>JABBOT010000007.1:11166215-11534847 GCA_016165875.1 Acanthopleura granulata
TCCTATCATGGAGGGGTGTGTGTGTGTGTGATTGGTTTTTAATGGCATTTTCTGTCCCACCGAGATGCCTATAGTTGACTCTTGGAGTACATATATATAGGCACCCAAAGAAAAAGAGCATACCCTTTCACATGTGAGGGTGTTGGATGTTTACCACAGACCTCTTACTCCCCTCCCCCCCCCCCGCGTTCACTTGCCCTCCCAGCCCACCTCCCCCCCCCCTACAGTCAGATACTAGTGCAAGGGCACACCTAAAATAAACTTGCCCTTGTTGCCAGAGACAATCTTCAGTGTTAACAGTGTTAGTATGGATGTTTACGAGCCTGAACGCCCAAACAGAAATAATGCACAAAAACATATGCCACAGAGAATGGAACTGGCCTCGAAATAGTGAAAAGTTGTACTGATTATGACTGCATGCTGACGTACATGTATAGACAGAGTGTACTCTACCAAGCCTTAGCATATATATATATATAAATATCTGTAAGTGTTACTCAGTACAATCTACATAGATATGTATGTATCAGTTGTTATGTAAAACTGTTCTGATGCGTATATGAGTAAAAGTAAAGTGTTATGTGTGAAAGACAGGGATGTGGGTTAATTGTCCTAATCATGCTAATTGTAATGGTAATTTGGTCTTTGTTTTAATTTGGCAGCCATGCCCATATAGCATTCCATGCGAACTCACTGCGGGCTTCTAGCTGTTATGTGGATCAACATGTGTTGTAAAGTGACATGCTCTGGAATATGGCTTAGACTAGCTGAGGGAGTATACAAGAATGCTACTTCATATTTTGGCAAACTGAAAATGTTCCGTACCGGTATAGAGGAAAAAAGACTCTGGACAAGGTGTTGGACAATATAATGATTACCCTGTATTGATGAAGTATTGAGTGCCACCATACTGCTGTGTACTTGTACACTGTGTGGGAGAATCAAATCAGATTCTGATACTGAATAATTTAAATGACATAACTGTTCTAGGAGAAAGCATGATTCTGAATAGGAGGAGCCGAGTAATGAGGTATATAAGTAGCAGTAAGTATTGAGGTTTACAATTAGTGGTAAGTATCAAGGTGGAGAAGTAGCAGGAAGTATTAAGGCTGCCAGTAACAGTAAGTATTGAAGTGTACAAGTAACAGTAAGTATTGAGGTATACAAGTAACAGTAAGTATTGAAGTGTACAAGTGACAGTAAGTATTGAGGTATACATATAGGATTGAGTATTAGGGTGTACAAGTGGCAGTAAGTATTGAGGTGTACAAGTAACAGTAAGTATGGAGGTGTACAAGTGACAGTAAGTATTGAGGTGTACAAGTGACAGTAAGTATTGAGGTATACATATAGGATTGAGTATTGGGGTGTACAAGTGGCAGTAAGTATTGAGGTGTACAAGTGATAGTAAGTCTTGAGGTATACAAGTAGCAGTAAGTATTGAGGTGTACAGCTAGCAGTAAGTGTTCAGCTTTACTAGTAGTTGTAAATATTGATGTGTACAAGTGACAGTAACTATTGAGGTGTACAAGTGGCAGTTAGTATAGGAGGAAGCACCTGTTAATCATGAAGCTCCAGTAGGCTGGCTTTTATTGTGGTTTGTGAGTTAAGGTCAGGTGTAGAGAAAGTATATATTCATGTGTGTGTGTATATATATATATATATATGTTTAGATGGCTTGACATTAACGTCAGAGGAGAAGGGGGGGAGGAGATGGGGGAGGGGCACAGGAGTAGATCAGCTTACACATGGTTTATGTAACAGGGTATTGAGGTACCATCAGGTAAGGGAAGTCTGACTCATACAATCAGTTTTACGGCTTCCAGATTAAGCCATGCAGTACAGGCTACTTTCACACCCTGTGATTTATTTTTTCCATCATATATCCTATGTTACATCATATACATAGCATATAATCATAATTGATTAGGTGAAATTGAATTTTAAGAGAAAGCACTTTCAGTTTGTGAAATAATTTATGTTGGATCAGAACATAAAGGATGCCTTGAGAATTTTTTTCCTATTCCATTAAGCCATGTTTCTATCACAAGCTTTACTATTTTGCCATGTAGAATTTTTGTACGAAATCATGTGTAATAAATTATTTTATACAGGAAAATTGATCACCATGTCGCTTTGGAAAGAAAAAGGGGGGAAAAAAGATTCAATTTATCATAAACCTTGCTGGTAGATAGTATGTAAAGGTAGTAAAACTGAAAATTTTACCATCTGTTTGTTATCCATTTTGAGGTTCTAAATGTAAATATCCTTGTGTATACACCCATTATATGTCACTGAATAGTCAGGATGTTTTCATTTTATATAATCCACAGGGAAATTCATAATTCCAAGGACAGTCAAAGTTTTGACATAGATACTACAGGTACTAAATACCTTTCAAAATGGACCAACCTGGGGGATTCATAAGAGCAAGACTTCACTTTCTTGTGACAGCATCACACCTATTGGGAATTTTTACAGGCATACATATTTATAAGTTTGGAGTTGATCAAACTGAATGTGAAAAGACACATTTCTATAATATGACCTAAACTGTATACCACCTAAAATTTCCTCTGTGGCTAGGTTGCTCGTTTTGCCCAATTCCAAAAAGTTCATTGATCTAAGAAACGTGTTTTGTGGTTTGTGTGGAGGGTGGGATGATGTCATACTGGAAAAATCCAAGGCGGAACGCCAAACGTGATATTATGTACTATCATATGTTTGCTGCTAAAAATGTTTGTCTTTTTTACTATCTAGACGGCCTTAGATATAAGTGTTTAAACTCTGAGTAACTAATTCTGACCGATAATTTTGGTAGTGAAGTGCAAGTCTGTGTCCCGACTACTGTATTTATAAATATGAAATTTTCACATTAACGTGAGCAGTGATGGGCTAAGTGTTAAAGTATGTAACAGTGCAAGGCCTTGCGTCTGTCTAACTACATAATGTCAGCGTCCCGTAGTGAGACAACAGGCAGTTCAGATTGATTGTGGACTCATAATTAGGATCAGGTCAGTAATTTGATTGTCATGGTATCGATCGCGTCTGGCGGGATAAGGAACGGTCGTCTGTGAAATACGGAAAATAAGTTCTCTGTAGAATGTTTATCACTGGTCAAAATGTGACAGTGTGCTGGCGGGTGTGTCGTTTATGGAATTCACTTCTTCCATTTATGTCTCTGTTTGGCTCAGTCCTGACAAACTGGCCACTTCTGAGTTGTGATTATAAGATAGTCACATTAACAGGCCAATAACACAAAGTGTCACTTTGGAAAGGGCCATCAAACTGTTGTCTTTATTGTCATTGTATCTTGAAAAAGGGGGACAATTTGGAATTAAATTTAAGGAGATCCTTATTTACCAGACTGTCACATTCTTGTGTTCCACCACAACGCTGTGTTTATCTGTTCTTTGAGGATTTATCTCAGCTTCTCCAGTTTCCTTCATCAATAAGTAATACTGCTTCATGATTTAAGTGTAAAATATTAGGTGTTAAGTGAGGATCAGATATTTAATAAATGAAATCCTTGTTTCTTTTAGACTTGTATACTGATAATAGATATATTTAGAGCCTTAGATGCCACGAAACTGTTGATTCTGAGAAAAGGATCAAACGAAATACATAAATCAATAAGTATTCTCTTATCATGCAGATTTGGTCTGCCTTAATTATCATTTGAACTTCAGTGAACAGTTACATGAAATGGGATGAATTAGTATCAAAAGAGAAAAAGAAAGATTTGGAAAGAAAGCATCGCAGCTAGAGCTATTAGTCTGCGAAGGAAACTGGATCGATCTGAAAAGGTTTCTCTGATTCTCGCTGAGTTAATTGTGGATGCGTCTGCGTTGACATGGTGTTTCTCACCCCGCCCAAATTGTTCCCGTCCAATTCTGTCTTGGGGAATTGGTGCATATACTGACAGATAAGGAAGTTCACTCAAGCTTTGGGTGCTGTGGATTGCATATCCAGCCCATTTTTTTTTTTTGGCTGGGCCTAATTTTCTTTTCTGCTGAAGAAGCTAATCAATCAAAAGATATCTGACAAATATTTGCATAGATCCCCAAAGGTTTGCTCTGTCTAGACCTCTCGGTGTAATTTCACACAGGGCAAAGACGAAAAAACGCAATAATCATGAGAATACTGAAGTTTGGTGTGCATTAAGGCAATCATTGGGAAAATGTTCATTGGTGGTGACCCACCAGAACTTTCAAGAAAGGGCCCTATCTGAAAATCTTTGTTGTCCTTTTCATGGTTTTCATTTTTTCATTTTTTTTCCCCTCCATGTCTCATTTCTCTAAATTATCTATCCTTGTCATTGGCCAGAATGTTTAAAGCAAACCCTCAACATAGACATTTTCAAGAATGGCCGAACAAGAGGTCTAGATTTCACCTAATGGTGACAGAAGAGAGATAAATTGTTGTATTCTGTGTGTAAGTCTGATCTTGCTTATCAGGGAATTTACTAAGTGATAGATTGATGAGAATTCAACATTCATCGTCTGGAAGAGTGCGCAGCTGTGTGTTGATAAACCCTGACCTGAAGTGGATTAATGGGCTTGTTTTATTGACTTACAGTCATTGCATACAATTCAAGTGAAATTGTCAGTTAGCGTGTTATCGCAGTACAATGACCTGAAGCCTCCCACCAATGCGGTCACTGTGAGTTCTCTGGCCTTACGTGGGAAGGTCTGCCAGCAACCTGCGGATGGTCGTGGGTTCCCCCGGGCTCTGCCCAGTTTCCGCACACCATAATGCTGGCTGCTGTCGTTTAAGTGACTGCAGCGTAAAACACCAATCAAATAAATAAATAAATCAAATGAAATTAAAGAAGCAAACATATCACGGGTGTGAGAAGTAAGTGTGTGAAACAGTAGCCGATATAGTAAGAGGAAAACGTCCTTTAATATAACAAAGGTATCACTCTCTGCGTTAGAGTCTGTCAAGCATGCAAGAACGAGTAATATTAAGCGTTATAATGGCACATACAGTGATTCAAATGTATCGAATCTAACAACGGAAGCTTGGCACTCAAAAATCAATGCTTTTGGCTTTACGCCACTTGGGCAGCAATTCAGCCATTTAGCACACAAGGCATGGATTTATTTATTAATCTATTTATTTTGATTTTTTTCAATAACTGCTAACAGTTAACAATTTGTCATTTATACAATGACAGTTAGTTCTGTTTGTTGAGGAATCTAAAGTAGAACGTTAGATCAGCCCCCCATTCCCCCCATCCGTCTTCCCCACACAGTGATATATGACCAGTCAAGTTAACATTGATTTATATCAAGAAAAAAATTTGCCTTTTTAAATGTTTGGCTTCAGTAACAAAAACTTCAATTTGAACAAGTATTTTTTTCATTTTGTATAACTTACAGGAGATTATAAACTCATCAAAGCTTGAGCAAACTGTCAGCTAGAGTGTTGTGTAAAAATACATGTGAGCAGTGTAATGGATAAAGTATCACAAATAGCCATATGTCCTTTATCTTATTTACCGAATCCCACAGAAAGTGTGGTGTAATTTTCATGACAGACTGTTGATTACCTCCAGTTGTGAAACAAAATACTCAAAGCCTTTATTTCAAAGCCTGAAGTGTTATTGACAGGCGCACGGCTGCAAAATGACGTCTGGTATTTCTGTTGGATGCACATGTACCATGATGTTCTGGCTGTCAGACTTTTGCAGAACAAAAACTGTAGACAACCATTATCCTTCTCGTTAATTTACTGTAGTGTTTTGCGAAGTTTACAAGAACATTTGATGTTCAGAGTCATTGAAGTGTTGCTTATCATGTTAATTTTTTTCAAAAGAGCCTTTCAAAAGGACTGACATGCTTTGATTATGAGAGCCTAATTTCACTCACTGAGTGTTCTTACATGTTTTTTTTCTCTTTTTTGGGGGGGGTGTTGATTTCTTTCATGCTTTTGTGGTAGGTACTTATATATTTTTACTATATACTTACTATACTTTTGAATGAAGTTGTATCATAAAGAATGTATGGCAGTGAAAGCACTTTCATCAGTCTAATTCTTATTTAACTGTTATAACACAGGGTTGATATAAAAGCAGTTCATTATATTTTATTAAAATGCCATGATACTTTAGATCTATACATAATTAAAATAGTTATAATTTATCACTTGCAAAATGTTGTTCACTTTTCAGTTTGTTGTGTGTTTTATAGTCATCGTGGCAATAATTCTGTGATAATGACAACAACCAAAATCAAGTAATTATTGTGAAAATATCATAGGTAGTGATCAAAACAACATTTATATTATTTATTTTCACAAACAAACGAAAATTTTCACAGATAAATCTAAACCCTAATAAATCTAACCCTAAATCTATAGAGCCCCTATAATTAGAGAATAAGCTCGTAAGTCTGTGTGCCTTAAATTCAGGTGGTAGTGTTCCCCCGGAGTTATTCCCCCTGATCTGCCAGAGCTCTCCTGTGAAAAGCACATGGATTTATTTACCTCTGTTGGCAGAGTACTGACGTCAGCAACAAGGGGAACACTGCAACATTTCTCAAGTGCCCAGGAAACCTCACATCCCTGTATCCATTAACTTGGGGGAGTGTTTGGTAGAATATATGAGCTGTGGTTAACTGTTAGAGCACAGAACAGTAGTGAGGTTGTTTTTTTTTTGTGTGTGTGTGGAATTATGGCTGTGTGAGGGTCTAACACACAAGTCACAGGAGTCTACCCGTCATTGCTAAGACCTCTCTATATAAATGGAGAGCAGACTATGGTGAGCCTACCCTAGACAATCATGGGCACAACTTCACCGGGCTCTGCATCATTGTTAAAACAGCTCAAATTGTTGACCAGGGAAGACAGATATTTTACGTAAGTTCACAGAAGTTGTCTCACATTGTCGCTTATTTGATCAATTCATTAAAAAAAAAAAAAAAAAAAAAAAAAAAAAACCAGTTTAGGTTCAGTGAGCCATGTATCAAAAAGGTATTACAAACTTCATGGGATGATATTGTTGTAGGCAACATTATGAACAGGGATGAGAATTTTCAGCTAATCAGCTATTTAACACAAATTATGGTTTTCAAAACATCTAATCTCTGTCCAAATTAGTCAAAACTAATGGTTTCACTAGTGGGGGGCAGCTAGTAGAAGATATTTCAACTGATCTTCAGGGAAAAGATTCTCTTCCCTATGTGGAGCTTGGGAAGTTAATCTATTAATAATCTAGTTAATATCTACATTTGTGAGCACAAATAACGTGTATTATCTTGCTTTGCTAGATTGATTGATGTATAGTTTTGGGGTTTATGCTTTCAGTTTACCATTGGTGGGCCAAGAGCTGATCAAGAAACTTAGAGCAAGCTGCCAGCCCAGTAATGTTAGGTTATGCACCCTTTTTTAGCGTGTCTTATGTGATATCGCAAATGATGAATTAGCTGTATTCATCAAGACACTCAACTAGTACCTCACCTACACATACCTTTATCATAACATGAATTAATTCACATCCAATTATACATTGGCCTGTAGGCCTATACAACCAGCTGTATTTTTATTTTGTTTTTTTTTTTTGTTTTTGTTTATAAAGCACACGTGCAGGTAACTGTATTTCCATGCTAACTTGCAGTGTTATGCATACAGTGCACCTGTTGCTAGCCAAAGGTATAATAGGTGCCCCAAACCCTAGCTTGCGTCATGTGACACTGTAATATTTAGCATAGAGAGCATGTAGAAGCAGAGCATGCAGCCATGACCGTGTGATAGGTGGCACGGCCTGTGGTAACCTGTGAAATCGGAACTCTTGTCAGTTTACCTCAGTTAGGGTTTTCTGTAAATGTTCAAATAGCAACAGCATTCTCATCCTGCAGAGAGCCGCATGACTTAAGAAGAATTAATTTTTAAAAAAAGTACAGTGATGTTGCTTCCAACATTTTTAAAACTTACAACTTGAATTGTCCACTGTAGGTTTTTAAGAGAATAAATTGCTTTGTGCTTTGTTATTTTTATTTATTTTTTTGGCACATGCCTGTTGAAAGTGGTGTGTATGTCAAGCTTCAACTACACATGTACACTGCAGAGTGCTCTGTACACAACACCTTCCTGGAAGGCAGCAAACTCAAGAATTGCATTTGGAAGTCTGTGTGGTATTTCCTCTGCTACTGCCATTCTGTTGTTGTTTTGTGTTGTATAACTCTGGGCTGAGAGAAGTAGGCAGATTTATGTCATATATAATTGGAGGCTTTTTTTAAAGAGTTCTAAATTATCATGCCCATATGTGTACATTTTGTGCTCAAGTATGTTTATAATTATAATTATAAATAGGCAGCTCATTATTATTTTATTTGTTTACTTTACTTACTTACTTTGTTGATTGGCAAACAGTGGAGCTCACATAGTTAAGGAGAAGCTTTCAGGGGGCTCTCTGGTGACCTGATTTAATTCTGATGTTGAATGTGAACAGAAAACTCCACCAGGCCGACCATCCTGTGGACATTTGTCTGTTTGTAACAGTTTAACAAAGGAAATGCCAGTGAGCTGTGGTTAAGCTCCTTAGCTTGTCACAGCTGACAGTCGATCAATTACGAGGCAGACTGCATGAAGACGCTGATAACTGATAGCTGTCAGCCTCGTTCAAGCAGTGTGTGTAGAGGCTAGCTTGTCCTCGATAGAAACCTCGTGGCTATAAAACTACCACGTATGAACCTGGGTTTGAGGTTCCTGCATGAATACTGTTTGCTCCTAAATTGCTTCAATCAGTCCACTGATATCATCTCAGAATCTCAAGTTTTTTAAAGCTGCCTTTAATATTATTTACAATCATACATTTCAGGAAAGTTTGTCTTTGTTTATATATGTGTCATGTAGGTCAGTTAAAGTTGAGTCCGAGAGCAAATTAGAGAGCAGACTCTCATGGTTAGAACACCTGAAATTGGTCAGTGTTGCTCATTGATACAGTCCTGTTACATGTGCATATGCAAAGATCCGCCAGATACTTTTAAGGATCATGCGTACATGATATGTTGAAATTCATTTGCCTTGACATTTATTTTCCTAATCCAACAATGATTTTGATAAGACCTCTGTAATATGACTCCAGTATGACTTCATCAGGAACCAGTTAGAATTTGGGTGTAATTCCCAACGTTCAATTTTTGTTGGAAAATTGGAGAATTCAGAGTTAACAATCATTCAGTTTGCTTCCTAACAGTGTGGTACATTTTATTTTGCATGTACCCTTATTGTATTTTAACTTAACCAATTCAAGATTTACTTGAATTTGTTGGAAAAGCCTGCCAACACCTTTACCTAAATAGTATGCATTTTCAGAATATTCTAGACTACAGAGGTCTTATATATTGGAAGCAACATCACTGTACTCTTTTTTTAGTTAAGTAACATTAAATCGTAATTTTCAGAAATGTATGCGAAGTCAGTGAACTCTGTTTGTCGCCCCCTCCCCTTACCCTCATACTGTTCATGCAAATACTCAATCATTCACATGGTGTTCTCATAAATCTGAATGAAGGCTCATGAAAAGTAGTGTAGCCAAGAAAAATGCCTACTTCACAATGGAACAATGTGATGTTACCACATCAATTGCTTTCAGATAAAACAGGAAGTTTGTTTACAAGATACATAACCCAGATACCCAGTCTGTATTTCCAAGGGCCATACCCTGCCCTGTGTCCTGCATGGTGAAACCCCATGTGTCACCGTTTGTTTAAAAGCACTCAATTTATGGCTTAACCACTTAAGCCAGTGATATTTGTTACATTATGTGAATCTCCCTATAGAATTTTAAAGGTGTGTTTTCAGGAAACTTATCATCTGTGGCAGTGCCAGTTGCGGTTCAGCCTTGGTACATTCTCCTGGGAATGAATACAAATATTTACTAAGGCAGCTTTCTGCTTACAGACAGTGTGAGGCAGTCATGGGAGTTAGGCAGACTGAGAGGTTTGAAACCAAAAGCTGTACCCTGAATGACCTAAAATTTTGTCCATTACAATGCCCCCCCCCCCCGTCCCCTCCTCCATTCTGAGAGTTCTGTTGATGTTGCAAAGGTGAGGAGGTTTGTTTGGAAAGTAGAATGATATCCTACCAAAAAAAAAACGTCAGTATTAGCACCTGAAATAAAGGTTTATGACATTGACTTGCCTCTAAAAATGCAAATTTTGGTCTAAGGTTTAGGCCATTTAGGATGGGTGCTGGGCATGTGTATCCACCCTGACCCGCCCCAGGTCTCATCTGGTTCTGTGAGGAACGGGTCTGGCTGTAGGAATGATGGCTGTCTTGGTCAGTAGGGCAAAATTGGGTTTAGAAAGTGTAATGGTTCAGTACCAGTGTATAATTACCAATGAACAGATTCATTCATTTGTCTTTTGACCAGTCCTTTGTATTTTACTTACGGTAAACGAGACAAAATTACATCTGTAATTATCCATTAAAATTAAATGTCAGGATGCGTATTCTGGTATGTTGAATTCTGTGATTTCTTAACTTGTTCATAATAAGCTCTGTTTATGATTTGCTTAGGAATGTAATAATCGTAATAAATATGTACACAGATGTGCGAATAGATTATTCTTTCATCACTCAGATGATTGCCACTTGAGAAATTCCTATCATTATAATTGAATGCTTAAAAAAAAACCCAAGAAAATGTGAAAATTGTATGCGTCATCTTCATATCATTGTAACAGTTTAATTCGTATGATTTCTCAATGAATGACTTAATTGATTTTGACGTATTTCCTGTCATATTAGCCTTTTTTGCAACCCCTGATTTAGGGTTCTGCTTTATGAGGTCTTAGGTCACTGCACTCGTACACATAACACAGTCATCATAGACGAATTTGCACTTCAGTGGTGAATGCGTTCACCTGTTCATACGTTATTGTAATATCACCGTATAGGTAAAGTCCTGATAGACCTAGCATTGTAAACGCAAGGTGGAACTTTTTGTTACACATATCACTGGAGACGATTGTATTTATGATATCATTTTTCCAGGTCGGCACTGAATGAAAGGGAGTGGTGTGACAAGAGGGTTGTTGTGATCAGCGAGTAGTCAAGCATGCATTGGTTAATGCCACTGCAGTTCGCTGTATAGTTGAGTGATTATGTGGGGTGGGCATAAAGGCCCATTGTGTCGAGTGCATGGGACTTTTGTTAGTCTTGGGACATCCACGAGGTGACTTGGATGTTTAGGCAGGTTTCTGACATGGTGGCATGTAATAATTACTCCATTGTGCATGTGAAGTGAAAGTTTATTAAGACCAGGCTGACAGGAAGGAAACTCAGACGTATATGTAACTGACTTCACCTCACCTGGATGGTTACATTATCTCTACGCCCCGTACTCTTTGAACTCGTTCTTTGTCAGAACTGCGAGATTTAGCTCCGAATCCTGTTACAATCCTCCTTTAAACCGTCCACAGTCACTCAGTCTGAGTTGGTACTCTAGCTGTGAGATGCATGCAGTCATGGAAGTGGTCACTGTCAGACCCAACAGTATCCCAGGAATTACAGTGGAATCCTATCTCAGGTATTTCTTAATCTTCCGGTTTCATAGGAATAAGGTGCCGATGTCTTGGATTTCTTTGAATCATCACTGTCCGATATAGGATTAATACTTAAAATGGATTCCTGACAAAGTAGGTGAAATCATCGAAATCATCAAGTAGGTGAAATCAATTTTAATTGAGTTAATTAAAGTTCAGTGATTGGAATAATTGCGTAATTTAGAATATGTGTCTTTAAAGTTCAGTTACCGTAGCCTTGCAGGGTTATAAAACAAATGGCTGAATTTGATCTTGCATGGTATTTTAAGAAACTTGGCATTTGTGCTTACTCTCGTGGGTTCATGGATGTTAATTTGTGACTGTAGAGCTGTGGTTATGTCTGAAATGATTCACGGTGATTCATTATTGAATTTCTTCTTGACATCAACTTGATCAGCAGAGAATCAAGAACAGTGGTGCTTGTAGATACTTATAAACAGATATTTTTGGAAATTAATAAACATTTACGTATGAAGGTGGCATGTTGTCTAGTGGGTCAACCAGAGGGTCAACACTGCGGGGCCAACACTAACCTTGAACGCAGAATTTTGCAGTAGGCTACTAGAGAATACTTCTCTTATATGAAGGCTTCCAGCATTATGGTGGGAAGAAACCAAGCAGAGCCCTAGGGAAACTCACGACCATCTGCAGATTGCCAGCAGACCTTCCCACATACGGCTGGAGAGGAAGCCGGCATAGGTTGGACTTGAACTCAGAGTACCCGCATTGGTGAGAGGCATCGAGGTCATTTCCCTGCACTAAAATGCTGACCTCCTCGGCCACAGAGGCTCCTCAAGCACCCATAAGAAACTGATTGAGATACACTTTGAGATAATTGGTGTTTTATTAAAGACGATGCCTTCTTTGTAAATGTTTGCTGGTATTTTGCAGTTTCTGATTGAATTACATCAAAATGTGAAATGGGGTCAAATTTAGCTGGAAGGATTTGGTCCTTTTTTTTTCCTTTTTTTCTTTCTGCAGTAACCCAGTTGGTCAGTGGTTATGGTATGATTTAACGTAACTTTTACCTTAGTGGACAATCTTGAGAGAATCAAGGGGGATAACTTGCCACTGCTTAGGACAAAGACACATACCTGTACAGCGTGTATATAGATGTCGTCTGCATTGCGAATTTGCCGCAGACATGGCAGAGACAGATTTCTAGTCAGCAGAAAGAACTTGAGACTATGTAGTTAAAATTTGTATGGGCATGCAACTTATTCTAAGCTTAGCCATAAAACTATACATGAAATAAATCAAAAGACAATAATCAGTCATTGATTCATTCTGAACTCTGAGTTCACTCAGATTTAGGGAGATATGTATTGACATGTCTTTATATCTATAAAAATTGTCAGATGTGTCAACAAATGCGACATATATCCAGGGATTTCTCCCTGTAACTTGGACAAGGGCCATTATGTTTAAGTTGAAAACGAACTGAATCCGACTGATGATTACACTGTATGTTCTGTTTTATAAGCAGATAGAAAGTGTGAAGTATTTGTGATGAGCTGTTCTTATTAAGGCTAAGTGTACTAGTAAAATTGAGATAATCTGTTTCTAATCACTTACCAAGAGATTATGCATGAGAGCTGCAGTGTACCCTGTAGAAGTTATCAGGCCCATTTATTGATGTCCATATCATCAGACAAAACACGTTGAACACTTGAGGAAATCAGTCTCAGGTGCACAATACACGACAGGCCGGCTGAACGTAACTGGGAGACGTCGCAGAATTGTTGGTTTCCAAGACAACTTTAAAACGTGCAAGGAGGCATCTACATGATTGGTGTTAATAAATGGGTTACAGCGTGGCTGTGTAGTCATTGACTTGATCATTGGTGGCCTTTTTGAAATCCTGTGAGTAATTGTCACGTGTAATTAAGTCGTAATTATATCAGGGAATCTGTGTTGCCATGGCGATCTAGCAGATGAATATTTGCCGCAAAGCCTATAGTTGAGATTATAGGCTGATTTCATGATCATAAATCATGCTTATTTGTGTACAGCCCTCAGAAAAATATGCAATATTGTTGCGTCCTCTGTTCTTAGTGCTAGGAGATATCGATCCTTTAGGGTGTGTTTCACTGTATGTTCTCATACGTCAAGTAGTACATAGAGATGGTTATGGCTGATTAGTTGACAAGTGCAGGATTGATGTGAAGTTTTAACAGCTACATGCAGTGACATAAAATTTTGTTGAGAGGAATTTCTCGTGCAGTGTTGACATTGGTTCATGCGTTTTTTTTTTTACTTTTGATCGATATTGTTAAAAGAACGGACCACATTTAAACAAAGTATGCATCATCTAAAAGGCAATTTGGTGCTGATTCCAAATATCGGCTTTAGTATTTTGTGGCATATTTTTTTTCGGTGATGAAATATAATTATTTATTTCATGGACGATGGTGTTGACTTGTTTAGTACAAGTACAAACAGAGTCAAAATATTATAGATTTTTATCTTCTTGCTCTTTTACAAAAATTACTACAAGCATTCCAGATGAGAGAATGTTGGCTGGCAAAAAAAAAAAAAAAAAAAATCAATCCCCCTCCTTTTTTTTTTGTAACCATACATGTTAAGTTTTTTATCTTTTAAATTGTCAGCCTGCCTGAATGGTTCATTTTAGAAATAGAATTTGTAAAGACATGAAAGCACCTCTTCAAGAAGTGGCTCAATCAAGGAAATCCTCCTGATCGGGAAACGCTTCACAGGTTTCCTGGATGATTGGAACTCTGCGCTTTTCCCCTTAGGCGCCTCAAAGCGCCAGTGAAAAGTACGGCTGTAGTATTTTGTAACACACGTTAACAAGCTAATCCAAGGGAAGCTTCATTTTAATATCTTTACCGTAAATACACTGCTGATGTGTTTGAGATGAATTGTTAGCTACCGTGCATTCTCTGCTGATGCGTTTGAGATGAATTGTTAGCTACCGTGCATTCTCTGCTGATGCGTTTGAGATGAATTGTTAGCTACCGTGCATTCTCTGCTGATGCGTTTGAGATGAATTGTTAGCTACCGTACATTCTCTGCTGATGCGTTTGAGATGAATTGTTAGCTACCGTACATTCTCTGCTGATGTGTTTGAGCTGAACTGTTAGCTACCGTACATTCTCTGTTGATGTGTTTGAGCTGAACTGTTAGCTACCGTACATTCTCTGCTGATGTGTTTGAGCTGAATTGTTAGCTACCGTACATTCTCTGTTGATGTGTTTTTCCAGAGGGCACATGCATTTCATTTTATGTTTCACAGCGTATTATCATTTCTTGTGCACTAAAGGCCAAGGAGATTAATGAATGGCTTCTCTTAGAAGTTTGAATTCAACTCTAGCTCAGTTACGGCCCCAACTTTAATTAAATGCTTGTCACTTCGTCATTTGCCTAATGATCAGGGCAGTAGTTTTTCAAGTTCTCAGGCTTTGCCAGGTTTCTGACATGGCCATCTATCTATGATTCTGACTATCATCACACAAATTCTAAATGTTATCATTAAACACCAATGAGATTACATGATGAAGAAAAATTTGCTTTATCTGTATCTGGAATCTTGTCTCTCTTTAACATGAGCCAACAAATTTTTGACATTGTCTTGGAGTATGGGTCATTCTCATGGGAGGTGACTGAAATTAACAGGGTTGCACTTATTGCGATGTTGCACGGATATTTTTTTTTTTTTTTTTTTAGATACATGCACATAAATGTTCAAACGTTTCATCTGTTCACACCCGGCACACTGTACATTCCATGACTACTATGCTATGCCACTGGGTTCACCACCCGTACATATTTACGTGTGTATTTTTCAAGTATTTACATGTACAAATACCTTTTTAAGGTTATTAGTCAATTCATACTTAGCACACACGTAGTTGTACTGGACTCTGATCCTCAAAGTACATGTAACTTGGTCTGTTTTCCAATTTGGTTAATCCCACTAGAGTCTTAGCGAGACTCTGTGTGTGGCTGGGGGCCAAGCACGGGAAAACACTGTGGATATATGCATGTACTATATCTACCTGTATCTGAGAATACAATTCAAGCTATGTTCCGAGGAAGGCGGTGAGTGTCAAAATCTGGTTGTACTCAGAACTTGTGCTTTCATTTGTAAATGTCTGTCTTTTTTCCTTTTTTGTTTATGTTTTTTTTTTTTTTCTCACTTTTCATCGAGTTCCATGATTTCATTTTGACCTGCACAGTTTTATGTTTAGACCTGCGTCTAAATGGGTGGCCGTTCTGTTTTGAGTGTAACAAAGCCAGCCATAAAGTATCCATGTACATTTAGAAACATCGACCATTGTACAAGAAAATCTAGATTGTTGTCCTTCATTATAACCAGTTTACACTGTGTATATGCCTGTTTTGCAAGTCTTGGACCAATCATATGAAACCAAAAGTTCTCTGTCGTTTGCACTTTTTTCATCTGTTTTGTCACTCAGAAACACAGCACTGATGTACATGTACAGCCTCAAATAATGCTGGCCGTCTAACACTTTTGATGTCATTCAGCTAAAAAATTTGCCTTAATTATATGACATCATACATGTACTTGTACTTGTGCTGTGGTCATTAGCAAGCCATAGATAATGTCGGCCATGTCATCTAGGGCAATTTGTGCAAAAATTACTGGTGATTTTGTCTTCAAGGGCAGGGCACTTCCATCAAACCCAGTCCTCCCAACCATGCACTTAGTGTCTGGACATTCCATCTTAGAGGCTGAATGAATCTTTTTCCATTGTTGTTGGAAGGTATAAAAATAAAACTTGCAAATCATGTAATTTTTTGGAAATGTGGATGGTCTCAAAAAGTTTTTCTTTTGATGACATATTTACATGATCACAAAGCTTTGAGAAACAGGAAAATTAAAAAAAAAAAACAAAACATCATAATTAGACAACATAATCAAGGATTTTCAGTTTGTTTTAAGTTTGTTCACTATCATTGTTTGCTTTTTTTGAGTGTGAGCTCACCCACAAAACACTATATAAAATTGATTTCGCCATAAGTTCTTTTTTGTAAGGCGTCTTTTGTGTAATTGAAAAAAGAAACCATCACAGTTCTCTTGAATGAATGAATGAATGAATGCTTATTGTTTAGCACCTACTCAAGAATATTTCACTTATATGAAGGCGGCGTCTCCTTGGTGCAGGACGGATTTCCACCATCTCTTTTTATCTGGTGCTGCCTCACCAAGACGACTTGCCGAAGACACCCAACAGGCCTCCTCACCCAGTCACATTATACTGACACCGGGCCGACCAGTCCACCCTCTATCCTCTTATTGCTGAGCACTTAGCGAGAAAGCAGGATGTACCATTTTTTAAAGTCTTTGATATGACCCGACTCAGGTTTGAACCCAGATCTCCCCGTCCGAAAGCGGACGCTCTACCAACTGCGCTATCTGGGCGGGTTCAGTTCTCTTGAAATTGGAGTACCTGTCCGTGTACACGTGGACTCTCGTTACATGCCTTTCTGCTCTTCACATGACAGTTAATCTAGATCTTTCAGAGGCAGAGAGATACCTGTGCAGAAAATGCTTCAGGGACCATTAGCGGCATCCTAATGATTAATTGTTAGTGATGATACCTGGGTGTGATTTGAAGGTCAGTATACATGTATAGTCACCGTTTATCAAGCATGGTCCTGGCTGCATATACTTCCCAGCCATTGCACACGGACATGCATTCTTTATGCAAGGCTAACTGTTAGTGCTCCACTAATTAATACAGCTTATTAGCCTGTCAGTATCTGCTGATGGCTTAATTCCTTCCAGTTTGTCCATTAGGTAATGGTGCCTTTTGCAAATCATTACGAAATCAACTGCAGACTCCTGGGTACATGTGCATAATTACTGGCAAGGACAGGTGGTTTTCCAGGTGTGTTATCATTAGCAGCCTCATGGTAAGACTGTCTGCCCTGACCCAAGGGCATCATGCACCGGGATCCTGAGCATATTACCATGATACATTGTTACCCTATTTATACACAAGCCTTCTTGTGGGTGGGGTAAGGTACTCTCCAAGAAGGAGATAGCGGCTGATAGCAGAGTAGGGTGATGTGCCCCATACTGCCAATCTGAGGCCAGCCCATAGATAGGGTGACAGATGGGGTGACCTTTTCCTTGCATCCTCCAGCTCACTTTAAATGACCTTCACAGATAAGGTCTTTAACCAGAGCCACAGACAACTCAAGTGGGGGCCATTTATTGTGCAGTGCTATCATTTCGGATATTCCAGGTGCCCTAATTGTGTCAGGTGTGAGATATTTTGCTGGTGTAGGGTTTCGGTAGTGATGCAAGGCTACATGTGCCACCATGAAATGATCTTGGTTGTAGCCATTACATGTATAAGCCTATCCTGTCTACAGTGCTCCGGGTAGAGTACATGTAAATCTATGTTTACTGTGGCCACCTGGTGTAATCTCATTTCTGCGGGCCAAATACGAGGGTGGAGGTGGAGGGGGGGATAGATTTGTGTATGGAGCCATTCAGGAGCTGAATGTGTCCTCTAATTGTAAGGACTCTAAAATTAAGTACATTAAATACATTAAGTAACCAAAAAATTTGTCTCCAAACACTTGTGTTTTCTTTTTTTGTAGAGGCAAACATGATATTAAAACATATCATTAAATAATCACTTAGGATGCTCAAACATATATTTTTACAGTAGCATATCATTCCCCATACAAACAAATCCCGAAAGACTTTTTTCAGGTGATCAGATCTGTCCATCAGGCAAAATGTGCAACTTGTCTTACAGTTGTGGACAAACTGTTATGTCATTTAATTCCATTGGGCCAAAATTAGAGGGCATAATCAAGTGAGAGTTTACCATCGGGCATTACATTTTGATTGTTTGTGGCATTCTGAAATTGGCTTCCTGTGAAAGAACACATTAAGGTTTGACCTTTACAGGTCTCCCTTCTCAGAATCGTCGTAATGCCCTGTAATGGAAAAATCCTTTTGAATATTGTTGTTTGATTAATTTTTCCCTCAAAAAATCAATGATTTTAAGGACTCCTTTTGTGCATAACTTATTATATGTGTACATATATATACGTGTATAGTGTTTACCACATTCTCAAATATGTGTATGTTGGAATCTTAATTTAAAGCAGGAGTGTGTGAATGGTACTGCAGGAGTGTGTGAATGGTACTGCGTACTCCTTCAGTAAACAGATTGGAAACCTAAACAGTTGTTGAACTGCAGACCAAGTCTTCATTCCAAGCATGTTTCAAAATGGACCACAACAAATTTGCCTTGGGTTTTGCCCCTCTGCCTATGAACCTGGACCATTAAACCTGAAGACGCATTACGTACTTAACGTACTTGTACACATGTAAATGGATCAAACAATTCGGTCAGCATTAATTGTCTCCATTGACGGAGTTGCTTTACTGGAGCGGTGTATAGGCTTACCAGTACGTGGTCTGTTTGCGTTCTGTATATAGCTAAGTAACAGTGACATACGACAGTGGCGGCTTGAACTAGTTATAACCTAACCTGCATGACAACAGGCTACTCATTTTACTATGATCATTGTGAACCTAGCCTGCATGACACCAGGCTACTCATTTTACTGTGATCATAGTGGATTTCACAGTTATTGTTTTCCTGTTCTGAGGTTTAAATTTGATAGGCGCCCATTAATCTGTGCACTGAGTGTCAGTTGGTGTGTTATTTGTATACATAGTCAGTGCTCAGCTTAGGCATGTCAGGTATCGGTACTGTTGAAAGGTGTTAGATAAATTCTAAATTGTGGATTTAGTGGATTGTGGATATACAACGGGCACGTGTATTTCCATTGCTGTCAAATCTATCGGTTCAGTGTGACGACGCTAAATGCACATATATAAGTATGCAAAATTAAATCCTCCTATAGTATGTGAAATTAATTCCTGAAATAATTGATAAATGAACAGTAGGTATTGCTTACATGAGAACGGGGGAGTGGATAGATAAAAAAACGACTCAACCTTCTGCTGTAAAGTCTAGCCTGAAAATGCTCTAGCTAGTTGACATATGTTATCTTCATGATAAGGTGTTAGCTCACACCTGTTGTATTCCCAAACTTAACTGTATAACTAGGTGTGACCTCTTGAAATGAAGAAGTGGAGGTTATCTTATTTGAACAGCTGTAGATGTGTTTTTACCGAAAATAGATCATAGATGTTAAAAAGTGTTTTTTTTCCAATCCTTTCCATAGAGCAGTATATTTACATTTCACTTAAATGAAAGTGAAGTTTAAAATGTACTCATTGAAGTCTTTGCTTTGGTTACATGTATAGTTTTGATGATACAGGTTTTAACAGATGTGAACCACATGATGTGAGACGTTTTGTTTGTCAAGTTATTTACATGTAGACAAAGTTGTAACTTATATAGTTATACTTTTGGGGTTTATGGATAGCAGAAAAAAAAACCCACTTGAGTCTGGCTTTATCCGAAGCACATGTTTTCGTTTGTGTCATCACAAGCTGTTATGCATAATGATAGGGAAAAAAATAGAGAAAAAAAAAATTGTAAAAAAAATGGAAGTAAATGAAGTAAGGGTGGTATACATATCAGGATTATAGTATTACAGGGTATTCAAATTAAATCAAAGCTGAAAATTCAGCATGTATCACTTAAGTGTCTTATAATGTTCTGTAATATTTTATTTTTTGCTGATGATATTGATTGTCTGTGCTATGATAAATACTTCTCTATTAATTCACCTTTTATATAACTCCCTTCCCTCTCCCCTCCCCCCACTTGTGACCCTCAGTTGGAGTCTATTCAGAGCTTGAATGGTTGGCGGGATCTGTAATTCAGTATTGTAGTGGCCAGTGTTATGTTACTGTAAACAGAGAGGAATGGTCAGCCAGGAAGAGGGGACTGAAAAAGAACTGAGGATATTATATGCACTGACCTTCACTTGTACCCTTCTATATACATACAGCCTGGATGAAAGAGCTACAGTGACATTTGATTGGCCGGCCTCACATGATATATCCTGCTCCTGGGATTGAGTCCTCATGGGAAAGAGGCCTGTTGACATGGATTTATCCTTTATACTGGCCTAGATTTAACCACATGTTGAGTGATAGTGATCTAAGTGCCAGTATGATATCAGCATGGTTACAAGGAGTGACAAAACTCCAGGATTTTGTACCTAGAAGGACACTTGTGAACAGCACCATGCAGTAGACTACATGGGTATACCCTGTGTATGGCTAATTAGTACAGGGTAGTTCCAGGGCAGTATGGAGGATCTGTAGGGGTATAACTTCAGGAACGGGGCACATATAGTTGTTGCAAGAACTTGTGATAGTTTTGTGCTGCAGGACACACGGATTTGAAGACCTCCAGCCATCCAGCAAATGCTGGAAAGGAATTGTAAATTCATACAACAGTACAGAAGATGTTGTTTCATCAAGATCTCAGGCCAGCCAATGAATGCTGAGAAGGAATTGCCAGCTCAGACAACCATAGAGAAGACTGGAAAAGAATTGCCAGTTCAGGCCAGCTGACTGTCGCTGGTTGAGGGTCTCTCTCAACCTCGCCCCACCCTCCCAACCCCCCTCAGTCTGTCTGTCTGTCTGTCTGTCTGGGCATCATATGTTCACAGCTGAGCATTAGCCTGGTATCACTCCTCGCTGGATACAGATTTTCCAGTCTGATTTACATGGGTTGTGGTTTAAGTGAGGATCCATAACCCCTGACAGAAAACAGACCTTTAAGTAGAGGCAGTTACGGCAACGTGTTGATTACTGACGTAACGAGTGTATTCTTTAAGATGTCAGCTTCTGGTTCTGAGCTTTGTTAATTCTGAGGAGAGTTAGTTTTTTTTTTTACCCTTTATTTGGCCATTGCATGAGGGTATACATCTCTTCCGTGTTCTGTGTTACAAGGTGTCTGCATGATAGAGACTGGCAGTGGCTGGTATAACACATGACTGTTGGCAGTGAGAGGATATAATGACATTTGATCTACTCATGAATATGCCCTGTGGTCTAGACACACATCTCACCCCACCCCACCCAAGTACAATACACACATCCTCACCATATGTACTTCTAGTTGCCAGGAACACTGCATCGCTTTTGTTCTCCTGAAATCACTTACACAGAATCTGTGCCGATGACACAAGTATATATCTTCCGCACATCGGTGCCAGAGTTACCCCCCATAGCGGCCTATCAGGGGCTTCGCAGTGAAGCCTTCCTAGTGCTCCCGATTGCCTCATCTATTTGTCTGAGGGTATTATTTCCATCAGTGGCATTAGCTAGTGGGCATCAATACCTTCTCCTAACAGCTTGTATTGAGGGAAAACCAGGGATACAGATGGACGACTATGCTGATCTCTCAATGGCAGGATCTCAACCCCTACGTGTTTCCTAATTGATCCAAGTCACAACGTACAACGTGCAGAATAATATTGATTGCATCGGTTTAGGGCTAGCTGTCAGATCGGAGGATCGGGTTGCTATCGTGGCACTCTCCAGGAAACTTACCTGTGTCATTTGGATTGAAGGTGCATGGTCGACGGGTTGTTACACAAGTGTCGATCTTGATAGCCCCTTGAAAAAGGCAGTAATTCTGTCTGGCCAGTTTGCCAGTTGGTCATTGGTCACACACAGTTGGCTAAGGTTGCTGCCATGCGGGTCTGTGACGCTTTGAAGTGTTGCAGTAATTTCACTGGGTGGTGGTGATGGTCACTGGTTTTTAATACTCATCGCACTGACCGCACGCTGTGACCACACAGTCATGGTGGACAAAGTGGAGGAGGACATGGCCTGGGAGTTCTCCAAGCACCGAATGACCAGTTCTCAGGCCATGTCGTCGTCGTCAACGTCTTCGTCTTCTTTCGCTGCCTCCGCGATTAATACAGGGAACCAGCCAGGGACACGGCGCCATAACTACATGGTCCGCTCACTTTCTAACACAGTCACCGAACTCCATCACCAGGACCAGCTCTGGACAGGCCCGGGGATCCTACTGGGCAACAGGAAGCGGCCTCCAGGGCTGGGCCAAGACAGCATCCACCCCTTCAGGTGGAGCATGTCCAAAGATACCAGGTATTCTATTGGAAAATCATTTAAGCAGGAGACTACCATAATATACCTAGTGTAGGTGTATAATGTGTGTGCATGGATATATATACATGTATATATATGAAGTCATATTAGTGAGCCATTTTTCTTATATGCATGTGGTAATTGATGATGTCATATTGGCCTGAGATATACAGTGGCCTGGAATTATTCATTTCATACCCTTTGTATCACCGATGTACGAAGCAATGCGAAATGTTGCTACGTGTATAAACAGACAGCTTTGCATGGATTAATGCATGTATGTGCTTCAGGGAGCATTCATACTTCTGATTACGATAAGCCATGCACGTGTCTGTGATAGGTCATTGGTAGAGGCCAAGATCGGGCTTGTGTCAGAAAGCTCATTATTTTATCCAACGTAAACTGTTTTATACCACCCAGCTTATCTTAAAATGTGTGATAGAGGGGTGGGTTAGAGTGAACATGATGACTTTTTACTTGATACATTTAGCATTGAGACAGTGTCATTATAGAGTAACATACACAGCTGACACCACCTTAGACGTTGTGTGAATGAATTGGGTGACATGTATACTACGATGATGGTGTTTCTCTCCTGGCATTCATGTTTACTGTTAGTTCCATGATGGTGTTTATGCACTGTGGTACTATGATGATGGCGTTGCTACCATGTGAAGAGTGTACATTTACCACTATGATGATGGTGTTTGTATCATATCTGTGGTACACATTTACCATTGTGATGATGGTGTTTTTGTCATATTTGTAGTACACATTTACCACTGTGATGATAGTGTTTTTATCATGTCAGTGGTGCACCTTTATCACTATGATGATGGTGTTTTTATCATATCTGTAGTACTCATTCACCACTCTGATGATGGCGTTTTTGCCATGAAGCCATGGTGTTTCTGTCATATCTGTACTACATATTCACCATTGTGAGGATAGTGTGTATATACCCTGTGGCGTATTTGCCATCAGTAAGATGGTGTTTTTATCATTAGTGTATATTTTCCATGTCTAAGATGGTGGTTCTTTGTACATAGAAACACACATATACCTCTCTTTCGCTGCGATTACTGTAAGACGCATTATATTAGTACAGGGTCCCATACATCACAGCCTCAAAACTGCCCCCCACATTTTCCACCGAGTTGTTGTTGCAGCAGTCTGCATTTCAGCATTTTAAGCTTCCCTGCATCGTACTTTATTTAAAATAATCAATATCTCGTCAGAGGGCTGAGCAAATGGACTCCATTCAATGAGCTATTATGCTCAGCCTACATGACACAATCCAGAGGATCACCTGTTAAATGTCAAGTCCTACACAGACTCCATTTTCTGTCATTGTTGTGGTTTTAAAGGTTATGGCCAAAAGACAGGTTGAAATTTAAGATGTTCACAGTTAATTGGGTGATGACATGTAGTGCCAAATTTGGGGATATAAAGTCTCCACGGTGGAATTAATGTAATTGTTCGAATGAAATTAGAAATGTGTCTGCGCAGAATATGGCTACTGTTTTCAGCCGTTAGATCAGCAGTTGGTATGGAGTGTTTGCTACATCTATAATGAGGTGAGGCCAATGGCATGAAATATTAAAGTTACAACGTGAATATGGTAGACTCTGCTTTTGTACGCACAGATATTTCTGAAGATTTGAACTTACAGAAACAAAGTTAGAACATTGCTGTTTCTTGAGTTAAAATGGGTGGTTAGAAAATATAGTATGTCGGCCTTGAATTGGCATGTATGTGCAACTTGTAATCGAACAAGATCAAGTACCAGTTACAAGTTTGATTACTTACCACTTAGCTACCCTGCTGATTAAGTATAATGGCTAAGTGCATGCTTGCTTCCTCATAAATCTCAACTGTATCGTTGTCTTGGAGAAATCAATATGTTCTAACCTGAGAGGAAGGGTACACCTTTGTGGTGTAGGTATAAAGACGCTTGCACCTAATCATAGGGATTATCTATGCAGATTAATTGACTAGGCTAGAGCTGCTTGCTCTAAGTGGATAACGGTAGGGTATATATATATATATATACCTTTCCGTGGATTTTCTCTTCCTTGGCAAAGAGAGCCAGTCAAATGCTTTGTTTATGTACTGGTAGCTAGCTGACTTAATTGTTAATCTGGCTCAGTTTTTTAGTGCGCTAGCACAGCATAATGACCCTGAAGCCTCCCACCAATGCGGTGTGTGTGTGTGACTAGCCAGAGGTGGTTGTCTTTTCAGACAGGCTATTTATTTTACCAAAGTATTATAAATCTACAATGTTTTTGCAAGTTTCTGAGATTGCAATATGTTTATTTGCGCATATTCAGAGGTACAATCTGCTATGTGTTATAGACTGATGAAATGATATTTTCTATGAATTAAACTTGATAAAGTTATCATTTTTGTGAAGCCCTGAAATTGATCAACTAAACTGATGTAGTTTTGTCTTCAAAATCAGATTTTAGAAAGGTGCATAAATTTGCCATGGAAGTTATATGTGCAAAAAGGTTGTGCAGTTAGAGTATACTATGTGGATGTTTGTTAAATGATGGGGAGAAAAAAATTAAAATTTGAAAAGTAAATCCTTAATGTGCAATGCTGATAGCTAAGTTACTGTACACATCCATGGGATGTGCACCAGCAAAATGAAATACAGGCACAAGTATGTAGATGATATAGACGTGTTTATGATATGCCTCTTGTGGTGCGACCCTGATTGTGTCAGGTATTGGATTCCGTTCTTTCAGATTCAAATCTATAAATAACTTTGGATGATTCATTCAGCCAAAGAGTATTTTCATGCAATAAATACAGCAGGTCATTTACCTTGAGAGTTTAGCTGTAGATTTGTCTCGCTGTTCACCTATATACTTATATACAGATAGCGGATAAGGACTGAAAAGTCTGCCTTTACGGAACAGAAAGGTTGTTATTTTGATTTATGACAACAGAGGATTGTCAAGATCACCAGTATCCTGTTCCAGCCGATATCCTGTTCTTGATTTTGGTTTTTGTAGTATTTCCCAGCTTGTTCTTGGTCAGTTCTGATGAGCCGTGTATTCAGTATAACCCATCAGTAGATAGTGACAGGGTCAAAGTTTACTGACCCCTGATTAATTTGCCAAATTAAGCATGTTTATTATATGGGTCAGTGATGGACAGATACTCACGGCTGGTTACACTTCCCCGGGTGAAATTGATTAACTGCACATGGGCACGTTCCTATGGGAATGCATTGTACTGCCCAAGGTTTCAAGGGAGGATAATGTGTGGATATAATCTGAGGATATTTGTAAGGGTTGATTCTTACAGGATAATGTGTCCTTGGAGGATTTGCTGTCATTCTTGTGTAATTTTGATGAAATACGTCCAATTTATTGGGGACTGCGTGTTGTTGATAATGAAAATAGCACAGTTTAAGTAGTAGTCATTTTTTAATTACAAATGGTCAATTCTAATAGAAAAATAGTACAGCATTTTAAAGTAAAAAGAATTGATTCCAATGAAAACAGGGCTGTTTTAAGTGGCCATTTTGGAATTGCAAATAACTGATTCTAATGAAGACAGCACAGGCTTGGTTTCAAGTTTTGGATTGCAGAAAAATTGATTTCATCAAGGCTTTGTACAGAAAGGTAAACTTCTGAGGAAATGTGGTTCATTGGACATTTTCTCTTGAGGATTTCAGCTGGTAGCATTAATTGTTTAAGACCAGATATATAAATGTCCTCTGGATTGTAACTACATGTATGTCGATGAACCTTATTGTGTTTGTTTTACAAATAAAAGCTTACTCAAAGAATCACAATTTAATAAAATATGTTAACCTTACTGAGCTATTTGGGCTGATATTTGGAGATTTAAGATTGTTTGTTCAGCTGTAAAATTTGACACAAGATGTACATGTGAAAAAAAGAGCTCAGAAAAGGATTTCTGTACGTATCGTGCATCATTATGATACAGCCAAGCCTAGTGCTCTCGCTCACGGAAACCTCGTGTGAAAAATTCAGCTCAGAATATGAATGGTTGTCCTTTAATGCTGGACAACTGCACATGACGCTGTGTATTTGGTGGTTTGCAGTGATCGCTGTAAACACACAACATCAGCAATGTGTACGCTAGATGAAGTGACGGAAAAGGATTATGACCTCATGCAAAAAAAAACAAATAAAATGTTTGCCTTGTCAAAAATTCTGGCAGTAATTTTTTTTTTTGCCAAAGTTAAAAAAAAAAGAAACAAAAATCCAAAAAGTCCACTTGTTGGGGTTTTTTCTCATTTTTTTTTTTATTTTCCCTCGAAATGCTGATTGTCACAACATGTCCGATTAATCTCTTAACCACAGTTATTTAGCTGTAGGGACCACCCTCCTGTTAATCTATGTACAAACACGGTCTATTAGATTTACAAGCCTTCCCTGGGGTGGATGCACATCATAAAGCCTGCCGCCCCGCCGCCGTGTATGGTTTATTCATCGGTCAAGCTGGCAGAGAGAGAGACCCCTCAAAGCTTCACCTGCCTAGTCACTCTCAGTCCCTCATGCCCGAGTGTTCATATTAAATCTACAGGACGGTGAAGATGATTATTGATGAGGGCATTTCGGGTTGTACTAGGTCCTTGTCGGACCAGCCGAGCATATAGACAGTTATCTGAAGGATTAATTGATGACCAGTGTCTTCCCTTGATTGTCTCCCATCGCTGATTTACATGAGTATAGAAAGGGTGAGCATCATCCCCATGGTATAGAGGAAAGCCAACATATGCTCCCCGAGATTGATTTTCCTTCCATCTCAACTCAACAGGACCATTTCATCAATTCCGTATAGTCTGAATTATGTGTCTGTGGAATTTAATTGTCTCCCATAAATAAAGAAATAGAATCAGTGATTTTGGTAACGGAACCCATTACATGTGTATGCATAGTTCCAGAATTGTTTGTTTTGCTGTAATTTTTCTGTTTTTTTTGTTGTTGTTTTTTTTGAATATATATAAAAATGCTGATAATGAAAAATGGATATGAATATGTTGTTCATGGGATGGTTTAAAAAGAACCGATGTATTCCTGTTACAGTGGCTTGTATGTGGTGGAATAAGGGTCAAGCCAGTTGTCCCCAAAATTAGAAAAATTAGGATAATTTAAGGTTTTTAAAGATAATTGTCAAATCTTGGTCACTTCGTACTGTTTCCGTTAATAAACGATTCAGTTCTGCAGGATGTATGACAAATTTGATGAGGTCAGTTGCTGGTAGAGATTATAGATTTGCCAGCCTTTGTTAATTTAGTTACATCTTAATTTAGTTGGATTCTGAGCCATGGCATATAGATGAAGGTGTATTTTCAGTTGAGCACCAATGATGTTGGTCTGCTTTAAACTAGGGTTCTCACTGGTTCATGAAAGAACTGACCCTTCCCTGTTAGAAGGTTTACAACACCTTGAATGCCCTTGAGATGAAATGAGTTTTATTTTAGGAGAAGACCATCAGTGTGCTTTAATGATTTTTCAGTATAAAATATCAGCATTACATTTGAAAGTCTTTGTAATCTCCCCTTCAAGGTTTACACTTAAAGTGGCTGGACGTTGAATGTGTAGCATAATTACATGTACGCTTTCATCCACCAGTGACTGGAACTATTTTCTATTCGAGCTGACCAGATGGAGTCAAGCTGTTTTCACAGCAGGGGAACAGGCTGGCCTGCCCAGTGCAACCAACCAGTGATTTGCACTCATCATTTTGCCATCGTGGGGCACCCTTAGCCTATGAGCCATGGTTGGATATGGTCCCTAAGCCATACTGATATGTTAATTCTCCAGTCCAGATATGCTAAGGCAGACTTGAAAGCTATAGACACAGTGTTTAACTTAAATTTTATGATCTGCCATGATTTTTGAGTGTTCTGTGTGTACTGTGTGTTATGTATTAGATGTTCTGTGTGTTCAAGGATGTTAGTGTATCATTGTTAAGGATTTAAGTTTTTCATGTCTGTGTGTTTGGATTCAGTAGATGTTACCTGCGTGTAGAGCAATTTGAGTACCTTATACAAGTTAGGTATTACGTGCACATTTTTTTCTTACCCCATGTCAAAAATGTTAAGGTATCCGTGGTAATGTGAAGACAGGTAAACTGTTGTACGTGTTAGGTGACATGCATAGTTAGGGATTTGATTTCTGCGGATGAATTTTTAGTGTGCCCACCCACAAACGGTATGTGCTAGATGTTATGTGTACACGGATTTTGATAATATGGGGTGGTGAACTTCATTAGCGAGGTAGTATAGCGTAATCACCTAGGTGCCTCTCAATAATATGATCACTGTGAGTTCAAGTCCAGCTCATGCCGGCTTCTTCACTGGTTGTACATGAGAAGGTCTGCCAACAACCTGCGGATGACCGCGGGGCTCTGCCCAG
Source organism: Acanthopleura granulata (assembly GCA_016165875.1). Classification (NCBI taxonomy): domain Eukaryota; kingdom Metazoa; phylum Mollusca; class Polyplacophora; order Chitonida; family Chitonidae; genus Acanthopleura; species Acanthopleura granulata. Next base: position 11,195,231 of record JABBOT010000007.1, read on the forward strand.
TTTTCTCCCGCCACAAATACTGGCTGCTGCCACGAGTGAATTATTCTTGAGTATAAACCCCAAGCTAATAAATAAATCAATGATATGAACCTCTGTACTGGGTGTAGTTTAAGATCTTCATTGTGTCATCCGTGATTATAATCTTATAATCTGAACATCCATTTTGTCAGTGGAAACTGAGAAAGCTTTGGGGATTGTTTTGTCGGATGTCGTCTTACAGATGTTCTCCTAATGAACAGCATGGTCATGATGTACCAGTACATCTATATGAATACTGCAGTGACATTTCAAACTGACAGATAATGGGATACAGCCTGTAAAACTGCTGGTTGATGGAGGTCAGCTTTGTGCGTCCTATACTTATTATACCAACATCATACAGCAGAAGTTGTAACAGCTTTATCCTGAAATTGTCAGATTGGGTTGCTATTTGTTGGATTAAATGAATAAATAAATAAACTATTATTGGATAGCGGATAGAGTAGCTCAAACTACTCAAACTATTTCTGTTGTCTTAAGTGTCCAGGCACACTTTCTGTATTGGATGTCAGTGGTGCTGTTATGGTTTTGGCAGAGTTGTTTGTGAAGTGCTGGTCAGGTATGTCCGTACAATGCAGACAGGTTTTCCTATACAGTATATACCTGAAATTACTGTGCACTGTAGACAAGGTTTTTCCATACAGTGTAGACAAGGGTTGTTCAAACAGTGTAGACAAGGGTAGTCCATACAGTGTAGATGGGGTTGTGCTTGTGATGTTGATAGGGGTTGTCCAGGCAGTGTAGACAGTGGTTGTTTGTACACAGTGTGGACAGGGGTTATCCATACAGAATAGAGAGGGTTTGTCCTTGCAATGCAGACAGGGGTAGTCCCTACAGTGTAGACATTATTGTTGTCCATACAATGTGGACAAGGCTTGTCCATACAGTGTCGACATGGGATGTCCATACAGTGTAGACAGGGATTGTCCATATAGTGTAGATAATGTTTTTCCATGCAGAGTAGACAAGAGTTATCCATACAGTGTCGACAGTGTCAAGAGTCTGACAAGTTATTTTTGGTGTTTGTTTTTGATCAGTTTACCCCCTAAGCCCACTCCACTGAACATTGCTTAATGGAAATGTTTTGTAATCTAAAGCGCAGTGTGTGTTGTTTCAATCCCCGAGACCCCCCTGTTGTATCTGGCCCTGGAGAAGAGCAAGGGCACCTTTTGTATTTGTGATGTAAGTAGCGGTAGACCGTATTCAGGAAGTCGTGCCAATGGGGTTTAGGGTTAATGATTAGCCTGGAGCAGTCCGCTGTTGATTACTCCATTGCTTCTGATCAATGGACGTCAGGGAGCTTGCCACGAAGATTGCATCATATTGTGATAGAATAAACTGTGGCGTCGGCACTCTATTGATTTCCGACGCCTCCTCTTTCCCGTTGTGGTGCCACTTAACAGCTGGTGGTTGTTGCTCAGGAGACCTGCTGCCCCGCGCCTTCATTTTCCAACAATACGTGTTTCATGACCCCCTTGATGTACCTGACAGACCAGTGATTAAGGACGCTGTCGGGGAAATGAATATCAATTTCATTTTCAGCGGGATACAAATTTGTTTTTGACATTATCCAGCACAAGCCTGCGTGAAGGTTTACAGGTAATGCAGGCATCTAAGGTAGCGCGTTCAGCTAACGAGGTCATTCAATGAGCCAGGAAAATCGTATCTGATCTGCGTATGTCAGGTATTGGACTTGTCCGCTAGGTAATGAAATGAGCGTCGGATTTACCAGGATTTGCACAAGGTTGATGTGTCTTATTGCTGATTCCTTAGACTACCGGGACTAATCCAATTATACAACAGTGAGATGTTATAAGGTGTTACGGCCAACTGTAATACCTGTGATTTTCACTCATTCTCTCCTGCCCCCCATGCCATGTATCTGATTTTGTTCTCGCTTGAACAGTCACTCAGTCCCCTCCTGCACCGTGACCCCACCCCCACCCCCACCCCCCAGACAATGTATCTGATTTCTTTTTTTTCACCTATGGTGGCATGTGGTGTTTTCAACAAACTCCAAAGCATTTTCAAAAGCAAAACCAGGCAACTGGAGTGTGCAGTCTCAAAACTGACAAATCATCCCATGTAGTGTAAGCTCTCATTCCTGTGTGTATGTAATAAGAGAACTGGGTAGGTCTAAGGTCATGTGTATAATACAGTGGTTGTGAAAACTCTAACCAGGCTGTGTTGATGACAGCTTGCCCTAGGGTGTGTGTTAGAGCAGAAGACAGGGTCCATAGGCTGTGGTAGGTAACTGTAAACACTGCCTGTAGCCTGGTGCAATAGATAGGTGAACTCTACCCAAACAGAGCTGTCAGGGGAGCAACTCACAGCCCTGCTACTGGAGGCTGGAAAACTGAAGCTGGTGCCAGAGTGCAGTTGGGCTGAATTAAGTATTCGGGGCATCTTCGGGGCACATCCTCATTCTTGTACTGCGGGAATTTGTCGTGACACTGAGAATGTGACATCAGAATGTCTTGTGTGTTGTGCAGCGCAGGTTATTTTTTAAGTTATAGGCATGTGTTCATGGGGCATTGCTGGGGCCGGGGCGAGGGGGGTTTAAGATTAGGGAATGATCTTTACGTAAGTTTAGTGCAGAATTTGAAATATGGAGATAAAGTTGAGTTAAAGCCATTTGAATTTTTTTTCTTCATACATGATGTTATTTAGCTGGTTGATATTTGAGTACCATTCATTTACCAGTTTTGAATTTACCAGCTCTTTCTGGGGAAGGGGGAAATAATTTTCACTTTGCCTTAAAGTTTAGCACTGGATTTGAAATACGGAGATGAAGTTCTCTCTCCCTACATGGGCATGCACTTCATATTGTTTTTTTCCCCCCTTTTCTTCATACATGATTGTTATTTGGCTGGTTTATATTTGAGTACCATTAATTCTGAGGGGTTTTAAAGCCGACTTATGAGGCAGGAGATATATCTTTGGCATGTACTTGGTCATGATTCTTGTGGTAATATTCCTCTTAACACCAACTTGATGATGCACTGTGTGAAATGTCATCGATGCCTAGTTTTTTACCTATGGCATGCATGTATTCTGCCCCAAATATATTTAAGCTAAAATGTAAATATAGGAGAAGCAAGCCGTCCCGAGCAGATTGAACGGTGCTAGACTGGTACACTTGAAGTACTACTTTTGCTGAGAAATGTGTTCAAATCCCAGTCCTGCTAACACAGTTTTGTATTTTGAGGTTTTCAGTTATGAAGTATCCCTGATGGATTAAATGGATTTTGTTGGATTTTCTGTGGCTAAATCACACTGTTGTCTGAGGAGTAGAAATTTTGGAATTCTGTGCAGAAAGCACCTCAAACAAATTCACATTCTGACGTTTGAATCAAGGGGTATAACTCCTCCCCAACAAGTCGGGGTTGTCTACCCTGGTCATTCTGATGGAAATCAGTTGAGAGACAGTTAAAGTACCATATGATTATGACAGAGAAAAAAAGTAATTACATACAATTTTGAGAGTGAACACAAAGATTTACCTGAAGCTGTTCTGTTCTTTACTGTGCAATGTAAGTTCTTGAACACACATGAAATGATCAGTCAATCTTCATCAGTGACAGCTAACCTTGGAATTGTATAAGGTGAGTTGGCATTTTGGGACTCCAGTGAGCTCATGTAGGCTGAGGTAAGACAGGGGTGATGCTCTTACTAACTGCGTGAATATTAGCAACTCTCGAAATACCACCCGTCTTACTTAGGGAATACACTGTTTATTTACCACATGTTCATAGTTTTATAGGATGACACTGCTTGTTCTTTTATTCCATAGGAAGTATTTAACGCTGCCAGCATATATTTATGTGATGTCCATTTCGTTGTTGCAGTTTTGATGTGGAAAATGGGACGGCGCAGGGCCGGAGCCCCCTGGAGGGTGCGAGTCCATCGACAGGACTGGTACTGCAGGCGTTGCCACAGCGCCGCGAGTCCTTCCTCTACCGCTCCGACAGTGACTATGAACTCTCGCCAAAGTCCATGTCGCGCAACTCCTCGCTTACGGGAGATAACGTGTAAGTTGGTTTTCTTATCATTTCTGACAGTGTTTTCTGTTTTGTTTCATTTTTATCATTTGACTTTTCAGATAAGAACCAGAGAAAGTTGATGTAATAAAAGAATGGGGAACATATTGTGTATTTATGTACTAAACTAAGAGGGGATTGGAGATACCAGTTTCCAATTAAAAATACACTTACTATCATTTGTTGTTAAAGTCTGAAAATTGTTGAAAAAACTAAGCGTGTAATTATAGAGTAGATCAGTTGAGGTATGTAGGAAGGTCTGCCAGTAAACTGCAGATCGATGGTTTCAGCGCTGCCCATTTTCCTCCCACCATAATTCAGGCCCCTGTCGTATAAGTGAGATTTCTTGAGTACGGCATAAAACAGCAATCATATAAATAAATAATTAAGGTATGAATGTAAGCTCACATAGGTAATAATGTAAGAAAGATTCAGAAGAAATTCATTTTACATGTGTAAGGTTCTTGTAGATGAAAGCTTTATGCTTTTGATCTTCTTTAGTGGAAGCGAATATAACTGGCTCTCTCATGAGTTTTTTTTCTACAGAGTCTACCCTTGTTATTATTTTTTAAATGAAAACTTTCAGTTTTTATAGTGTGCATACATTTTTGTTTTGTAAATAAGTTATTCAAAGTTTTGCCCCCGAATTTTCAGAATAGTATTGATAGCCCTTTGCATTAATTAGAATTTAGTATATAGTGTTCTCGGAATACCATCTTTGATAAGAAAAATACAGCAGTGGTACATTGTCATTTCAGGTGAGTGAGGCATCTGATAGATAAGTGTTGTGCTACGTTACATTTATATATTCATGACATTGATTTCAGTGCAAGCCCCCCCTCGGGATTGGCTGATATTCTTGAGAAACCTGAAATTTCTCTTCGTCAAAGGTATAATTGTTTTCACCTGTGGCCTACTAATTTTGGATATTACTGCATTGATTTGTTGCATATGTAGATTATGTGTACTCCTGTTTTACACTGATATTTTTTGTATTATTAATATGAGCCATTTGCCTCTTTCAGATTTATTAATGAATGTGTACTTAATATATGTGTGGAAATAGGGCTCGTGATGTGTTTTTTTATTTTTATTTTTTTTTTATAGATCACAACATGATTACGGACATGTTGTTCTTTTGTTGGAGCACTTTATAAACATTAACTCTGTTATTTCATGCCGTAGCCAGGTTTATTCATTAAACTGAAAATATACAGCTCCTTCTGTGCTGTAGACAATGACCCCAAATTTTACCAGGAACATATCTGTAATTATAATGTGAAGAGAGAGCTATAGTTAATAAGTTATCACATAATGGACCTGGTGGTGTAGCAGAGACACTAAGAAAATGCGTCACATTATTCGCTTCACCGATGAGAAGTGCTAATTTTTTTCAATAATCGGAAGCAAGGGGTGGATAAATGATGTACACATGTAGGTGTTATTATCAATATTTGGCCTAGAAACTAAAGCTGTTCATTCCAGGATTAGAAATCCGGCACATTAGCTGTACCTTTTGAATACAGTAAATGACCTAAAATTACGTCCAGTGAGGTATAAGAGGTAAATGAATGTCTTGAAATATTACATTCGGTGTTGAAACTTATGTTTTTCTGGTAGGATGTCATCCAGTCTTCTTAAAAAATGTTAAAACACCTTTCTACAATCAATGAAACACCCAAAATACGGAAAAGTAAGGAAATTAGTCATGGACAGAATTTTAGGTTATTTACAGTACTCTGTGTTAGTGACATATGAATAAATGTTTATCAAGCAAAAAGGAGGTAATGCAAATAGAGCGATAAAAATAATTATCCACCAAAACTGGGTATAACGGATACAAATTGTGGTTTGTGAATGGCAGATTGTCAGGGACAAAAATTTATTGAATACCAAAAACTGAAATAGGTTGACAAGTTTGAACATGAAAAACTAAAAAAAATGCATGTTATATTTAATCATTAGTTTCAGTTGTTAATGGGAAGCAGTAAGTGTGAACACAAAATTTTGTCTTTCAGAATAACAATTTCATTCCGTTTAAATACGCGTGCACAATATTAATGACACATCTATGGTGGCCAGTATACATATACTGGTTTGAAGGAAGACAAAAATCAAAAATTGGTTGTACAAAAATAAAAAGAAAACTCTCGCATGTTAAATGTGATTGAAGTGACCTCGTGTGACCTGCAGACCTCCTCCTGCGACCTTAAAACCCGCTTAAAATTGTGTTGTTTGCGAATGAAATGTAATTCCCCAACTTACCCCAGTATACAAATTCCCCAACCTGGAATCTAGTTCAGATTTTCTATCTAAAATTGGTCTACCACCAAAACTCTTTCTACTCTTATACCAGGCATCACTGCCATTTTATAGATTTTTTTTACCTAGTTTTTGTTTTTATTCTCTCTGTATCCTGTAGCTATGGATTATAACCTTTGTATAGAGGTGGTTTTTTTTCCCCAGTAGCAAACTTCCTTTGTCAATCCTTTTCTGTTTTTATTCAAGCTCTGTGTACTTATTGTTCCTTTTGATGCTCATTTTTTTTTGTTTTTTTTTGGCCAGTTCATGAATTTCGATGAAGGCATGTTTCTGTGATAGACCTCCACACATTTTCTGCTGCTCAGGATCTTTCCACCTGTACTGTGCTGCTGTGACTGCATGCTGCATTTTTATCACAGTTGTTGTGACCTGATTTCACCAGTGATTATAAAGAACGTGTTCCCACGGTAACAGAACGCCATCAACAAAGCACCTTTATATCAGAATCTATTTGCACAATAGTACAACTTCAAATTATCTGCACACTGGTGGTTTTCGCTTCTGATGAACAGAATCTAACATTTCAAATGCACTTTGTATGAAATTTTTCATTTATTCGAAATAGGATGAAACTCTGGTGATTTTAAATTGTTCTGAAGAGAATCTAACATTTCAAATGCACTTTTTATGAAATTTTTCATTTATTCCTGGAACAGAATGAAACATGTCATCAAATGCACTTTTTTATTTTGAAATTTCTCATGTATATGCTTGTAAAACGTCAATTTAAAACACACCAATTTCATTACATGTGTTAATGAAATTCCCCCCCCCCCCCAAAAAAAAATTGTGGTTGTGTTTGTGTGCACTGAAAAAATGTGAGACCATAATGTGTAAATGTTTAATTCTCTTCTTGTCATACACGTTTGAAATGCTATACATTACAAGTCAAGCTCAAATCAGACGTAAAGAAAGGGTGTAGTTTGTATTCTTCTGTATATGATACTCTGACTGTGTTTGAAAACCTGTTATTTGATATATTTTATTTCAGGAATTTCACTACATGTTAAATAATGGGGATTTTCATCTTGAATGAAGTATATAAAAGATTTTATTTTTGACTGAATAACACTTTCACATCGTGGATATTATACTTATTTCCAACGAGGTTTACACCAGAAAGTGGCCCCTTAGTCGTGTTTGAAAGTCTTGGCATTTCTGAATGTCATCATCCCCGCTCATAGTGCCACAGACTTGAATATCATCATCCCCGCTCATAGTGCCACAGACTTAAATGTTATCATCCTGGCTCATAGTGCCACAGACTTGAATGTCATCATCCCCGCTCATAGTGCCACAGACTTAAATGTTATCATCCTGGCTCATAGTGCCACAGACTTAAATGATATCGGCCTTGTTCGAATCTTGACCAGTCACGACAACTGAACGTCTCAGGTTCAAATCCAACTCCCGGTCCAGGTGGCTGTGTTTTTGTGTCCAGCATTTTACTAAATGAAGCAGTTTCTGCTACTCGTGGACCTGTCTTAAAATGTACCAGCTGTCCTAGTTAGTAGCGCGGGATATTCAGGTGGGCCATGTGATCAAGATGCCGCCAACGAAAGGTAAGTGCTGTGTTTTGTTTATTTCAATGATGAATATACCCTAGCTTGGATAAGAGAGGTAAGCACATATGTACATTTGTAGCATTTGTGTCTGCAATCAAATCGTTACGCAGCTGTGATTATGAAAGACTATGAAGCGTGTACCAATAGGATCATGTTGATTGTTTCAACAAGGACTCCTTGAGTTTTCTGCAGGGAAAGCTGGTGTCGTAGATCGAGGGCAGCTTGTGTGTATGTGCAGATTTTCATAGAAAAGCCCCCCCATCATGTGGAAGGTTTGGTGTGGATGTGTACATCGTTATAGAATTCCCGAATGTGTCGTGGAATACATTTAGTGCAGTGTTAATTTTCTCGGTAAATGGGTGATATTGAAGTTACGGTCTGCTTCGCCTGCTTTTGAGAATTATACAACATAATCATTATTTGCAGCTCGCATTGTAAGCTGGTTACGAAGCCAGCAGTATTTAAATTATAATGAGAGGAGAAAATGATCTTTAATCATGTCGTACTGGTTGGTTTCATCATGTCCAGAAATCCATTCCTTATCTGTGAGAAAAGGTAATAGTACATAAAGAATGTTTCAAGGGAACTAACTCCTGGCAGAATAACTTCGAAGCTAGCTAGCTGCAGCCGAAATGCCCTGATGGCAAGAAGACCTTTCCAATAAATCAGTCAAGGCAGCCTAATTACAGCAGTGCTCTTTATCTCTTTTTTAAACCTCCTCTTTTTGCGGAGTTAATGATTCTAAATGAGGAATGATAAAATAATGCAGTCGAAATGACAAGAGAGGGACATTAAAATTTCACCAGGTCGATACCATGGCTATGCTGGCAGATTTTCTTCACTGTGCAACTTCAGAGCAATTTGTGGATCATTTTGTCAGAACGTCTCCATTGGTTAATATTTAACTAGACATCTCGGCCTTTTCCATATGTAGGATAAGAGCATTAAGGGAAGTTTGATTTACACTCCTGAGGGATTTCCTGCAAAGGGGTTATTGGCCGAATGCATAAAAAGTCTCTGTGATGATTCTGAGAAAATCCAATGGGACACATCAGCCGCGTTTCATTCGTAGGTTCTAAAGTACAGCTAATACTCAAACTGGCTACAGTGGTGATCGTGCAAATAATTTTTTTTGTGTACTATACATGCAGGGGTCTTCTGGGCGAAATAGGGACAGAGGTGAAATGTTATGAAATAAAGGAAAATGATACCTACATACTGCATTTCACCCAAAGTTTGACCTGTAAAAATAAAGGCCTCATTTTTTTATGCCAGTACTTAAGTGTGTTTTTGAAAGAGATATCAATTATACCTGACAAAAAAGAATCTCTCTTTTAAGTTACCATATTCATGAGATGGATGAATTAATCAGAATAAAGCCAAAATGTTTCACATCTAAAAAAAAAAATAAACGTTAGGTAAAATGCATATACATCTGGAGCCCAAACTCCGCTGAAGCCTGACTGTAGGGGTTGTTGTGTCTACAGTTACAAATGAGGTCATGGACGTGTATTGGATGTGTGAATGACCAAAACTCCTCAATATACTGTGACGGCAGAAAAATAAACCCGCAGCAAGAAAGAATCCCAGAAGATCGCTCGCTTATTCATTATGTTGAGGTGATGTTTGACACATAGATGCACGGAAACACCTCAGAGTAGTACGCATGTAAGTCCTTTAAAAGAAAATACTGACAGGCAAACAAACAGACAGGCAGACATGCATACCAGTACATGAATATGCTATAGTTTAGTCAACTGGGTATGTGCTTATGAATTTGAATGGCAAAAGTTCATTTATTGCCAAATACTACTGCAGTGCCATTTGCTGTATTTTGTATTTGATCTGTTGAGATTTTGAAATACGCCTTGTCATTTGGTTATAAACAGTTGAATGGGCTTTCACAGCTCTGCGTGCTCATCTGTGAAAGCTTGATATTTCATATATTCTTCTGATGTGGAAAAGGGTGGCACTCATTGTTTTTTTTTTTTTTTGTTTTTTTTTTTTAATAGCAGTAAACCTGACACTTTCTATAAGAATGTGGCATGTCAGTTTCAAGGTCAACAATTCCATGAACCAAAGTACACTGCACTGATACAAGAGATTATTGTGGACAATGAAACTGCAGGTAGAGATCCTCTTCATTGTGGCTGCTATGAATCTTTTGTCCAGGAGTAATTTGCAAGAAAATGGCGGACAGCTTTTTGTTAAAGTATTTTTTAGGGGAAGAGTTCACCACAGTAAAGTTCAGGGCTGTGTGCTGAGAGGTTTATCATTTTCGTGTAGCATGGACAGCAGACGGATATTTTGAAGACAGGCCCTGGAGAAGTGGGTATCTCTTGCAGGCTATTTACAGCCAGGAAAAGCACTGGAAAAAAATTCAGTTTGGCAAAGTTTTTGTCTCTGTGAGATAACATGGATTCTGGGCTATTGCCCGTGACATTTCATTGATATCTGGCGGAGCCACTTTTACCTGGACTATATAACCCGGTATGTTAACTCCTGTGGAAACATTACCTCCCCCCCCCCCAACCATGCACCCCCCCCCCAGACAACCACTCCCACTGCAATACAGAACATCAGCAGCAGCCCATATACATTGTTTATATGCAATCTGACCAGGACATCTAACTACCTGACTCGACCGCATTCCACCTTACACCCCACCCCCACAACAAGGCCCAGTCTCAGGGCCCCCTGGGGTTATTTGGTTTAGTATGTAGGCTCCAGCTGTTGCTCTATTCTTAGACCAGCCATCTTCAGGTCCACTGTCTATGGGCTTGTCTTGGATAGTATTTTCGTTTGGCTGTCTTGGGAAAAGCCTTGCACCTACAAGATCCAGTGCCCAAATTTTTTTCCCTGCTATAAGGGAGTTGTTTGAAAAACATAACCCAATAGCATTGTGGTGTAGCAGGTTCCTGGGAAAACTAACGAACAAAATAAGTAATAATAATATTGCTTAAGTGTTTCAGTAGTTTTATTCTGTGAACTTTTTTATTCTTTTTTTTTATTATTTCGATCCCTTTTTCCCCCCTCTTTATTTTAGCTTTGTTTGGTCAGCTTCAGCAGACAGAATGATTAAAATTATGTGGTGTAAGCTATACTTGTAGAAGTCCGCATTTTACCTGGTTAATTCAGCTTAAGTATTTATTATTATTAATTACTTAATGAAGTGCTTCCCCAGTGCCAATAGAAACTGGCAAGATACAAATGTATGAAAATAATATGAAAGAATAAATCTTCAGAAGGATTTGTGATAATCGAATATCACTCTTTTAACCCTGTAACTGAAGAATCCTTAAAGAGAAAGGAAATATCTTTGCCAGTATTTGATAAATGTTTCTGGTGGGACAGGATAATATGCCGTTAATGACAAAGAATCAGGTAGATATGATGTTAAGTAAGGCAGCCGAGAACACCTGAAATTAGATTGTCATTTGTGGAAGTGAAATATTCTCGAGTACGGAGTAAAACACCAATCAAATAAATAAATCATTTGTGGATGTACATGTACCTCAAGAATGATGGACCCCTTCTGTTGCCATCACATCACACTAGGCAAAGTGACAACTGCAGAAAATATTTGTTTCTATACTTCCTTCCTCCCAAACTTATGATGAAACTTATGACCTATGATACGCTGACCCTCCCCCGACTATATGTCATTCATGATACGCTGACCCTCCCCCGACTATATGTCATTCATGATACGCTGACCCTCCCCCGACTATATGTCATTCATGTTTCCCTCCCTACATGCATGGTGGCGCAATCCTCGGGGATGGTCGGCGTATCTTCATCAATTGTCATTTATTGTTTATTGTCATTTTACAGTACTGATTTCCGGCACGCTGATCATTAAGTCGTGCTGACCCCAGCCATGTAAACACAAATTGAACTCATCTGATGACTTTCTGTCATTGTCAGGCCATGATAAACCTCAATGGGGCTTATCTGGCTACTGTATCTAACACTCGTCCTCTGTTAATGTGTTTTGTGATGTTACTATTTACTTCATTCCGGAGAATGGAAAGTTCTAGCATGATGTTCGCCATTTTCAACTTGTGCCTCCGAAAGGTGAGGATCGAAAGATTACTGTGTCCCATTTTCAACAAGCTTAATTTTGCATAATGAACGTAGGCCTAATAGTGTGACCTTACGGGTCTCCCACATGCAAAACAACGCCATTTTGAGATCTAAGAGTATCATAAGGCCGCCACCCTCTTATTTTCGAGAAACACTGTAATCAATACATGAGCGGTATACTGGAGACACCAATATGGTTTTACTGACCTCCCTCATGCAAAACTGCCCCAGGTTGAGGTATTTCGTAATGGTCATGACAGATTCACACAAGCTGATTATGAATTTTGTCCACAGAAGACTTAGGGACTAATGTAGTGCTGATTTATTGGAATTGCAAAGGCTTTCACACAGTGACCACAGATTTACAAGATAGTTAAATAAATATGTAACTTTGAACTAAAGCCAGAAAATTGAATTGATGCCGTTCACAAAATCATACTTGTTGGCCGGATGATACGCCGATAGTGACGGCAGATTTGCTCTCCATCGGCCTACGGACAGCATATGCTTTCAGCGTATGATCAGCGTGTCATATGCCGACAACCCTGCCAGGATGGGCAGAGGAGATGCGGTTAGAATCCGACTGTACTGTAGATGAAAAACTTTGAGGACTGACATGGCTGTATAGGCATGAGATTTGAAATAATTGTTGAAATAATTGGCATGTTTCCTTTGTTGTAATGAAGCAGACGTTGCACCTGCTTGAGGTTTCCTGCTGGGTGAACTGGTTAGGCCTAGGTGTCAATATTGTGGTATTTCCATGGATCTGACAATTGATCCTCTGTGAAAATCTTGTTACGTTCTGTTGGTTTATTGATTGGGTAATGTTTTCAGAGTTTTCTAGTAGATTATGGTGTGAAGGAAGGTATGGTGAATTACAGATCTTCTCCAGGTAAATGTACCTGCAGTAAAACATCTTCAAGCCACAGCCAAATCAGCCATAGTTGAATGGATTCGGACATGCATCCTCATTGGTAAAAGGCTTAAGAGTCAGGCCAGGTCAGCATTTTGACCCTCTGAGTCACCAGACCCCTTAAATTCTATTGAAGCACAGATCCCTCTTTACACTTGCCCCTCTCCCCCCCACCTGCCCATGCCCTCTTACCCAGCCCCCTCTTCCTTACACCTGTCCTCTTTCCCAACCCCCTATCCCCACCCCTGCCCCTGCCCTCTTTCCCAACCCCCTATCCCCACCCTGCCCTCTTTCCCAACCCCCTCTCCCCATCCCTGCCCCTGCCCTCTTTCCCAACTGTGTTGCCCTCAGCATGTTTCCCTTATTACTAGCTTGAGTTCACCCTGATGCCGGCCCATTAGGGCTGTGGTCTTCGAGTAAAGAAGCCAATCAAACCGACTTAAACGTACCTGCCTATGTACATGCACGTCATTGCTGGCGTCTTGCCTGATCAGGAAACATTAGTGGTAGTGATGTCGTAGGGGGTAATGCTCTGTGGTAGTATCTCTTCCCGCTCGCCCAGCCCCCCTTCCCCTCAACACCACCACCCTCCAACACCACATATCTGACGTCAAGATTCAATATCGATTGCCTGCTGTGTTTAGATGCAGATCCATTGCTTCACTCACTTCTCAGCCTTGAGGATGGGCCACTTTAAGAAACAGGTCAATAGATTATTTCTTTGAAGAAACACCTTTACATATTAACATGGCATCTTGTTGTTTGAACTAAGAAAAAAGTGTTATTTTTCTAGGAATTAGGAAGTAGCTGTTGATTTAATTCCTAGATGAAAAGATTTTCATGCACAAAAGTGATATATTTATGCCAGTAATAAAGGGAATTATTTCAGCACCTGACACCATTGGTCATTGTACTGTAAAAATATTTTGGTATACATTTGTGAGCCAAAGCTTCTAAGCAGAAGGTCATTAACCTGTTTGCTCAGAAAAACACCTTGGGACATTTAGAGTACATTGAAAATGTCCATAAATTCCTCTCATCATTGGGTTTCTCTGACATTTCTGTTTTGTTGTTCGACATGTACAAATGCCAATTGACACGGTAAATTTCCCAGAAAGCCCCTGGCTATTTGGAATAACATGTTTACAATAAGATGTTTATGTATTCTATGTTTTCCCCACGCTCCCAGGGAAATTCTTGCCAGTGCTGCGGGGTCTGCCCTGAGAAATCCATTACACCTTTACCACTGTAATCCCTCTTCGCCTCGACTTTCAAATGAGTTTCCCTGGAGAAATACATTCCCTTTGAAGGATCTTTGAATTCGATAGGAATATGGTGATAACTTATGCAGGCTTTTCTCCGAGAGCTCAAGCCAAGGGATTCAGATGACTTGCTTATATATGTCTGGGTGAACAATATCCAAGACAAACACCTGATGTTTTATTGAGCAGGTGTTGACTGTCAGATTACTTTTGGAGCTAGCGAATTTCGAAGAACGTGTCTGTAACATTTGATAATTCAGTAGGGCTTGGGAATCGGGATATCTGGGGATCTGGACTTGGTTTCCCGTGGGGGAAACAGTTTTAGACTTTAACTTTCAAACACAAAGGTGATTTGGGTATTGTCCAGATCATGATCGGGCAAATAACATGGAGACTCCTGAACAGCTTACAGGAGAATCCGTAACTTTAGATCTTTGATGCATGGAAAGAATTCTAGAAATATATTGGTGAAATGCAAATTGCCTTCAAATATTCATGTTGTTTGTGTCCCAAAATACCAATATGGACTGTTTGCAGCAGAAATGCACTGATATTTTGCTGAGAGAATGATATCAGGTGATACAGATCTTTAATAACGTTTTTGGGACAGATGTAGAATGAGATTTTATAAGTGTAGAATATTATGTTTTGTGACACATCGGAGGGGGTACTGGTTTATCATGCACGATAAGGATTTCTGATGCATTCAGGGTAAAGGTTTCTTTTGGATTTTTTTGATTGTATTTATTTATTTATTTGTTTTTTTTTATATACATGTAGATCTAATTTGAGTAATCTGAAGTAATTTAAAATTAATTAATTTATTTTTGTCTTTTTAGTAGGCTACAGACCACTGGGCATTTATTGTGTATTTACATACCAGTTTTAGGTTTAGGAGCAGTGCCTTTTCTTCCCTCCATAGATGAATTGGACCAGCTAATCTTTTGGGGATATATTTGACACACCTAGACATTACTGAAAAGGTACATATCCATGCAGTACTATCTGGATCGTAATAAAAATTTACAATTCAACCGAACCCAATTCCAGGTGTTGTTATTAAAGCTGATATTACTGCTTCGCCAAAGGTAAATTGGGCTGTTAAGTTTTCCAGTTGGCCAAACTACCAGCGGATGCTTTTCCACAGGATTAGTATTGATCCAGCGTACCTCTGTCCGGTTTGAAATCCAACACGCAGGAAAATTGGCAATGATGTTGATGTCCCCTTAGCTTGCTCCCCCTTCAGCTGGTTGATTATTTTTTCGAATAGGTTTGTGGTTTGGAGGGGATCTTGAGCTTGGAGAGTGTTGACTTTTTCACTGAATGTAGAAGTGTGCATTTCAGAACTGACTCTGAAGGTAGGATTCCTCTGGTATAGGGCAAAACCCTCCATGTCTTCGTCCTCCACAGGCATTCCGGATGGTAATCAAATTAGAGTTAATGTTGTTGGCAAGTTGCAAGCAGATATTGCTTTAGTAGAGGGGTCAGTAGAGCTATTTATACAGTCTACCTTTGGAAATGGAGCTTGCGTGTGTGTGTGTGTGTACAAGGAACATGACCACAGACATCTCAGCATCTCCAGCACCCATTGTTAGTTCTTGTGTCCACAATGTCCAGGTGTTGCGAGTGAAAAGATGACACGAATGCTGCAACTGTCAGACACACGATTGACACATAAGATTGCACAGCTCGCACCAGCTTTATTGGCAACAGGCTTATTTGAGGAGGTTTTGGCAGGTAACAGGCGAATTGTGGTGATTTTGACTTCTTCTGGCACTCTGGTTTCTTTTACCCATAAAGCCTAGCTGCCACCATTAGGTTCCCTTCACACATAAATTCTAGCTACCACCATCATGTTCCCTTCACACATAAACCCTAGCTACCACCATCATGTTCCCTTCACTTACAAGCCCTAGCTACCACCATCATGTTCCCTTCACACACAACCCCTGCCTACCACCATCATGTTCCCTTCACACACAACCCTTAGCTGCCATCGTCATGTTCCCTTATCACCCTAACCGCTATGTACCACCATCATGTTCCCTTCACACACAACCCTTAGCTGCCATCGTCATGTTCCCTTATCACCCCAACCCCTGTGTACCACCATCATGTTCCCTTCACACACAAACCCTAGCTACCACCAACATATAACCTTCACACACAACCCCTGCCTACCACCTTCATGTACACCCAGCAATCAATCAAATAAGTAAATACTTATATAAACACAAATGAAGTGTTGATTTCCCTATGTGTTTAGAAGACCTCATTGATGATCTGATTATGTCACAATTGTAACAAACGGTTATGTTGCCAGGGTATTGACATACAACACACTGACCACTCTTTGACACTTTAATGCTGATATTTCATGTTTACTCCCCAGATTGAAGAGCACTATATGGTTATACAAACTCTACCAGTACCAGTACATGTAACCCATTAGGCTAATTGATCGATTCATCTCTTGTATTGGCGTTTATGTGCGTGCAGTACCACTCGATTGGATTAGATGTGATTAGAGTGAGGTGTTAATTTTCAATGCAGTCTAATGTGTGTAGGCAATTTCTTGGCAGATTAAATCAGCCGGAATTAATCCTATAGGGCCATGAAGTTGTCTTGTGTCTGCTGAGGCTTGGAAAGGATCAACTGAACTGATGTGATTCACACATCATTATATTCTCATATACATCCTTGGAGCGCTGATTCGTTGATTCTGATTGTTATCAGCTCTGTGTGTGTGTGTATTCACATACCTTAATTGTTCTAATTTTTGAGACACCTGAACTGTACTTTTTAACTAACATACATGTAAATCTAACATGGATGCACAGTTTTTTTTCGACCATTGGTTTGACCAGCATACCCATATCTTTTAATTTTTCATAAAAACTGGGAGAGAATTGTAATGTTTTGCTGTCAACAGGACTAATATATGTCAGAATAATTAGAAGAATTAGAGAATAAGAAGGAACAACATCAGTGAACTTTACCAACTTCTTACACCCATTATATTTCAACTGAATTTCTGACTTGCGTTCACATTTATGATAGGGATATTGAGAATTTGAAACTGAAGTTGGTACGTCATGATGTACAGAAAAGTTTGAGAAAGTTTTGCTCTGTTTTTATTCTTTGTTCTTGACACCAAGAAAAAGCATCACATAAAACTTACTCATATACAAATAAAAGTGAATCTGAATTACATCAATGTCCATTCAGCATGATAAATATTATTTTTATTTTTTTTCCATCCCTACTGATCGGTAACAGTAATTATACACCAATTTAACTTCAGCCAATCAAATACCTTCTGTGGGGCACTTTATTTATTTTTTTAAAATTTTGTAGTAGATGTAGCTTAGATCATTCAGGCTTCAGAGTTACAGTGGTGAATATATAGGATATAGATGGGATGTGATAAAGTGTGCATATATATATATATATGGAATCTGGTAGATTGTGAATATAATTGAAGAGTATTTAATGGCACACCATACAAGCATGTATACAGCTGTTACGTGGCTACATTGTTGTTGAGGCTATTATGTATTCCACCTGGCTTCCTGTCATCTCACGTTAACAGCAAAGGATGTTTTTCACATCCCTTTTTATGCATGCAGACTGGTAGATCGAGTGATTGCCTCTTTAGAAAGGCCATTGTAAACGGAAATGCTCACCGCTGCCTTCAGAACAGTAGGTGTTTAAAAGGTGATGTTGACTGTTTATTGATTCCAGCATCACCCCGGTTATCTTTGCTCATTGAAACGTACGTCTACGTTTACCGCTGCCTCTGATTGCATTGCTCGCTAGAGACAACCTGGTCCTAGTCCCGGCCCCAGTGATTCTAGAGTAAAATAATTGGACAAACTGAGGTCGATACGTCAGCCATTTTTACTCATCAGTGCCGAATATTGGAGGTTCTGTCCACTTTAAAACACGAGCTTCCATGGCAACCGTTGTTTTTGATGCGTGCTGAGCTAATCTTCCAACTTATCACATGTGTTGTCATCGCTACACTGAAAATAGAGAACCACGTCTCCTTGAACAACCAGTTTCTGTGACCATGTACAGGGTATCTCAGAAGTCACACACCATCCTAGTTCTGGGAAGAAACACATTTGTTTATTTCAAAAACATCTTTATTGATAATAATCATAACAATTGCTCAAATTGAGCACCCTCTGCAGTAAAATGCATCAATAAAAATGTTTTTTGGGGGAAAACCAGGATGGTGTGCGACTTCTGGGATATCCTACATAATGACAAGCAGTTGTTTGCTTTAATTCAGAGGAATCAACTAACACGTATTTGCATTCATTATCTAGTCGCCTTTATTATTATACTCCAGTTCCAGCAACTTTCATTTTTTTTTTCGTTTTTTTAAATATTTTGTTCAGGGTTGTATCTTGGAGAATTGTGTTTTTACCATTTCCTGAAAGAGGAGGATTTTGTATTTGTAATAACTGCAACGTCGTGGAAAACTTCGACGAATACTTGCCTGGGTGCCACTGCTGAAGTGATTATGGCCAATGGATGTTAAAAAGATGTCAAAAATGGAACATACCTGTTAACACACCGACCACCCAACCGACAAATCAACCAACAGAGACAGAGCAACTTATATTAAATCTGCTTGTGTAAGCAGAAATGATGCTGAACATTAAAATGATATTTAAATTAAATCTGTGTATAAATAGAATTACTGTGATCTGTATGACTATAGATTAACACTACTTGGTACTAAGGGTGAATCATGGCGGGCTATTCCCTGCTCTCTCTGCATAATGAGCTTAAAATACGAATTGAATTTCCTCGCGAAGCTGTGCCAATCAAATATTTACGACTGGCAGGTTAGAGCAAACTTGGAAGGCAATATGATTTTCTCATGTGCGAACTCTTTCATGATTGATTCGACAGCTGCTGATGCTTGATTCACTCTTGGGCATTGCCGCCTGCCACCTTGATGTATGTATCCTTCTTTAATTTCATTTGCTTAGTATAGTTACTATTTCATTTGTAATTTCTTTGCTTATATAAAAGCAAACAAGGTAATATTGAAAACTTGTTGAATCCTGTTTTTTTTATTGCATTTGTGTCTTGTTCTTTGCTTTTTGTACTATTAACAAAACAGTGAAATACAGATAAAAATGAATGTGAATTATAACATGGATCATTCAGCATCAAAATTATACATTTTTACGTAAATGTTCAAACACGGTAAATTGGCCTCATAAATTTCCAGTCCCCCTGATCAGTATTTAAGAAAAACAAGACTCGTAAAGCTTGTCTCAAGTTATAAGAACCCTTCCAGTCTTCGTACCAAATATGTGCGTCATTATCAGATCCTGTGATTCTGTTGTACTATACAAGAACATACCAGTATACTCTCTGTGGAAATTTGTTTTACATCATTGTAAGCCAGCTGAAGTGGCGGCTGGAAAATGAGACTGTACGCTGATTTTTGTTTGAAGGGCAAGCCATGATGGTGGCCTAGAATATCAAGAGTGAGTGGTGACGGAAATAGAAATGTCAAGCAATCCTCAGCCAAAATCATCTAAATCTGTAGGAACATGAGTAATCAGGTTACATGTAATTTTGCTAAGGAAGAAGTTAATCTTTGTCAGCGAAAGATGAGACCTGTGTACAGTCACCTGTATACACGAGACAGTGTTAGAGTCTTGGGGAGAAAATATTTACAGGTAACGGTACAAAAGACTTATCGGTCTCCATGATCGTCATTGCATATTTATGTCTGTAATACACAGAGCTTCAGCGCTGTAGCCTAAGAGATTGTGATGAATTGGTAATTTGCCAAATAGTGAAATAACGAAGATTGGATTTCCTAGGAAATGCCCGCAGTTGGCGTGTTTGAATGAGTCCTGGGCAAGTGCAAGACAAGATCAACAGTGTCAAGCAGAGACATGCAGTTGTTTTTATTTGTTTTCCCCTGTATGCTGTTTGCCAGCATCACAGATTGCTTATGTACATTTTGGCTTCCATAGCATTTTGCTGTGACTCTGTTTACATCTGTACCTTGTCGTCTTTGTAAAAGGTTAGGGTTATTTGTGTCTTAATAATGGCATTTGAATGCAGGGTTCTTGTTGCATGAGCAGGACTTTTTGAGTTCTTCAATCATCTGGTTCGCCCCAGGCTGTCCATGAGCGATCTGTAATTGTCAGTCTGTGTGAAGAGCAATAAAGCTGTAGCCCATTGAGCTACAAGTCTCCGTACAGGCTAGGGATTTTGTATGAGGAACTATGAGGCTTTGGGCCTACTCTTCCTTGGATATTATAGCCCATGATGATAGATGTTGTCTTTTTATGTTCCTTTTTCACCATAGGATATCAGATATTTTCCCTAGGTGTGTATATTACAGTAGTGGATAAAAAGTCAGTCAAGGCATTTTATGTTATGTACGGCAGATATATGTACCTGTGATCATATAAAACAGCCATAAAGATATTGAAGGGATGTAAAAATATAACTTGAAAGGTTTCATCAGCGAAAATTGCGAATTTACGAGCATGTTTGTATCCTTATCGTTCTGGTGGAGTGGCTCTTAATGTACAGGTGGATGTGTGCACAATATCCGGTCTTACGGAAGCCATTAACACGACATAACAGGACTCCAACGATGTTCTGATAAATGATTTCTCATATTGCTTTCTGTAACCTTGACTTCAGAACATGCATTCATATCTCTCGAGATCCACTGTCAAAATATCCCAACATTTTGCTCATTGTATTGCAGGAGTCAGTTTTTGTTAGTCTGGAAATAAAATTTGACAATTACATGAAAACCCAACAAATGCTCAGAATCTACGTGGAAAAAAAGAATGGATTAAATCCATATTTAGGTCATGTGAGGCTTTATGATAAACAACTATGGTAGATAACATTGGGACGGCCGGCATTAAATCAACTTGCCCATTTTCCTGTCACCATATTGCTGGCGGCTGTCGTATAAGTAAAATATTCCTTAGTACGGTGTAAAACACAAATCAAATAAATAAATAAAGAAATCAGCTTGGATGCGCTTCTCCTCACAATGCAGTGTCTGTTAACAATTTTTAAGCGCATAGCAAAATTCCATCTAGTAAACTGTCATTATTTATACATATTTAGTGGAATTGAGTGCATCATGTACTGAAGGCCATACGGCAATAGGGTCAGCAGACATTGTTGTACCTTTGGCCGCCCTTGCATTAGTACAAAAATCTTCAGTAAAGTAATAAACTCCAGTGAAATAAGTAAATATATCTTTCAGCAAGTAGTGCTATTTTCCTTAGAAGAACCTTAGGTTTCTGTTGAACAATGAAATTTCTTCTTTTCCTTTTTTCCTCCAGAGGTGATATTGGATCATGCTCTGGCAGCTGTTAGGAGAACTATTATATGGCATACAATAAGTGAAACAAAGCGTCACTATCAGGTTACTCCTTCCTCTCCTACCCCTACTCCTGGCCTAAAAGACTACAGCAACTAAAAATGTTCCTTGTTAGACTATTAGCAGTCTGCAAACGTTGATATGAGAATTCCTGGCAGGCCTTTCCCGTTATTAAGGCATTATCACATCAGCCAGCCTTCGCTTGCCCTCCGGTGATAGAGATTTCATGAGCTGACTTGTCCAAACCTCTGTGGCGTGTGTTCTGTGCAAATCAGCGAGGCTGTATCTCGAGCAAAAAGAATTAAGGGGCTACTCTGAGAGAACTTGGGGGACAGCCCAGTAATCTCTAAGCTGACAACTTGAAAAGTCCTTCATCATACACTGTTTACTTCGCCTGACTATGCATGACTTTATAGAAAAGTGATTTCCTCCTCTGTTCCACTGTTCGGCCCTGTCTCTTAAGACAAAGTGGCAATTGTCAGTGTATAGTCTCCCTTCCAATTGACAGCTCGGGGGTCCCTTTGTGGCGATGAAGAGGCCTCGGCCATCTTGGTTCTTGAAGAGCAGGAGCACTTAGCCAGCTAACCGTAATTCATCCGTCTGCAAGGTCATCAACCATAGAGCTTAGATCTTGGGGATAGGGATTGCTCTGGAGTCTGTGTTACATGGAAGACAGTTCAGGTCACAGTCGATCACTCTGGTCAACTTCCTCGATCGCTCTTGATCACTGCATGCTCTTAATACGTATGGCTGCATGGGCAAAGGATTGTTTATTTAGCAGTGTGTTGGCAGCTGTGCGTAACAAAATTGACAACTACGTGTTGAATCCCAGCTGTGGCTGTTTATTTTGCATGTTCACAAAAGATGCCTTTTCCAAAAACATTATTATATAAATTACGTATTTTATGTTGGAACAGTGTCATGATGATAAAAAACTGATCGTAAAAATTTTTGTTTTTCAGTATTACAGTGTGATTTTCAAACACACCTTCAGGCTTTATGAACCATACTAGATATGTGTATACTCTTCAATAAAAAAAAATATGAGTCAGATGCAGTAATATGCAAATTGACAAGGATTTGTAAGAAAAAAAAAACATCTGTTGTAAATAGATTGTGTCAAGTCTGTTTGATGTGTAGATCAACATTTAGGGCCAGCTAGGGAAATACAATCTGCTGACTTAACTCAGGGGTTAATCCCCAGAGGATTGGACGCATGGCGGGGCTGTAGTAGCAGGAGCAGCCTCTAATGGATTGAATAAAGTCAACACTTTGACACAAAGCCTGCTGATCTCTGAAATTGTGTTATATGTGTTGTGAGGTGAGAGTTTCCCTTCTACAGGAAGGCCGTGCCCGCAGGGGTTGTTGATCAGGTTGGTGTAATGGAATAACGGACTGAGTTCCTGGAGGTGCTTGAAGCTAGGCACCCTTAAGGATCAATGTTGATACACCACCCCCTTTCACTGCAAACTGAAGGTTTCGCCTTGATAAAGACTTGACACTTAACTGTTTTAAGTCTTTCTCAACCCACTTGTCTTCATCGGGTTAGGCGTCTTGGAAATATGGACTTCTTCAGAAGTCTCCAACTCCACCGAGTTTCTGCGGGTTTCTTTGGGTAGTTGCGTTGTTCTCCTCTTGAAATAGTATAGAGGGCTTAATGGACATTGAATGTATATAGACTGGCATCTACGTGTATGTATTAATTCACCAATGGGAATTGATTGAAGGCAGGCTCAGCAGGTTTTTGCTTTGTGTCAATAAAGCCGGCAAGCATGACTGTGCTTTATGCTTCTTCATGGAAACTCGTGTTGTCCAGAGAAAATCCGACGGTGATTTGTTGATGCGGGTCATTGTATGGTTCCATGTCCACGAGCTGAAGGCCCGTTCACATCTACCTTTGCAGACACAATCTGCTCGTTAACCTGTATAACAACTCTGAATAGATTCAGTGGACCAAAGGTCTATGAGGGATGGACTGCCTTGACTCAGCTAACAGCCCCCGGAGCCAGATGCGTGGGAGACAGCTCGGCAGGTGGAGATGCTAACGGGGTGGTTCAGACTGAATTAAAGTGACGATTTATTTCTGCTGCATGTGCAGAGACCAAATCTGTTTTGTTAATCTGCCCGAGTTGTGAATTGCCACTCCTGTTTCCTGATGCTCTCACTGCCATTTTGACAGTTTGGGTTACAGAGCAGGTGTTCGCATTCACACTTTGTTGTTGTTGTTGAAAGAAATGAACTCTTTTCGTTGACACACACAGGCTAAAACCTTGTTCATGGCTTCGGCTCAGTTCTTGGTGAGGCGTATTGATCATTGCTAAAACGGCAAGCAAGCGAGTAAGCAGGCACGGTGGTAACCGTACCTCCAGGTGGTGGGTTACAGTGCAGCAGGTCTAACGCAAGCCATTATCTTCGTAGTCATTGGCTGGGGCACGGGAAACGTACTACTGATGTCTGGGTATAATCACCCCGGACGTACTGGGCCGAGGATTCAGGAAACACTACAGCAGAAGTTTGGAAGCTAACCTCCATAACCTGATCTCGCTGTATTCTTTTCCTGTCAACCAGTTACGCGCAGCTCAGAGGTGAGGCCAAAGTCTCCAGTGAGCACGTTCGCATCGGTACATCCTTATAGCTGATGGTTGACGCTAGCCCAGAGGTGAGACGTAGGCCAAAGACTTATACGGACTCGTTCTCTGACTCACACTCTGCCTTTCCCTGCCCATAATACCAAGGAAAAGCGTGGCCAATTACTTTTTAGAAAGCCATAGCCAAAGCCTATGTGAGCAAAGTGCTAAGAGAAATCGGGCCAGGGTCTGTGGAAGATGCCTACGGGGAGTACCGGTTAAGAAATAGATTAGGTGTTCATTTCTGTGAGATATATGGACACTACACCACTTTGTCAAAGGTATCGGCCTTGCAAGTGGCCTGTAGCTTCCCTGCAGAACTGTCTGTGTACAAAAACATTTCGAGACAAGTCTTTTGTTACTACCATTTCTGATCAGTGTTAGGAGTATAGTGTAGTTGGTCTCGTACGATCAAAGCGTTAACAGGAAGACCAAATTCCACTGCAGAGGTGCAAGGAATTCATGCTCATTGATTGCCATTTTATTTTTTGGAAGTGACAATTTCAATCGTTACACTGGCGGATAGGAGGTTACCAGGTAGTGGTAGTTACCACCAGTCTCTGGCCACTGCGGGCGCAATACAAGGCGCTCCCAGTCCGGGCATCCCGCGCGTTCTCAGCACCAGTGCCTTAAGGATACCAAAAAATCGGAATTCCTTCTGGACAAGGTAAGAGTGCTGTGTGACCAGAGGCCGCTCAGAGTGGCTGCATTGTGAGTGAGGGATACTTGCAAGGCTAGCTCTCAACTGCTCACCTCTGTCATTAATGAACCATCAACCAGTTCTCTCTGCACATACTCTGTTTTCATTCATTTCTCCACGTATTTGTAAGCTAGCTCTATTGCGCATTGTGACATCGAGCATGCAGACTCCTACACTGGTTGGGCGTATAACCAATTGATTATCTCTGAATAAAAAACAAAACAAATTACACAGTGCCAGTATTGATCCTGTGTGTAAAGCTGGAACTGAACCATTTGTATCAAAGAGAAACCGAGTGCACAGACAGAGAGCATTCGGCCATATGGTAGTAAGGCTTGTTACCTAGCAGGCATAAACCAGGGTAAATCTAGATCCCAGTTATTGAATGTAACTTTTATCTTTTGTTAACAGTCTTTAATTTTTATTTAACAAAAAGACATAAAACACCCATTTTTAGCTGGGACAAGTAGTTCTATTTATCACTCCGAATGTCTGCCGATTGAATTTTTGACATGCTATCTTTTATCACAGACCATTCTCATAATGAGGGGTCTAATGTCACGTTGATCTTTTTGTGTGTGCTATTTTTGCAGCTGTTGCAAATGTGCACTTTGAATCGATGAAGGAAATGAAAATCAGACATATTTCTTGAATGATTATGCTGGTAGTTGAATGGTGGCAGAGCACAGGTACGTTTCGACGATTAGGGTTGGTAAATATCAGCCAGCAACATTTGAAAAGGTTATATGCATGAAGTGTATATTATCACTTCAGATTCTTAGGACAGATATTACTAATGCTGAAAGCAAAAAGATTACAGTTCTTTTCTCTTGTTTTTTTTTTTTTTTATTTTTTCAGAAAAGTAAAGATATGTATATGTTTTTGGTGAGGTGGGCTGACGATCTGAGAAATGGGAATCAGTTTATACCTATTACACTTGTACACATGTATTGGCTAAAAAAAAGCAGACTTGATGTCCAAAAAAATCAGGAGAAGTAGGGGAGAAAAATGTATTGGAAGAGCTTATCTTGTAGTTGGTGCATAGAAAGCTCTGTACCTCGATCAGCTGTATTAGCTGTGCTAATTGGTGATTCAGGTGAGCAGGTATTATCAACCCAGGTGTATGGGTCACTGAGTTTGCTGATTGTTCGGTCACACCAACTTTATTTATCAGTGCTAATTAAAGTTGGCCAGTTTGCTAATTATTGTTTCATGTGGTGTTGTGCGACAGTCATGACAGGTCACTTGTAATTTGTTTATTGTAAGAAAATTGAAATCTCCCTTTAATGTGTGTACGGACACATGCAGGGGTGTGCAAGCTTTCTCCATCAGATGTCATCTTGTGGTATTTTTTGTGCTTCACGTATTTCCCATCATCCCCCCTCCCCCCCCTCATAAGGACCTGCGCGAGAGATTAAGTCAGTAATCGGATAGTCATTATTATCGGTATACATAAAGGGCGCAGGTGAACATGATAAAGTGACAGACAGGCATGATGAACAACAGCCGGGACAGCCAATCCATACATGTACACGCATCACACGGAAAACTCAGTCATGTAAACTTCATACATTAGCTTATATTTATCCCGGAATAAACGGTTTCCTATTTAAGAAAGAAGTGTTTTGCACGTATCACAAATTTATTTGGTTTGCAAGGAAATCCTGTAGCAAATGGTTTTAGTCCCATATTAGGCATTCTATTAGCTGTAACTAGTATTTCCATCAACAGTATTTAAACTAAACGTATTCTGGTGTCAGCAGTAACTAGAACAATCTCAAAAGGAATTTTTAGTTGGGTTCATTTTTAAGAAGACAAAAACAAATTGTTTGTGTGTATCATTATCTTGTAAACTGTTTGTTTGAAAAACAAAGAAATGATGTTAGAGATAAAACTGTACATAGGCTGTGTTGGCCTAATTTTTGTGCATTGCAAAAAAAATAAAGTTTCATCAGTTTACACATGAATGATACTAGTCTTATATATATATACTTGAATAAGCATCTTTCTAACGTGCGAAAATGTCAAAGAAACGCAGTACTGTACATGTGCTTGTGTGTGCATGTAGGTTAAGAGAAAACTGCTTGCTTCACATAGGGCTCCAGCATTTCTATTCTGACATAATATTTTCTCAACATTGATGAGAATGACAGTAACAGGCAGAATTGCAGACAGCACACCTGTTACCCCAGGTATTCATTTGTCATGTTGTAAAAATGCTTAACATAAATCATACTGCATGTATTTGTATGACTGACAGCCAATTTAAATTTAGCCTCAGAGCTGTCAAATTTCATAAGTCCTCAACTTGATGTGAATTAAATTCTCATATGACTAATTAATTGTTTCTGTGGCGAGTTCTTTACAACAGGGGTGCTGGGTGTTTGTGTATTTATCAAATCACGCGGTAGCATCGTGTGTTCATATTGTGGATAAGAGAAGGAACAAGAAAAGTACAGCTTAAACCTGAGTGATATTACTAGCTGTTGAGAGTTGTTTTCACTCTGGCAAGGTACCAATTCCAGTTTCCTATATATTCCCTGGCCAGATTTTTGTTCCCAGTCGTGAACAGTAATGGCAACGGCCTCTTTCACCTAATCGTTTAAAGATGAGTTTTTTGGTGGGCAATTAGTCACTAATGACTCGAACATGTGGTGAGCTGAGTAAATAGCTCTAAATTACACGGACATATGCTGACTGCTATGTATGGCTGATGCGATCTCATTCCTACTTGGGTCACAGAGACATTGTTTACTGGGGTTTTTATGGGAAGCTGATTTTCAGGGGTTTTTTTGAGGCTGTGAAGAAGAAGATTCACTGTAAACAGAAACATGATTTATTGAGATGGCAACACCTTGGCTCGTGGCTATCAATTTAGCCAGAGCTTTTAGTGCCGGATGCTGATTGGCTCATGTTTTAGATGGTCAGTTAACTTATTATCAGTGTTAAAAATATATACGTGGTTTGGTATATCATGAGGTTTTGCACTGTTTCCCGTAACTCATGTGGTGTAATTAGACTTAAAGATGGTTGATTAAGGGTACTATTAGGTGTGTAGCTTGCTTGATTGTTCATCTATACTGTATCATGTGATAGTCACATGATATTCTGCAAAACCTGATGTATGAGGCAATATCCAATGATCACATGCTAATAGGCAGTGGTCTCATAAGTGTGTTTATTCTAAACAGTTATCTCCCTTTACCACCTTCTTATGCCCGCTTGTTTATCAAGTAAACACTTGGACGATGGCTAGCTAGCTCAGCTAGCACCGACGCACAAGTCCAGCAATTTAGGGCTGCATAAAAGCAGGTTATTTCTTTTCACTCGTTTTCATTTTTTCCGCACTCATTGAACATGGCTCACAGTTCCTGATATCCCGTCCCACAGCATGCAGTCCATTGCACAATGGTTCATCATAGGCATGACACATGCACGATACGTGGACGGTACTGGATACCTTCAGTGATTTCCACATGGTTCACACTTAGTTAGTTATTGTTTCAGTATGCAGACACTGTGTACAGGCATTGTTACCTGATACTCCAGTGCTTTCAGACACTGTGTACAGGCATTGTTACCTGATACTCCAGTGCTTTCAGACACTGTGTACAGGCATTGTTACCCGATACTCCAGTGCTTTCAGACACTGTGTACAGGCATTGTTACCTCATACTCCAGGGCTTTCAGACACCGTGTACAGGCATTGTTACCCGATACTCCAGTGCTTTCAGACACCGTGTACAGGCATTGGTTCCCGATACTCCAGTGCTTTCAGACACTGTGCACAGGCATTGTTACCCGATACTCCAGTGCTTTCAGACACTGTGCACAGGCATTGTTACCCGATACTCCAGTGCTTTCAGACACCGTGTACAGGCATTGTTACCCGATACTCCAGTGCTTTCAGACACCGTGTACAGGCATTGTTACCTGATACTCCAGTGCTTTCAGATAGGATGCACTTTGTTGAATCTGGTTTAGTGAACCTCCAATCAGTTACCATGTCATACACTTGCCAGTGATATTAGATCTACAGTCATGTGGTTGGTTGGTCAAACAGAATTTTGCAAGTCATAAATCATATTACTCTGCAATATACTGGAATTTTTTATAATAGATTTGTCGTTGTTGGTTCTGTTTTTGTGGTGCAAAGGTGATTGTTGGGTATCGATGAAGTTTTCAGTACTGGTTAATGATGTACAGTTTGATGGTTTTCAGCATACATATTTCTTTTGTTGATTACAGGTTTGTTGATATGGTTCATATACATTAGCAGCACTATGGTAGAAAAGACACAGTTGGTTGTTAATCATGCAAGCCTATACATACATGTTGGTTAGGTAGCATTTGTAGATTGTCCAGATGTCACTTAAGCTTTTACACCAGGAGAATGTTTTAGTGAGAATCCAGGAGACCTCTACACTGTCTTGGTGTCGTTCCAAAGGGCAGTAATTTTAATGACACAGATTTCACCACTTAATACACATCTTCAACAGGTGCTCTCCAGCATGCCTCTAAAATTTCTCCAGTCTCCATCCTGCTGCTTGCACAAGCATTGCACAGGTTGCCGAAAGCCTGCAGTGTACTTGGTACAAAAGAGACACCCAAATAAACGTTGCCCTTTTTCTATCCAGGTAATGAGTAAATAATGAAATTTTTTTATAGAAATGCATCTCTGGGGTGTGACATAAGCTACAAATTATTAAACACCTCATTTTATTCATTATCTAACTGGAAAAAGTGCAACAGTTTATTGGGGTGTTTCTGTTGTTACAAGAACACAGCACGCTCTGCCCACATGTTTTTAACGGCGCTAACTGTATTTTATACTGAATATTAACTTCTTGTAACAGCAACAGCATATTTTCCATCTATATAGGGGCCTGTGTGCACGCTATCGCAACACAATGATCCAGAAGCCTCCCACCAATACGGTCTCCCGGAGTTCAAGTCCAGCTCATGCTGGCTTCCTCTCCGGTCGTAAGTGGGAAGATCTGCCAGCAACCTGCGGACGGTCGTGGGTTTCCCCAGGCTCTGCCCGGTTTCCTCCCACCATAATGCTGGCCGCCTTCGTATAAGTGAAATATTCTTGAGTATGGTGTAAAACATCAATCAAATAAATAAATAAATAAATAAATCCATCTATATATCCAGTTCCTTGGTACATGTATATATGCATGCTTCGGCCGTGTTATAGCCATGCCGGGGAGAAACTTAAAGGAAGAGCCTAACATCAGACCCATGTATTTGCCTGGTGTACATTTGCAGAACTAAA
This sequence comes from Acanthopleura granulata, assembly GCA_016165875.1. Lineage (NCBI taxonomy): Eukaryota > Metazoa > Mollusca > Polyplacophora > Chitonida > Chitonidae > Acanthopleura > Acanthopleura granulata. The sequence goes on from JABBOT010000007.1 coordinate 11,225,456, forward strand.
ATGTCTATTGACTATTCAGAAGAAGGTTAGCTGATGAATTTGAAGAGTGACTGCTGTCCACTGGGTTTTTTCGTCCAGCTACAGGAGGTAATGTTCCAGAGATTAACTTGCACACACCTGGCAGCAGGTGTATGTTCTCGTCAGATTCCTGTCTGTGAGTTTTGCTGGTTATCCCATTCCTGGTGGCTGCTGGATGTGCCACTCAGCAGTGATATTACATCTACAGTCTAATATCAATAAGCGGTGATTTCTCCTGCAGGTAGATTGTGTTTGTCAGTGATGTTGGCAGCGCAGAGCATGATTTATCTTCTTGTTGTCTAAGTTAGGGAAGGATTTCGGTGTCTTCTGGGAGAGCGTCGTTATTAAAGGAGTTAACACTTTTTCACTTTATTCCATATTGTTGACAGCACTGTCATTTGCTCTTGTGCTCTTCTGACAATTTGCTTCAGGAAATACATGAAGTAGCATCCTGCGTTGTCATTCATTTTCTATGGGACCAGACAGTATTTTTCCCCAAAATCTTCGCATGACTATCCACTTTGTTTTACTATCTCATTTCATTTCTTGAAAGATGGCTCTCATGACAAAACCTCCTGTTCACTTCTTTGTAAAAAGCCTCTTTTTGATACAGATAAATCACTCAAAATTTCCAGAACTTATCAAATGCTGTGCAAAGTTGTGAAAAATGTTATGGAATTACATGTCTATATGATTTATGGCATATGGTTTATGACATATGATTTTTCACTCGATATTCACCCTACCAGAACTCGTCTGATAAAGAGTATTTTTGAAGGCAAAATAAAATAAATGAAATATTTGATTCTCAGACTTGAATTTTTCCAGTCGAATATTAGTCCTACCATTAACGCAAACAACCAAAAAACATGAAATCCCAAATAAATCTCGCCAGATGGCCTAAGTGTGACAAAGTTGAGGGTTTTCATGCCAGATGGCCTAAGTGTGACAAAGTTGAGGGTTTTCATGCCAGATGGCCTAAGTGTGATAAAGTTGAGGGTTTTCATGCCAGATGGCCTAAGTGTGACAAAGTTGAGGGTTTTCATGCCAGATTACGTAAGTGTAACAAAGTTGAGGGCTTTCATGCCAGATTACGTAAGTGTAACAAAGTTGAGGATTTTCATGCCAGATGGCCTAAGTGTGATAAAGTTGAGGGTTTTCATGCCAGGTGTCCTATGTTTCATAGGGTGAATGGGTTTCATGCCAGGTTGCCTGTGTACCTAGGCATCAGAACCAACATTTGTATACCAGCCTCAACCAAAATGAGCGTTCCAGGCCAATAATCGCAAGACCAGTTTCCCTAAACGACAAACTACGAAAGAACTATGAAAATATAAAAAATTAGGACAGAGTCATGTGTCATACAGTTGAGCATTTTGATGCCAGATTGCCTGTGTGTGATACAGTTGCTAGTTTTCTTGCCAGATTGCCTATGTGTGATACAGTTGCCAGTTTTCATGCCAGATTGCCTATGTGTGATACAGTTGCCAGTTTTTTTATGCCAGATTGCCTATGTGTGATACAGTTGCTAGTTTTCTTGCCAGCTTCCCTTTGTGTCTATGACCATGGCCAGTTTTCATGCCAGATACAGTTGCCAGTTTTCATGCCAGATTGCCTATGTGTGATACAGTTGCCAGTTTTTTATGCCAGATTGCCTATGTGTGATACAGTTGCTGGTTTTCTTGCCAGCTTCCCTTTGTGTTTATGACCATGGCCAGTTTTCATGCCAGATTGCCTATGTGTGATACAGTTGCTAGTTTTTTTTGCCAGCTTTCCTTTGTGTCTATGACCATGGCCAGTTTTCATGCCAGATACAGTTGCCAGTTTTCATGCCAGATTGCCTATGTGTGATACAGTTGCCGGTTTTCTTGCCAGCTTCCCTTTGTGTTTATGACCATGGCCAGTTTTCATGCCAGATTGCCTATGTGTGATACAGTTGCTAGTTTTTTTTGCCAGCTTTCCTTTGTGTCTATGACCATGGCCAGTTTTCATGCCAGATTGCCTATGTGTGATACAGTTGCCAATTTTCTTGCCAGCTTCCCTTTGTGTCTATGACCATGACCAGTTTTCATGCCAGATTGCCAGTGTGTGATACAGTCGCTAGTTTTCTTGCCAGATTGCCTATGTGTGATACAGTTGCCAGTTGTCTTGCCAGCTTCCCTTTGTGTCTATGACCATGGCCAGTTTTCCTACCAGATTGCCTATGTGTGATACAGTTGCCAGTTTTCTTGCCAGCTTCATTTTATGTCTATGACCATGGCAGGTTTTCATACCAGATTGCCAATGTGTCATACATGTACAGTTGCCAGTTTTCCTGTAAGATTGCCAAGGTGTGATAGAGTGGAGGGGTTTCATGCCAGATTGCCTGTGAGTGACACAGTTGCAGTTTTTCATACCAGATTGCCAATGTATGATTCAGTCGAGGGTAAGGCTGCCACGTCTACAATATTCCATAACACATCATTCTATACTTGCAGTAATTGCTGGTTTTCATGTTGGATAAGACATTATCAGGATGTAGGGTATGGTCACAGGTTGTCACCAGATAACAGATCACTTTTCCATTATTTGGCAAAGGTTTTCATGCATGACAACACATTATTGCCTAAATTTGATACATCTATCTTTAGGTCATCTGCCGTTAATGGATTGATTGATTTATTTATTTGATTAGTGTTGAATGCCATACTGAAGAATTTTTGACTCAAAACAGTGGCCTGTAGTCATATTTATAGATGGAGGAAACCAGAATACATTGCATACCATCAACATTTACTGGATATCTAATAGACCGCTGTCTTTCACTTTTGACCGGTAATGATGTATTCTGCACCAGTACACTTTGGGAATGGCGTTAAGCCTGGAAATTAGCATGAGCGTTTTCTGATACATTGTACACTGTACCGGCATGTAGGGCGCTGAAACTCCTAGATGTCAACTGTACAGGGTGGCCCAGAAGTCATGCACCATCCTGGTTTAAACGAAAAAAAAAACACCTTTTTTGATTTCAAAAACACCTTTATTGATTTCAGAAACATCAATATTGATAATAATCATAACAAATGCCCAATTTTAACATTTGTTATGATTATTATCAATAACAGTGTTTTTGAAACCAGTAAAGGTGTTGTTTTTTTTTTTGTTTTTTTTTTAAAACCAGGATGGTCATCCTGTCATCCGGATAATACTTGTGTCCACCTGTTCCATTTTTATGTTTTAGGAACCTCATGGCTTAAGTGGGTCAAGCTTTCTGTTATATAAATGGTGTGAAGTGCCCTGTAATTGGACATCCAACTTAGGTAGACTTTTTTGTAGAGTTTAGTTCTAATTTCTTTTGCAGTCAGGAAATAAATATTGCACGTGTTATGGCAACGGCTGCGAACATGGTGTACATGCAAGTAATTCTACATACATGTACCTGCTTAGAATACAGCATAAAATTAAGTACATGTACAAGCTGTAGTTGGAAGTATTACACTCCTAGAAAGACACATACATACAAACTGTACACTGTAATATATGAGGATAACAAAATGATGGTCAGCCTTTTTTTAGTTACATACTCTCAGAGAGTGGAATGTCCTGTCTGGTGTCTTGAGCAGGTGTGACACTCCAGTCAGGCAGGACAGTGACATGTAGGAGAAATACAGCAGTATTGGGTTCCTAGGGTTTCGATTGGCCGCAATTCACCATGATCAGAAGATCGCAGCTTATTGCCAAGTCACAGTAGTTGTAACCAGCTCTGTATTGTGACTGGTCCTTTGGATGGGAGTATATTTATATGTTGTGGATCAGTTGTTCACCAGGTAAGGGGGAACAACTCTTGTGAGCGTAATACCACCGTGATGACAGTCATAGTCTAGTATTTAGCTTGCTTATTCCCAAGCAGGTTGTTATGGGTGCAATCTTTGAATCATGTAGGGCAACTAGTATTTTGTCGGCTTTAAAATATCAATAACATTCTCACATTAATTGATGCTATTGAAATACAGGGGAGAAAAGTTCATGTACTGTTACCTGTGCAAAGTACGTGCATATTACCAAGGTAAGTTGATTGACGCTCAATAAAGTCTGAATTTCTTTATCTTACTATTTATACAGTAGCTCACTTCATTCTGTGAATGAAACAACTCAGTGTGTGAACTTTATAAACAGGTAAGTTCAGATTTCTGTGGTATTTCGCCTTAGTAATCTCGGCTGGCAGGTAAGACAAAATGAGGCCATTTCTTTGTAAGTGGAAATGAACAAAACATTCCTTTCGGCAAATGAAGGTTTTAAGAAAATTCAGCTCTGGCACCTGTAGTAAAGTGGATGCTTCCTAATTTAAAGACTGTACCTGGTCGAGCTTAACAGTTTTCTAGAGGCTGAATATATTCTCTTAATACCCAACAAATCTTCTGCTAAGTAGCATATATTTTCTCTGCCCAACAAAATTTCCTGCTACATAACATATAGTCTCTTCCCAACAAATCCTCTGCTACGTAGCATATAATTTCTCTGTCCAACAAATTTCCTGCTACATAGCATATAGTCTCTTCCCAACAAATCCTCTGCTACGTAGCATACATTTTTTCTTTCCAACAAATTTCCTGCATCGTAGCATACATGTATGCTCTCACTTTCCTAAAAGTTTCCTCATGAAAGTAGACAGGTGTTTTTGTTTCTTGAGCATTATTAGTCAAATTTTTTTTGTGTGTCTTCATGCACATGTATCTCTCTTTCCATTTAATTTTGGCATAAATTTTTTTTTAAAAATTGAAATTCATATTAAATATTTATATGGAAAAAATGTTCCAGCGGTCTCTTCTATTTGACAGCTATTGATTGATCAAGTGGCCATGATAGTATTGAGAATTCCCTAAATGATAGTCCACTTATGTTCATGTTATTGGTAAGAGAACCAAACAGCAGTGCCCGTCAGCATTAAAGATTTACCGGGTGATCATACTGGTGTATATGTCAGCGTTACCCTAACACCTAGTTTAAGCTTTTCTTGAGAGCCCTGATCGACCGCACCTTATTGACAAACTGCCTCTGAGGTTCCCGTCTGGCTATAAGTCACCAGCCCAGCTACCGGCATTAAACACCCTTCCCTGGAGGACAATAATAAAATGGGTGGTAAAGAAATTGCCCTTGCCAGTTTGACCACAACATAAAAACTAGCAACTTAAAGACAATTTAACCACACTTGGAATTGTGTTCTAAATGTCAAATGCTGTAGCAGCAGTTTAATTTCCTGTTTTTGGCAATATCAGCTCTGCCCATGGTAATTAATCGTGATTGCTAGATTTACCTCCCTTTCCTGTTTGTCATTGACAGCTTCAAATGCCTCTAAATCTGGCCTCTATGCAGTAATTACTTCTGTGTCTGCCCTATTGTATAATTAAGGTCAGAATATTTTTACAGTGATTTTATGAATATTTCATGATCTTTAGTTTTTGTGTGATGGCTGTCCCTCCAAAGGCAATCTTATTGATATGAGAGAGCATTCACATATATAAACTAGGTTTTAAAATATAATCCTTTTTATGACTTAAAACAATGCTATTTGTGGATTTGTAAATATAGTTTTTATATTGAGCTAAGTTGAGTTAGTTGAGCTAAAATTGTTTTCTTGTAATATGAAGTATAGTTTTAATAGTGTCTTAGATGAAGAGGAAAATTAATCCCTGGTTGCCATGGCAGCAATAGATATGGGTTGTAAATGCGCCAGAATTATAACACTTAGCTTTGGTTGTCTAATAAACTGATAGAATCTGCACTAACTTGTTGCACTTACCTTTAATTCAAGCCAGGTTTAAGCAATTTCTGTGTGGGTAATTTGAGATAAACACATTTGGTTTTTTTTTTTCTCTCTCTCCAAAAGATGGTATTTGTCTGGAGCAGATTGAAAAAGAATATGAAAAAAAGATCCTGAAAATTTCCGATAACGAAGAAAAATGACGGCTGCTTGAAAATGCAGTGAATCTTCATCTCATCAATGGCGCCATTTTTTATATTGGCTTTGACAGGGAGAGACGATATATATTTATTTATATGGCAGTAGAGCTGGAAATAAGAAATAGCCGGAGCTTAATTTGGGGCCATTTGAAGGGGAAGTCAATATGGAAGAGAGTTTGACTGGCTGAGCCGCCAACTCGTTGGCCTAAACCCACACTAGAGCAAATGAGCTTGGTTCAGTACGACGCATCATCATATATAAAGTTGTAGTATTGATCCCAGGCTGAGTTGTGCGTAAATACCATGCCTGCTTTCGTAAATGGAGGACTCGGTCAAACTACAGATCAGGGGAAACGGGCTGGGGGAAAAAACAGCGGGTATCGGCCTTAGCCTAGCCATGTGACCTAGGACACCCTGAGATCCTGTTTTATTTGAAGTCTTACTTCGCCTCGTCTGATGTTTTCAAAGGGTTCATAATCAGAGTACGTCAGAATAAGGTGTGCTTTAGCTTAGGAGCATCCTGGAACAGCCCGGGCACATGTAGTGACTAGGGAGGAGTCTTGAAGACGTCAACACTGAAACTAGCGTGATGTTGTGTGGGAGATACTAAGACTCGCCAGAAGGCTTATGTGTCAAATGTGACTATATTTACCAGGGCTATCTATCACACTCCACAAACTGACCGTCACTGAGATTTAGACGTGTTCGGACTGTCAGTGACCACACAGGGAGATGACCATGCAGTTCCTTTCCCCAACGCTGCCCAGGAATGGTTTTAGGGGTAGGTCATGTGCAAATACTAAACGGAGGAATTCTTTATGTTATCATTCCAGACATGCCGAGGACTTGATAGTGACACCCTTTGCCCAAATTCTGGCCAGTTTGCGGAGTATTCGAAGCAATTATATCACAGTAACGAACATCAATGTGCCCAAAGAGAGGTAAGTCACCTTCTATTCTTTTCTTTTGCGTGTGTGTGGTTGAGCTTATTATTTTTGTGCAGTTCGTCAAGTTAATCTGATGATTGAATTTTCAGCTGTGTATGACTTGAAATTATTGAATCAAAATCTGCATATTCTCAGTATGAAGGACTATGTGTGGTGAAAGGTTTGCTGTTTAAATCTTGAAAAATTTTAAAAAATATCGTCCATACTGTTATTCAAATTTCTTCCATTACATATAGTCTAGAGGAATTGGCAGTGAAATTCTTTCCAGCATTGAAAACTGTTTCCTTGAAGATTTTTTCCAATAAAATGTTGAGATATGTAAAGTGACCACTGTTAGTAGCTTATTTTGAACTTGTCAGAAGTTAATCAGAGGCCTTGCAGCTAATGTTGAACCTCTGAAGTCTTAATTTGACATAGTCATGATAGTGAGGTAATAACGAGGTATCAGGTAACCAGTTTCCGCATCACTCGTCATGGCAGTTAACATGATTAAAGTCAGGATGGGACAACATAGACCACATATATTAGGGTCTAGTTACAGTACCAACCTGCAAATGGTCATAGGTCTTCCCTAGGGATTTGCCCAGTTTCCTCCCACCACAATACTGGCCGCCATCCCTTAAGTAAAATATTCTTGAGTACGGCATAAAAACACCAATTCAAAAAAATCAAACTTTACAGTGCACACTTGTGAGAGCTCTCTGTTGACTTATCTGAACCAGGCTTAATAATTATCATTCACCTTTCAAGCGTTTGAGTGTTATGTTGAGTAGCAGTCATATATAGATATATGCTTGAAATAGGTTTTGAAACAGATTTGTTCCAGAAGCTTTTCTTTCCTTGTGACATAATTGTGTTTTGCTTATCTGTGTGTCGAAATTCCAGTAACCTCAGATAAAAGTTACTTAGGTTCTAGAAAAAATATTATCATTTTAAAAGACAATCTCAACAAACCAGACTAGGAATCAACATGTCTTTTTGACAGCTTCATACCAATTTGCAACAATTGTAAACAAATCTTTTGATTAGTGTGGCATGTTGAAATTCAGGTAGCCTCAGATAAAACAGTTGCTAGGTTTTAGAAAATATTACCCTGACATCGCGAAAAGCCATTGCCAGCCTAGCAGACAGCTTAATACCAGTTTGCAACAATTGTATACAATTCTTTTGATGGGCGTGGCATGTTGTATTGTGAATGAAGATGCGGCTGTGAAATCCTGTATTAACATGATGTCAGTGCCGTGGCTGGGCTACATGTAATGATAACAGCTCTGTTTTGAAGTGTAATTCACAAATAAATCCTGGGTTTAATCTACATATTTACAGGTAGGAGAAATTTACCTGTTTTTTTATATGATTGTTCCTGAACAACATTCTCAAGAATTTTCATGTATACGATGGCGGTTCAGGTTATATATGAGTGGAGAGGTAAACCACCGACCTTTGGCAGGTTACTGACAAACATTTCCACAGGTGATGTACAGCTATGCACAACGTATTCATTATTGGTGGCCTACAAGTGGCCCTTAACTGCTTACAGTTGCTAATATGATATACATGTAGGCATGTGCAACTCTCGTGTTAGTCATGTCAGCAAACAGGCTTTGTTCAATGGAATAATTATCACAGCTTCAAACCTGAATCTGTGATTTATACTTGTAAAAACTCTGAGTAAACTCTCAGGTAGTTCAGAGCCAACTGTGTAGTAAAAGTCAAATTGGCCGGGATGGCAATTAACACAGTTGAACAAAATATACAATTTTTTTTTAAAAATGTCATTGATGCAGTATGTATGTAATGCTTGTAAAATCATCATTAATATCTTATGTGAAGAACCATTATTAAGGCTCTTCATTTTCATGTCAAATCCCTAGCAAGGTTTATTTGTTCTCCGGATGGAGAATCTGTGATGATATATTCTCTGTCTGAAGAACACCAAACCCTTGCATTTTTCTTTGAATAAAGAATCACCAAATGTGTTTTTCTTACTTAAAATCCATCATGATGTCCCTTTCAAGCCTTGAAAATTGGTGATGATATTCCTTTCTGTATGATATCTATTGACAATTCATATTGATGTTCCTTTCTGTATTAAGAATCTCTGGTGATGTTCATTTCTCTACCAAGAGACCCTAATAATGTTCCTTTCTGTGTAAAGAGCTCTTGATGATGTCCCTTTATCTGTTAAGAATCCCTAATGATGTTCCTTTCTATATTGACAATTCATAATGATGTTCCTTTCTGTGTCAAGAATCCCTAATGGTGTTCCTTCCTCTATTATCCCTAATGGTGTTCCTTCCTCTGTTATCCCTAATAATGTTCCTTCCTCTGTTATCCCTAATGGTGTTCCTTCCTCTGTTATCCCTAATGATGGTCCTTCCTCTATTATCCCTAATGATGTTCCTTCCTCTATTATCCCTAATAATGTTCCTTCCTCTGTTATCCCTAATGATGTTCCTTTCTCTATTATCCCTAATAATGTTCCTTCCTCTGTTATCCCTAATGATGTTCCTTCCTTTATTATCCCTAATGATGTTGTATTATCCCTAATGATGTTCCGTCCTCTATTATCCCTAATGATGTTCCTTATCCCTAATGATGTTCCGTCCTCTATTATCCCTAATGATGTTCCTTTCTCTACTATCCCTAATGATGTTCCTTTCTCTGTTATTCGTAATGATGTTCCTTTCTCTGTTATTCGTAATGATGTTCCTTTCTCTGTTATTCGTAATGATGTTCCTTTCTCTATTAAGAGCCAGTAAGGATATTTCCTTTTCTGTGAAGAATCCCTAATGATTCTCCTGTCTCTAAAATCTCCAATGATGCTCTCCAAATCCCTTATTAAGAATACCTAATCAGGTATATTTCATTCAGGAGAAACCTTTGTGATCTCTGAATTTTTCATCTAAATTCAGCCAACTGTTGAAGATCAAACCTGTCCACCCCAGTTAGTATTAAGGCAACAGCAAAAATAACTACATGCATGCACTGACATGTTAAGGCCAATGCCTAGTGCAAAAATGTATTTTTGCCAGATTTCCAGCTGGTGTGAAATGCCTATAAACAACCTTGTGTAGGTGGAAATTACTCGAAAAAAATGTTTTTTTCCAGAGAATCCTTTCTAGAAAAAGCCTAATCTAAGCTCCCCTGACTTGATGCAAGTCAGTTGGGTAATGACCCCTTCACTGTCACCTTTAGGTGGTGGTTCGGGAATCAAACACTCTTCTTTGGCTTCTGTGTAGGAACTTTTTCTTGCTGGTGATGGATTTTGAAAGTCAAGGTTGAAATGCCAGGATTGCATGCTGCATCGCTATAGTGCAAAATCTGTCATCATCAGATTTTTAGGGAAAATCAGATAATTTAAATAAATGTACTTTTGATAGTATCACTTCTATTTTAATACATTGTACTCCAATTCATGATGTACTTGGGCTAAAAGTTAACAAAATTGTTTCAATAACTTTCAACATTTTTACCTGTGCATGAAATCTCCATAGAATCTTCATAAAACAATAAAATGAAAATGATAGTAACTGTCCAAAAATCACATTCTGTTTGAAATAGTGAATATTTATTTATTCATTTGATTGGTGTTTTCCGTCGCACTCAAGAATATTTCACTTATACGACGACGGCCAGCATTATGATGGGAGGAAACCGGGCAGAGCCCGGGGGAAACCCATGCCCATCTGCAGGTTGCTGGCAGATCTTCCCACTTGCGACCAGAGAGGAAGCCAGCATGAGCTAGACTTGAACTCACAGCGACCACGTTGGTGGGAGGCTTCGGGTCATTGAGCTGTGATAGCGCGCTCTAACCGACTGAGCCACAGAGGCCCCAGAAATAGTGAATAGTATAGAACTCCTGGATAAAAGTTATGGGTGGCTAAGAATGGATAGTGCAATGTTACCAGAAATACAGACTTGTTACAGTGCAACTTTTCTGACATTCACTTTTAACTTTAAGGCAGTATTTCTATATGCACTTTCTGTCCCTCAGATTGTCTTTTCATACATGTCAGTTACTGCTATTTGTGAAGATTTTATTTGGATTTCTTTACTGGAGGATTTCATCAGTTTTTACATGAACGAAAATTCCAGATAAAGTCTAGTTGTTGAAACAGTGATTTTCACCCCAAAAATGACTAAGAAACCTCTCAAGTGTATATATATATGATAAATTTGAGTCTTTTTGGATTGTTCTTGCAAAGAAAATTGATTCTATACAGTGATATTCCAAGACAAATACATGCAGCTATTAAACTATATGAAGATTTACGTAAGCTGCATGGTGATCAAAATTGATGCTTGGTGAAAGCAAGCTGTGTAAGGATGACACGGTATTAAGCCAGCATCAGCTCTATTCCACTCTCCACCCCCCAACTAGCCCTGCCCAAGGGTAACAGCTTGATAATGTCCCATTACATTTGGGATGTTCCGTGACTGATAGACTGTGATAGGCACTCTGTGATTACTGCCCATGGCGTGGAGAGTGGCTCCCTGCTGGCCACCCTGTCAGTTATTGCTCTTAGCAGAAACTCGCCTTTGTCAGTGTGCCTAACCATACTCTTGACATTTTTCAGCAAAATGAAATTCTATACTTCCCTTAAGGCCCTTGTGTCTGCACTGTGTGTGTGGGGTGTTTATTTGGCGAATCTGATCATTTCTAACCTCATATAATGGTAACCCATAATATAAAGATGCAATTAACATTCAGCTGGAGCAGCGTATGTAAATGGCTGTGGACAAAGTAAAGCTTCAGGTACGAAAAAAATTTTCAATCCTGAAATGGTTCTTTTTTTTTTTTTCAACCGAAAAGTTTCAAAGCTGGATTTAACTTAAGGTAAGGAAAACATAACTTCATGTCGTGAAGGATACAGAAAGAAAAAATATTGGAAGAATCTGATTGCAGGACAAAGGCACATTTTTGTCACGATATTATATTAGAGATAAGGATGGACATGATCAGTGGTTGAAAAAATTAAATTATTCCAGTATGAAATATTCTGTTATTGTGTATGATACTGTTGTAAATCAGCCATGGAGTCAAATGAAGATTAAGTTATTATTAATATTATTATTTTATCTTAATAATAGATGCACATGGACGTGGTAACTTGAAACTAAGTGTTTGTGCTGTGTCTTATAATCCGAATTAAGGAAATATGCATATAATTTAGGTAGGCACCCTAGATACTTACTGGTACTATGTTTAACTTCAAAACTATAAAAGTTTCCTGAAGATTTAACTTCCATTAAAATTAGTGTATATATGTCCTTTGACCAATAAATATGCTCATAAATAAAATCATAATTGGTAAAATAAAATAAAATCATATAATAATTATTATATATTTGACTGAAATATATCCAGTTAGTGTTAATCAGAAATTAGAAATTAAGTATGAAAAAAAAAAGAACAGTTTAATGCATTTGGTATTGGCAGCTCTTTTGCTTAGCAGGTCCTCATTTTTGAAGATAACAATTTTTTTGCTCTCTATTCAGTTGTTACGTAATTATTCTGTCTGATGAACAGAAAGTAATCAAATTGGATGTAATGGAGCTCATGTTTGACAGGCTGAGAGAGAGGTAATTAACAGGGAAAGCAAATATTGGCCGAGGCCGGCGCTAGGCTAGTAGGGCTAACTGTGCATGAAGGATCAGCTTAGGCTTGTCTCCAGCTTGGATAAATGTCATTTGTCAGCAGAGCGGGCAGTTGAATGATGAGGCGATTTCCAGTTATCGGTCAGTAATTAACGCACAGTACAAAGTGATGTTTCAAGCATTAGTCCGGTATCTTCTTATGAAACAAGGTGACCGCAGTCAATCGACTCCTCCGTCCGTCCGTCCATCCGTCACCTGGATGGACGCAACCCAGATTAAACAGGATTCCACTGACTTAGTTTTCCACGCCGTTCCGATGGCCCAGTCTGTGATGGCATTGAGCATTATCACACAGGGAAAGCTATAGCTGTCAGGCAGTAGCTTAACACTATCCTCACTCGGGCCTGTCACTTCATAGCTCGCCCAGTACATTTTATTGATCAATGCATTCGTTTGCTAATCTCTTCTCGCATCAATAAGTCAATAAAACACAAAGTGGCCAAATGAAAAGAATTTTTTTGTGGACAGGCCTTGTAATCCTAGAGTTTACTCTGTATGTGTGCAGTCACATGCTTTGCAAAGAGACAAAGCAGAATAAAGAGTTACTACTGCATGGTTTAGTACATATTACCCTGCTTTACATTCTTCATGCTTCCAGCATGCAAACAAAATTAACTGGCTGTGGTTTGGCTGACATGACCACGTAAATGGTTACATTTTATCGAATTTTTTGTTGTTGTTGTTGTTGTTTGTTTCTATCTCACTCGTCATCTTAAACGTAGATTTTTTACAAAACATAAACAGTTAGTACTCAGTTGGAATTATGGACAGGGCAGTGGTATTATATATACAGATGTCACATCATGTGTAAAAGCCAAAAACATTTTTGGCATAGCTATACCCTACCCTGGTTTTAGGGCAACTTTAAATGCCATTTACCCACTTCAATTTATTAATTATTGCAATAATTTATGTGGCTTCCCAACATCAGGGCATCAGGGTTGAGAAATATCCTTACAAGAAAAGACAACATATAACATAATCTTAGATATTTTTAAAGAAGGGTGGAAACAGATCTAAACTGTCACAAAATATAGCTCTGACATGTTAGGTTTAACTTAATTCTTTACATCAACCTTTAATCTGGAATTCTTATGATGCCTTGTTAGAGAACCTGAGTAGATGTGACATGTGATTTGTACTCCACACTCAGAGGGCAAAATAGGGTCCAGGTGACCGCAGCGTTTTTGGGATATAGAAATAACTCTTGCCCCGTTAAAATTGATAAGATTGCAGTGCTTTCGATTCTTTCAATCTGCACCATTTTGCTTGCCTCAAGCTGCAATATTTTTCGATTATGCAAATTCAGAGAAATAGAAAGGAGAGCGTTTTAATCTTTGTGTGGAATGCTGTATTGATGCAGCAGTAAATTTTTACACCATAATAGTGTCTTTCCTTTTTAAAATGCACTTATAAGACAACAACAGAGTGACATTGGAAAAGGGGGAAGAATTAGGGGAGCAATAGGTTCATGAAAAGGTAGTATAAATAAATCTTTGACCTATATAAGCCTGCCTTTCATTGAACCCGATATTAATTATGCTGAAACTGAAACCAGCACTATAAGGCCCTTAAGGAGCACAGGCCAGTTCTATCACCATGGCGACAATCACCTTGGGTGGCCTAAATCATTAAAGGAGAATCTTGACCGCTAATGAAGGCTCGAATGCAACGGCTTCACCTGGTTTGACTGATTGATTAATGATTGATTGAAAACCACTTCATGGATCATGAATGGAGGGGAAGTTAGCCGCGTTGATTAGTTTAAATTGGATCAATCGTAGATTTTATGGTGTAGATGTAGGCTGACATCATGTGAACCCTTTATCAGTTGGTTTGTCCTCGGCGTATTTTTTGTTGCAATGGCCCATTGTAGTCATGGTTAAGATTTGCGAAGTTTACAGGGGCAAAAAAGAAAAGAAAAAAAATGGCTGACCTAACACGGGGAAATCCAATCATAAATCATCCTTATGTTTTGTCCCTGTTCTCTCGTTTTATGGTCAGAGGTTTCGCTTCTCCCTAACAATATGATGCCATGACCGGAAATAAAACCGCGACTTGGCAAATTTCTCTTGCATTTATTGCCCATAAGAGGATACGGGACGCCTGTGTTCTCACGAACAACGGGCCATGAATAATTCAGTCCTTTGTTTAATTTTAAGATACCAGGTAATGCCGGCCTGCTTTGAAGTTTTCTGGGTAAACGATGGTTTTCACTGCAGCTATGTGCAAAAACCAGCTAGCTCAGGGAAGTGAATTAATGTCGAGGTCAGTTTGTATTTGGCTCCACTCCTCAAGCTATGACGTCTCTCATCTCTTTGTTCTCAGTTTTTATGGCACATTTTCAGTATGATAATTGAAGAGAGAGAGAGAGAGAGTGACTACAGGAATCAGGCAGTATTGAGGTGGATTAATATTTTTCTTTGATGAATGATGGCTCAAGGATTGAATAGACTGGCCTGTCGTCCTTGACAGATGACAGCAAACTGTTATTACTGTGGTGATAAAAGGATCTGAGTTCTGCTTTAAAACAAAAATGGCAACATCTCATGTTTTCTGCTTTAAATTTCCAAAGTGATTTTCCACAGACTTCGGCCAAGCGTGATTAATGTGTTCTTGTATCGTAGCATTGATTATATAAGTCATCTTCAACATGCCATACTTCATTACCAATATGTGCTTTTTTGACATTCATGTTAAAGGCTCTAGACAAGCAGGGCGATTAAATTTGGTTAATGAGACAGACGTTGGATAGGAACAATTATAAGTGCTGGTAAAGATGTTGTTATAATTACGACAGTTTAATATGGCCCTTGACCGATGAGGTCATGTGTTAAAATTCACTGAAACCAAATAATGTTTTGTGGTTTGCTCCTATCTGAAAATGATTTCTCTTTCACATTGACTTCACATACATTTGAAACCTTGGTGTCAGAGAAATTATAACTTGTAATGTGACTTCATTTCTGTAATTCTTCAACCTTTTTCACATGTTTGCGAAAGAGCGGTATTTCAAGAGCGTTACGCTGCGTGGACTGGTAAAATTATACACATGGTGAGGCCCTGAAATGTAGTTCTGTCTCACGTCAAATTATATGAAAAGATTGAGGAAGTATCTCGTGAGTGTGGCATTACACAAGTGACAAAAAACGAAATTTATGCCTTATGGCTGTAGAGTAGTCCTTTGAATTTCTGTCACCAGTTAGGACATTTAAGTTGAAGTTTCAAACGAATTAAATAAATTTGTCAGGTGTTTGATGGTGTGTTGAATCCGAACTGACAGCTTTACCTCGACCAGGAAGCTTAGTGCTGACATCCCGAAAATTGAACAGTATAATCTCTGATGAACTGTCTACAACAGCCATGTCAAGGGAGAGGAATTAGGACGATTTCAGTTGAGCGTTGATTTCTCCGCGGGGTTTCCGGTTAGATGCTGGTCAGTAGGTTAGAAAGGTGGAGACGTTTCCTGAGAAGATTGGTAGTTAGAAAAATGATAATAATAGATTTAGGCTGTCGAGCTCTGTTCTGGCGGCCAGATTGGGTTTCACCTTGTATCTCAGCTCAGACGATGACCAATATCTGACCAAATGTAATTAGCCCTGGTTAACTATGTGCCATTGAGGGTGCACCTGAGCTGACCACTGCAGACCGGCCCAAGTGACCAGTGGCAGACCTCAGAGATTGGGTCGAGGCCACAAGGTGGACGGCCGTTAATCAAGATCCATTGTGCTGGCATCCTCAGCTCTGACCATGAATGTTATTTACATGTAGCCTTACCTCACGTTGAGATCCATGTCTGGTTGACCTTAAAACAGGACTTCACATTTTTCCAAGGATGGAGATCAGAACTGTTTAACGATACATTGCCAAAGTGAAAACTGGGTTTCACAGTGTCTCTTCATAGATTTGAATACAATAGTATTTGACATAAAAATTAGAAGGGGAGGTTTGGTCATCAAATGTTACATTTGGTGCCGAAAGTTACATTTTTCCAGAAAGAGATCATCCTAATATCTGAACAAACCTCCAAACACCTTTCTAAGATCAACAGAATTCTTAATATAAAGCAAAATGAGCCACGTCGTCATGGACGAAATTTTAGGTCATTACATGAGGTCTGATCAGTGAAAGCTGGACAAGAACAGACTTTTTCCAAGATGTTATATTGTAAATACTTCCCTAAAAGAGATTTAATCTGTTCACTGTGCCTGTTTTGGTCAGAATTGGTACCTTGTTGCATGAACTTTGGAAACTAATGCGACAGGGAACACAAGAGAATTTTAGTCAGGTATAATAATCATTTCCACCATTAGAAACTAATTTGCATGAAGTGACTTGCAACATGAAGAAACGTCCCAAGTTTTAAAAACAAGTTGTCAGTGCGTTAGTGAATCATTTACGTACTTTGGTGCCGTATTATGAAAGTATTCAAAATCCTGCAATATAAGGTGAAATTCATAAATGACTGGAAACGTAAAACATTTCGGTATATTTATTTATTTATTTGATTGGTGTTTTACGCCGTACTCTAGAATATTTCACTTATACGATGGCGGCTAGCAATATGGTGGGAGCAGAGCCCCGGGGAAACCCACGACCATCCGCAGGTTGCTGGCAGACCTTCCCACGTACGGTCAGAGAGGAAGCCAGCATGAGCTGGACTTGGGGCTTCGGGTCATTGTGCCTTAATAGCGCATTAACCAACTGAGCCATGGAGGCCCCCCTTTCGGTATAAAATTGTGCTAAAATGCAAGTACATACATTGTAATATTTCTAATTTTGTGCCAGTATTTTTTCTCCATGGTCACAAGATTTACTTACTTACTTTGAAACCTTTATTTAATCCTCAAAGACCAAGTGTAATATTTGACTTGTTTTTAAGTAAACCTTCCTTTCAGGAATTAAAATGCATTCCTCTGTTCCAAAGGTCGCATTCTCAAACAGAATAATCAGATTCTCAGGACCAGATCATCTCAAGTACATGCAGAGAGATGTTTTCAGCCCATGGATGTGGAACGCTGTATCTATGCATTGTCCTTCTGCTGCCCACCCCAGATTCAGTGTAATCCATGTCATAGGTGTTATTTGGAAACAATACATGTAGATATTCTTAGCCGAATAATTGGCATAGCTGTGGGGTTGATGCATAATGACTGTGAAGTGCGAGTGCCAAGAAGGTCAGTGCCAGCCTACATGTGTATACAGTGTCTGTAGATTGCCAAGATATAATGAGGAGAATTAGGATGAGTTTTATACGCTCGCCTGCTTATTCTTAGTTTGGTATGCAGTGCAGCGAGAGATGGGGCTTTGTATTGTAGACAGGGATATAGGACAGCTCTCCAGACCCCCCCCTCCCCAGCCCCACCCCCCTTTCTAATTGCTGGCATAAAGGCAGCAGATCCCAGGCAGTGTTACACATACAGAAGCAGGGGTTTTTATACTCTCTTCCACTGTATCTCTAGTCCAGTTATCTCTACTAACAGCCAGGTCAATGCACAAGGCTTGCCATTGACGTCAAACCCTTCACTACTTGTGCTGTGCCTACGTCATTGGGCCAGGGAACTAGCAGCTTCTTGCTCAGGTTCCCTTTGCTGCCGAAGACTGGCTGCATAATTGTTGAGATGGAACTGGCGGGGCCACTTGGTAGGGTTACTCCATGGGAAGGCCACTGTATCAAACGACATCACAGAGCCTCAGACAAAAACCATTGATTCCACAGCATTCTATGTAAATTTACAAGACACGTCAGCAGGTCTATTTATAGATTCTTAAGGTTCTGATTAATATATCTGACCCTATTTGATTGTACCTCACTCCCCTATCCCAGGCCCTTTTCCCCTATCTTGTCCAGTGCCTGTCACTGTGTTCTCCACATCCTGTCTCTGACTATACTAGCCCAGAGCAGGGTATCCCCCCCCCCACAAGTATTGATCACACAGTGAATAATTCAGAAAATTTTCTTCCCCAGTCTGAAAACCATGGAAAATGGCCAACTCTATTGCTGAGATGACCTTGGTTTCCAGTTTCAAGGACAACATTTTAGTCTGTAATAATTCATATTTATTGATTTTGTAACTTGTTGTTCAGTTGGTTAACAAGTGAAAACAGATAGTAGGACTTATATCATTAACGGAGCATAACTGTAACTATATAGCCAAATTTAAAGCCTGTGTTCTTTGAGCTCCAAAATATGGTTCACTGAAAAAGGGCATCCTCTCCAAGTCCATATATATGATGGAAAAGTTTTGTTGAAACGAAAATCCTCTCTGGGTTTTCTGACTGTCTTCACCTGGGCTTGTTGCCAAGGAAGTGTTTTTTGAACATCACTTAGATGAACATGAAACTTGAATTGAACACTGTTAATTTTTTTATACACTTGAGGCAGTATATGATCTCACTGTGTGGAAAGCTGAGTACTTTAGACCAACATATTACAAATATTTGTATTTTCCACCAATCGCATTCACTATGATGGGTAATAAACTACAGTAACTTTACATGACTTAAACTTTCATCCATAAACAGGATTTTTAGAAGCAAAAAACCATCATGAAATCCAGCTTGTGGTCCTAAAACTTTTTCAGTACCATATGATCCCACCTTCCAAACAAACTTCAAAACAACTTATTAAAATCAATAGAATTCTCAGAATCAGGAAAAATATGCAGCTTAATCATGGATGAAATTTTAAATCGTTTAGGGTATCCTAATTCTTCTAATTATTGGGACAGATATTAGTCCTACTGATGGAAAAATGTTACATTCCTTTCTCAGTTTTTTTGAAAGAGTAAAGATACGGATATGTTGGTCATTAGACGTTCTAACCATGGCACAAAAAAGAAACTTGTATGTCACCTAAAACGGGCAAATCAGGCGTCCCAAAAATTACAAGAATTAGGATAATTGCCTATTTTGGCTACTTCCTAAGCAGACCTCGCTAAGGTCCTCAGATTGCAGAAACAATTTGTTGCGTTTCCTGTGGGGGTTCCTGAAAGCTGATCTTTAATTTCAGAAGAAACTCGATTTCTTTCATTTTATGCTGATTCTTTCGACATCAAAGCCAGAGAACTGCAGTATTGCTCATACAGGAAGTGATTTCTTTGTGTAAATAGCTTATAATCAGTTAAACTGATATTGTGTCCAAAATATAACAGTATACTCCTGTTTTGCTCATAAATAAATGTAAGAAAAGGATTTCAGAGTGTTAAGTGAGGTTTTTTAATGTCAAATATGCTGTATTGAGCTTTTCTGCTAAGTAACCTTCACAGACAAGTGACTAACAAAGAAAATGTGACATTTAATTAGAATTTCATGTTTTATAAGCATAAGGATGAATGCAAAGAAGAACCTCTTATTGTGAGTTGTTTCTTTTTTTTTCTTTGAAAATAGCTTGAATGGATTAAAGTCTATTGGGAAAATCCTCTTCCTTGAACTAGGTTAATGTTTTAAGTGTTGCCCAAGGATGAGTATAAAGCGATGAGTAGCGTTGCAGGGAGGGTAGCATCTGAAGCGCAGCGGCTTCAGGATATCTCAAGGCTATAAATAAAGCAATCCAGATATTTATAGATCATAATCGGATTGTGCAATCCAGTCGGTTTGTTACAGTTTTTCCTCCAATGAGTGACAAGGAATATACCATGACACGGAAGTCACATTATTTCATCGATGATCAAATAGTACAGACGACCTTTGTTTTTAAACCATGACATTCAGTAATCGAGGGTTAATAAATGAAAACCCCAATTTGCTGTTGCTTGGGTAAAAGCCGTTCAATGATTAGGTGTTATTTTTATGATTATATAGTTATATTTATATATAGTTATAGTTATATTTATAGTCGGGGAAAACTTTTAGCATCCAATTTTGAGTGATGAATGTTAGGGAGGGAAGTAAGTTTAGGCGGTGTTATATTGTTACAAATTTAGAATATGGCTTCCGTGAAACATTACCACGAGAGAGGAGTTTCCTGTCGTAGGAAAGAATCACATGCATAAATCATTGTGAGGCTACCCCTGTTGTCTTAATACCGTATAATTAAGTGGGGGGGGGGTGGAGACTTACTTGGCTAAGACAGTTGAAAGAAAAGACGATACTGGACCAGATGTATGCATGTATCAGTGAAGAATCCCATTCATAGTTCAAAAACATCACTTGTTACTTTTATGATGTAGGATAACTAAGATATCTGAGTTCAAAGTAAGCCAAAATGCCCACGTGGGAGAAAATTGAACAGGATATAATGCCGTTAATTTTAACCAATCGCAGGAGAGATATTTCTTTCCACAGTAACATTGCCCGTTGCTGCTTCACCATATTGAAGTAGTGTTAAATCAGCCGTTTTCCTTCTGATTATGAGACAATTCTGAAATCTTCAATGATGAAGTTTCAATGGAATATGTTTTGGGTTATTCCCCAAGGCCTCAACCAGGAGGCCACAATGCCTGGCCTTTGACCGTAATAATAAAACGGGACTGTACTGCACATAAAGAAGTGTCACATCTCTAATACTGAAGGGCGTAGTGTACAGATGATGCGACATATGTTTTTGGTTTCTCTAAACATGGCTTGTCCCCTGGCCTTGTAAGAATACCAGATTAAAGGTGATTTATAAAGTTACCAAGCACGTCATAAAGAAATGCCTATGCTAGTTTAGGTCTGTATGGATCCTTCTTCTAAAATAGCTTTGGTTATACTTTTTGCTCTGTTCTCTTATAAAGCCCTGGTGTGCATGGCCATCATTGAGGTGACATTCTCAAATCTCAAATGCAGGCATTTGTCAGGGCAGCAGTGTCATTGTTGGACACTATGATTACCTCTGCTCTTGAACCTGACTTCATCATGTATACGAGTGAAAGGGTCTTTGTGTAAACTATAGAACACCAAATCAGATACATGTAGGTTAAGCAGTTTATACAGTGTTCTGATGTCATTGCATAGGAACAGCACTACATGTACACTAATGGAAGCTTCATTCCAGAATTTGAAGGGCACCTTCAGTGGGGTGTTAGATGAAACCCCAAACAAGGGACATAAACATAATTTGTATAGTAAACTAGAATAGTTGCCTAGAAACAGCACTACACTAATGGTAGGTTTATTACAAAATTAGATGAAACCAGAAGTGACAGACATTGGTCTTTTTAGGCCAGACATTCACTGGTTGACCCACATCATCAATAGAGCATGACTGCATGCAGCATCATGATCATGTGGTATTGTTTTTAGCATTGCACTTTAGTGAGGCAGCACCATCATAAAACTAAGATGACAATTAGGGAATGCCCTAGTTATACATTTAGATGGAGACAGCATAGCGATAGAACAAATCTTATACTAAAACACGAACTGTAAGACATCATACAAACAGGAGTGATTAGATTGGTTATAATTTCACTATTTATGTATATTGCACTATTTTAATAAATCAATTGCAGCATAACTTTGCCTGATGATATTTGCATTAGAATTAATACAGATGTTGGCATCTTGAGAAGTATTGGAATGAGCAGTTATATGTATGATTGCATAATGTGGTGATGTATTATTATAAAGTGAAGAAATGACATTCACAAACTTATAGCTGACTGAAATATGTGATTTTATTGGTTGGCGTACTGTAGGATAAAAAAAGTCGCTTGTACTGTGAGACAAGAAATCCTATTCACTGGCGCTGTAGGATAAAAAGTCGCTGGTACTGTGAGACAAGAAATCCTATTCACTGGCACTGTAGGATAAAAAGTCGCTGGTACTGTAGGATAAAAAGTCGCTGGTACTGTGAGACAAGAAATCCTATTCACTGGCACTGTAGGATAAAAAGTCGCTGGTACTGTGAGACAAGAAATCCTATTCACTGGCACTGTAGGATAAGAAATCCTGTTCTCTGGTATTGTAGGAGAAGAGATATTGTTCTCTGGTATTGTAGAAGAAGAAATAATGTTCTCTGGTATTGTAGGAGAAGAAATATTTCACTGATACGATAGGATAAGAAATGGCATTCGATTGCACTATAGGATGAGAAACCTGATGATCGGCTGGTAGCCTACAGATGTGTTTAATAGTATAAATTATAACAAGTTTACGACATTCTGGCTGGACATATTTCAGTTCAGATGTGCAGAGGTGTTGTAAAAGTAATTGAACAAAACTGGGTGCATATTTGAATCTGTAAAGGAGTTAAGAGTGTATGGCCTACTTATTAGCAGCCGTACAAGAGCTGCAGCCATTTCAAATCAGGCGGCATTAATACAGCAAAATTGACCATCGTTCACGTCGTTCAGCCATTGGTGTGCACCTCGAATCAACATGTGGGGCTTCATTTTGGCCAGTTTTGCAATTACTTGTTGTCAGCTAAGCCCATTTTCTAAGAAGGTGACAACGAACAATCAGACTGTGCAAAATCAGATATCTGAGAATTATGTCACACCCCAGAATAACTGACCATTACATATCTGCAAAGTTCAGGTGCACGTTATTTGATTTGATTGCAGATTTCTCTTGGTATTGATTCTTCCATGGAAAATAGAAAGCTTCAAGAAGCTTTTTCCAAAATAAAGTTTTATGTCAAATCCTGAAAGCAGTAATTATTTCTGTATATAATTATTTGGAATCCATCCCAGTTGTTATCAATTCATTCTCATTCGTTCCGTTTTTGCATCTGTAATTATAGCAGCGGTTTGATTTCATGAAGGATTGTAAATAGACCGTGTCATACCACAGGAGAATTCCTTGAAATCCCTGATGTCATAAAAGTGCCTCTCTCTAATAGAGTGTTACGTACCATGTTTATTTCAAGGGCAAAGGCCAGTAGTTTGCTTAGGGTTGTCCTATTTTGTTTAAGCAAACTACATTGTATTCTTGCAAGCCATGTACAACATCAGTCGTATCAAACCAGATGAGTCTTTATTTGTGACAAAGTTTTCTCGCAAGTTAAATTCCATGGGACATCTTTGTCATCATTGGAGAAAAGCAATATTTTTAGTGGCCTGATTGTTCTTGGGGCACAATTTATAGCCTTGAAGCCACCTTTCTAAGCACATGTACGTGTGTTTATATTTCCTGGTCTATATCTCAGAAGCAATGCACTGAGAATGTGGCTCTTAAACTTTACAGGTGTGACTTTTGCTTGGAAACATGTATCATAATTCTTCAAATTGTTGCGACATCTGGTCTGCCCTTTTCAGTCAGTACATATATATATATATACACACACACACACATATATATATATATACACACATGTAATTGTAACAGGAATACACAGCTAATTTTTCTCACCTGATTAGTCCATCTAATGAGCAACATATCCCTACTTTGCATGAAAAACTGGGAGACAAATATGATTTTTTGCTTTCTGCACTACAGTAACTGATACCTGTTTCAAAATTTAGAAGAATTATGTTATTGACTTTAAGAATTTCATAACTGGTTGTCTCTTTGACGACTCTGATTCAGGCTGAATGGACCATACACTGTTCTTGTGTAGTGCATGAGTAACCTATGCCGTCAAACTGTCCACAAGACAAGCTAATGCAGGGATGAGTGTAGCTGACTTAAAGGAACGTACCATATTAAACAAAGTATGCATCATATAAAAGGCCATTTTGTGCTGATTCCAAATAAGATTTTTATTACTATTTTGCATTTTTTCACCGTGATTAAAATGGAAATAAAGATTCAGGTGCTGCGGTGGATTTTTTGGACCATATATTGAACAAACTGAAGCACAGTGACGTCACAGATTCTTTTTAGCTACTGAACGTCCTCTGATTTCAATATGTCTGTGTTTTGTGTTATATATATATATTTTTATATATTTTATTTTTTTTGTATATAAATATTTATATATATATATATATATATGTAGTACAACACCTGTTTCTGTACCGGATAGCGCAGTTGGTAGAGGGTCCGCTTTTGGACTGGGAGATCTGGGTTCAAACCTGGGTCAAGGTCATACCAAATGGTACATCCTGCTTCCTCGCCAGGCACTCAGCAATAAGAGGATAGAGGGTGGACTGGTTGACCCGGTGTCAGTATAATGTGACTGGGTGAGGGAGCTTGTTGGGTGTCTTTGGCAAGTCGTCTTGGGGAGGCAGCACCAGATAAAAGATACGGTGGAAATCCGTCCTGCACCAAGGAGACACTGCCTTCGTATAAGTGAAATATTCTTGAGCAGGGCGTTAAACAATAAGCATTCATTCCTGTTTCTGTATTTAATGTACAGATATGACAGTTCCAGAATCCGTGACGTCACTGCTTTATCCGGTTCGACATGGTCCATAAAGTCCACCGTACTACCTCAGTCTCTATTTCCATTTGAATCATTGAAAAAAAAAAAATGTACAAAAAATAATGAAGACTATATTTGGAATCACCAAGAAATGGCCTTTTACATGATACTTTGTTTAAATGTGGTTTGATCTTTTAAATTGTCGCAAATTACTGTGGATAGGAAAGGTTCCTCCGTTCCAAACGCTGAATTCAGTGGATTTTGGTGTCTTACTGTGTCTTATGTTTCCTTACAGAACCAGACGGGGGTCATCTGTGGGCCATGGACATTCACACCATCCCAAAACACCGGAGCAACAACAACAGGGAGGCTCCTCTGTCCCCAACAACCCAACAAAACTGTCTGGTGAGTTATTTCCTACCAAAACACACATGTACTCACACACCGAAAACGGAACAGCTTTTTATGTTTCTGTGTAGCGAAAGCGAAATAGGTTTTCATTGAAAACGTTCAGAAGATTGACATCTTATATTTAAGGAAATTTTTTATTTGAAAATTTTTTTTTTTCTAAAATTGTCCTGTAGACTTCCATCACTAGTTTATGGTAGTATTAGTTTAAATTGGAGGTATAAAGCACTCTCAAAAAAGGTAGATACGGAGGATATTTTTGATGAGGAGGAAAACTTCAGATCTTTGGAATTTTTACTTTTTCTTCTCTTTTGTTTTTTTCTTTTTTTAAACAATAATCATCATCTGGAAACAAAACATTTTGTTATTATTTGAATACCTGTTACTACTAGATAATATCTAAAAAAAGAAAGAAAGTTGAATAAAATTCAAGAAATGTATTATTTTATAATATTATTTATTGTTGGGTTGTTTAATGTCAGCACTGATTTTGAATTGTCATTAGGCCCAGTAAATTTAAGTTTATTTTTAATTGGCCTCGAGGCAGAGTTTGGAGGACTAGTTGTCTAATTACCTTTGTTATAGTGTAATTAGTGGCCAGGTAAAATGCATTCGTACATTGAACTTGTGCTCTTCATGCTGTCACGAGGGTCTGTATCTTTAGCTGGCACCTTAATGCGTACCTGGGAGAATTGATTGCAAACATCAAAGATAACCTGTATGTTATATATGACAGGACACATTTCTCAGGGTAATTAGTGTATTTATATATGCCCTAGTTAGAATCAGAGCTCCTTAGGATTTGTAGATGATTCCAGATGTCGATAAATTTGGGTAAGGGTCACCATGGTAGCAGCTGTACATATGTGTGTAGGTACCAGAAGTATAGATACACTATAAATACCAGTAAATTACAAGGTCTTTTAAGTTGTTGGCTGATAATATTTAGGAGAAAGACATCAAAAATACGTCATTCGTCCTCTTCGTCGTGCAGCTACAAGTATATTTGTTACATGAAGGGAAAAACCTTGGTTACATTATATATACTAGTTTTGTATCATGTTTTCGTATTGATACAGCTGTACACCATATATATTTGAAGAAGATCCAAAAGCTCCACATATTGGACAATATAGATCTGAATAATAGAGTAGCTGGTGAACTATAGTGGTAATAACAACACTTCAATTGTTGGATTTTGATCCCAAGAGTTATCCCCCTTCATCCTCCTATCATTGCCCAAGCATTGTCATTTTTTTTTTTTTTTTTTTTTTTTTTCAGTGAGCATTTTTATATCCAAAATGCAAAAGTGGCAATTCTAGGCAGATGTAAGAATGGGGGTGTGCCTGTTTATGTATATCTCAAAAATGAATTAAGATTGTTTATTGAAGAACTGAGGCCCTGGAAAGGGCTGGAAAGCATAGGGTATTAGCTAGGTCCTTCAAGTCTTCAAAACACAGTTGACTTCACTTGTGAGGCTATAAGTTTAAAGGAAGCTTTTCCCTCTAAATAATACTCACATGTGAGATGAGTGATGGACAGCTACACGAGCAGAGGAAACAGTTTTATATATTATAGAGAAGCCATTAATTGTACCTCACCAAGTAACTGATCAAAACACAGGTGATTGAGCTACTTTACAGGGAGTTTGAAATCTGGACAGGCTTAGCCTACATACTGTAGCTTATTGATCCTAGACTTGGGATCACCACATGAGGAGCTCATGGCTTTACCCACTACTGAAGGCCATCTGAATGTAATAAAATGTGGCACTTTAATTACATCCACCTCAGTGCTAATGTCATTAGGGCAACATTCAACCCAATACTTCTCTTTTTATTGAAGGTTTGGGACAGGGGAATGGTGAGTGCTTATCAGTGTTGAGCCATTTTAGATAATGTAAACTATTCAGAAGTTTCAAAAATAAACGTTAAAATTTGTGCTTGTCAGAACATAATATGTAAATAATATATAATGCGTTAAAATTTCAGTAAAAAGGAAAAGAATTTGAGGAGATCATAGAAAGAAAACTGCACAGTGACCCGAAGCCTCCCACTAATGTGGTCCCTGTGAGTTTGAGGTCAGCTCATGCTGGCTTCCTCTCCAGCCTTACGTGCGGAGGTCTGTCAGAAACCTGCGGATGGTCGTGGGTTTCCCCCAGGCTCTGCCCGGTTTCCTCCCACTATAATGCTGGCCGCCATCGTATAAGTGAAATATTCTTGAGTACAGCGTAAAACACCAATCAAATAAATAAATAAATGAAAAGAAAACTTAATGACATGGATGTCTGATTATAATAGCCAGTTCACCAGGGTGTCTGTGGAGCATCGTTGGTGCATGTGTAAGGCCTTGATGACTTTGAAAATAACTTTAGCTGGCCTTGAAAACCATGGAAAAATCAGAGGTTAGGCCTGAAATTGAAGCAACAGAACCAATCAGATCAGCTGCTGTGCACCATATATTTATGCTGAAATTCTCCTGGGAAAATTTCGCCACGATATGGCTATAAACGTGCTGATGTGATGTTAAACCATAAACATTCATTCTTGGGGAAATTTGTTTCCTACATCTTTGAACTTGCTTAATGTATTCCTCTCTTTATATAAAAAAAACTTCTTTTCATTTTTTCTTTTTTTGGACTAATTAAGTTCATTTTACATTGCCTGCAAGCTTGTATAAGTGTGAAATGATTTTTTTCAGATAGTCAGAAAAATATTAGTTTTTGAGGATGGAAAAAGATTGAATGTTATTAAGCCTGAATGCAGATTTGAAATCTTCAAACGAACCGTGATGATAATAAGTAAGGTTTTTGTTTTAATGTTAACGTGCATGATTAATATTTAGAACGGGTACACTGCATGTATATACACATGAAGGGGATACAGAGGATTACAGGGCCATGCAGGCTGTCGTTTGTGGGCAGCTAGCCGCGTATAGTTACAGTTCGGGGGGAAGGACCAGGTTTGTTGTGCAGTTTC
This sequence comes from Acanthopleura granulata, assembly GCA_016165875.1. NCBI lineage: Eukaryota > Metazoa > Mollusca > Polyplacophora > Chitonida > Chitonidae > Acanthopleura > Acanthopleura granulata. The sequence continues at coordinate 11,253,637 of JABBOT010000007.1, forward strand.
TCTCTGTGTACGGACTAACGGGCTAAGGTTTTTATGATGATGATAGACAGACTTGCCATCCATAGCTCTGCTTGCACTCTGTCCCCCCCCCCCATAATCTGACAGAGAGCTACGACATTTCGCTCCGTAGCCTTGATATTGACCTGCTCTTTATTGCCCGTGTTAACGTTTAAGGAGATTAGGTGAAACAACCAGGTTAATACATCAGGCAGTAATTCCAGTTGATGGGATTTGCAACAGAGGAACATGCCAAGTGTGCCTGGCTAGGCGCTTTGTTCTAGTGTTTTCCCTTATGTCACCACTTCACCAACACACTCATTGTGGCCAGACTTTTAGACACTTTAATTTAGTTTCCATGGCCTGTATGAATTATAAACTTGTACCTCTGTTGGCAGTGCAAAAATATGGTACACATGGGAACAAAACAGAGAAAAACAAACAAGAAGCATGTAATTATTTCTTGTGCAATTTGTGTAGAATGAAGTATTTAGGCAATATTCCACATTTAAAGCACTTTGTTATTATGTAGGTTAAGTAGATATGTCATGTACTTTTACAGGTATAATTGTTCGCCGCATTCCATCAATTTGTTCTACAAAGTGGTAAACCTTTATTAGCAAAATTGCCATAATGAATAATATTGAAGATTTTTGGGGTTTTTTTCTTTTTTTTTTTTTAAAATGTCTCCTTTTTCCATGAAATAGTGATATATCATTTCAGTATAAGAATTGATCAAAAATGTGGAAAATTAGAAGAAGAAAAAAAAAGACATGCAGCCTGACAAATACGCGCTACATTAGCCTAATAACACTTGAGAGATCAGGTGAAACCTCTGCTCAAGCTGGCTAAGCTGTCCTGGCCACACATCAGTATGTGTGCTCAAGGGGTCGAGAACTGTATTTTCGCCTCTGCAAAAACTGCTCCAGTGTTGTCTTCACTTCCACATAGATCCCCACCAAGCTGTGGCCAGGGTAAACACAAACGTCCTGCATGCGGCAGCGTTTCACCTACTGGGGTCTCGGCATTGACTGTCTGCACACTTTATCTCCCCTGACCGGCCTCCTGCCTGCTCATCCGCCGCTTACACACAGCGATTTGTGGGTTATTTCCCAGAGTTTGATCAATACTTCCGATCAATGTTCTGTGGGTCCAGAATTTATCGATTTCGTTCTTCAGTGCTGTTATGTAAAAATGGGACACACATTTGCCTGACCCCATGTCTCCGGGGAGAGTTGCTGGTTTTGTTTTTTTTCTTTCTCATATTTCTGCAGGTCCTGTGGAATTCCACCAGCAAGGTGAAGGTTGCCTCAAATCCCAGATCTATGTTTCCAGACCTGTTAACTTCTCATGTCTAGAATAAATGAGCTGAGCATCTTGATCTGCATTTTCGTGTTTGTTGGAGTATGCATGTGTTTTTGCACCCATTAAAATTTCAGACATGACTACTTGAGCTACTGGTGTTATTTGGCCCTCAAAGATGTTTTAAGGGTTTGTTTGATTTCTTTCTTTGGGAGGTATAGGGACAGTATTCCTACTGGAGAAATGATAGTTGCATCCCAAAAGAATATATTTCAGTGTTGTAATAATGTATTTGTCAGACTTTATTTTAGCACCATTGCCACGAACTGATGAAGTTTTCAAGAGCTGTTATTTTATATAAATTTTTTTTTCTTCTGTTTTCTGTTTTCATTTTTACCACATTTTACAGATCGTCAGATCGTGGATTTTGAGTGTTACTTACTCCCTGAATAGCTCATTTTGTTCGTGCGCTAGCACAGCGCAGTGACCCAGAAGCCTCTCAACAATGCAGTCACTGTGAGTTCAAGTCCAGCTCATGCTAGCTTCGTTTCTGGCTGTATGTGGGAAGGTCTGCCAGCAACCAGCAGATGATTGTGGGTTTCCCCCAGGCTCTGCCCGGTTTCCTCCTACCATAATGTTGGCTGCCGTTATATAAGTGAAATAATTTTGAGTATGGCATAAAATACCAATCATATAGTTAATAAATAAATAACTCCCTGAATACGCCCTATTACCACTCAGTAATTATGTCATTTATGTTGGTGTGTTTTTCAATATTCACGTCATATATTGACAAACCTTCATGAAACATTGACAACAAAGGCTTGGGTGGTGGTTGTGGTGTTGTAGGTGGGTGGGTGGAGGTTTGAAGAGGGGGGGCTGGGGCACAGTTACACATATATTCTGTTTACAACTTGCACGGTATCTAATCTTATCGAACAGTGAAGTTGGAGACTTTAGATTATATATTGATAAAAAGCTTCAAACACACATTTTTATGCCAGCCGTGAGCCAAAAATGGGCATCCTGGTCAATAATCACAAGGCCAGTTTTCTAAACAACATTTAACCCAAACCACCAAAGATTTGGGATTTGCATACATGTAAATCACAGTAACACGACTGGATTTTTCCTCGTCCATGCCCTGCATGTGTGGCAGTTGTTAACATATTTATTCAATATTTTTTAATAAGTATTAAATAAAAATGTTGAGTACGTGTGTTTTGGGTATCCTGTTTTTAAGGTAAAAGTGTGTTAGGTGTCGAACTGATTAAAGTACGTCTCTCTTGAAGACCTCTTTAGTATATATAAACTTGCTGCCAAACATCCTTTCCAATTTATCATTACGCATGATCAGGTTTAGTTTTTTTGCTTTACAAATTTTGGTCTCAAAACAATTAAATAATAGAACGGCATAAAAATTACCGTTGCAGAAACCTGCCGCGGATGTAAACTTTGACCGTATATCTGCGTGTGACATCTGCGGTGTGTGCCTACGCTGACACACATACTACGCCCGGGTCAGGCTGCCGTCCTGTTTATTTGAGTTTAACGTATTGATTTGAGCAATCATTATTTTCATAACATCATAGCTCTCTTCACTGAGTGGTTTGCCTGCGTGGGGGGGGGGGGGTCTGGCCTTGAACTGTGCAGCTTTGCAACTTCATAAGATATCATTGCCAGTGGAAGTTCCATGGATCCTCTTCTATTAGGACATGATTATGCATGTCTTGATGAACCTTTGATATTTATTTACATCAGATTGCATGGCCAGCCATGTGTTGCTCTGCTTGGCGAGAGATGATCCCTATAAGAGTGTGTAACACAACACGGAGCTTTACATTGGCCATATGCCCAAGTATTTTGTTATTCTCCCTTTGTTGATGTGCTGATTGCCGCGGTAACGCCCGTTTTTGACTGCCGACATACCTGTTCCTGTCTCCTACAACAGGCAGCCTGTGGTGTGCCTCTGACACTGGCTCACCCATTCTCTTGGTTCCTTGTAAGAGTAACAGGGTGGACATTGGACATGAGTATTAAGCGAACTTGACCAACGCAGCTCTGCCCTGGATTTGGAACTTAAACCAGGATCTCAACATGTGGTCATCGTTAATATAATGTAGCAGGTATCTGTGTTGAGCTGATCAGCAGGTAACTATTGGAATCTGGAACACTTCTGTCTCAGGTCACCCCAGCTAGCTTTGTACAAGGTTTTTTTCCCAGAAAACTCTTCAAGGCTTATATACACACCTCACACCTTCTGGAGGGGTATCGATTGCCAAAGCACATTACGTGGGGCGCAAGTGCAAATTGGTCAGGTTTGTGCAGCGTGCAGGATCAGCCATCTACAGAATTTGCCCCAGGGGTGGTGGATGAGCAACAGATAAGGCTCTTGTGAAGCTGTAACTAATCAGATCAGCAGGAGTTTTGTGGGGTGAGTGGACGAATTAACCCTGACCTCACGCCAGGGCCTTGCTGACAAGAACTATAGCCTCTGGGTCACTCAGACGGCTAACCAGCGCAGCCCGACTGTCCCGCTTTCTTGTCTGTCTGAGGGGCCGTTCCTGACCCTCGCAACCTCTACTCATGGAATCCCAGATAGCTGTGGATTTGTTCTTTGGTAAGCTGATTTAAGAATTTAACATCATCTCGTTTTTGCCTTCCATCCTGTGTGGTATGCAGTAGCTCGAACAACCAAAACTTAAAATGTGCATTACAATGATGTGCATGTATGATTTGTGCAATACTGCCTACTTTGTTTAAATTTATCATACAGGTTTAAAAAATGCATAATTAACTTCTGTCAGGGGCATAGAAAATTTTGTCCTCAAATGTAATTTGAAAAGGTCTGTAAGTAGGTTATGAAGTGACTATACTACAGTTTTATACAATGATATACTGTTTCCTAATCCTTAAATTGGGTGATATGGAGTGAAATTGTTGCTGTACAACAAATGGATTTCAACTGTAATTACGTATAGTTTTTATGGAATTTTTCCACAATTGATTTCCACAGTAATTGCATATAATTTTATGGAATTTTCCCTCAACTACATATATAATCATCCAGTTATAATAAGATGGGGTGAGGTTACAAGAAGCTTTATGATTAGCAGTGGATCACATATAACTTTATGTGATTTCTCAGCTACTGTACACGATCACCCTTCTGTGCTACAGTTTGGTGACAACTTTCGTGAAGTTGCAGCTGATTTACTGGCTAGTATTCATTGAAGTTCAACCATATATATTCACAATGTGTTGTTATGGTGAACTTTCAGTCATCAGCATTAAAAAATTAAATTAAATTAAAAAAAAAGAGAGAGAATGAAGTGAATTCCCACATTCATGTAAGCAAAAATAAACTCGGGTTAAATCGCGAATTTGTCTGTTTTGACAAAATACGCATTTTAGTTCAGTTTCATTTCAGCACACGTCATTTACTCCCACACTAACACGAATTAAGTGTTAATTCGTATGACACTATATCGCAGCACAGGCAGTGTTGATAGAAAACACAGTACTTCATTTATGTCATAAAGCCATTATCAGCATGGTTAAGAGATGAGTATTGTCCATGGTGATGTTAAAAACAATTAAGGCAAGATTACGTGCGACACAACATTTTCAGCTGATTGACGCATGATGTGTTTGATGGCTGTCTTGTTTGGTAAACAGCTGCTGCTCTTTGAATATAAGAGTTGTGTCCGCGTGGGAATTAAGTCTACCCCTGGTCACACGTCACCAGGTTATAGTGTGCTGTGTGATTTACCATAGGCTATAGGTGTGTATCTTATGACTTGCCACCTTTGCCAGGTCTGTGGTTTGTCCTCGTAAAAGGTTGTGCAGCTCCTCGGAATGGAATTCGAGACCTGTACGTCATGTGTAGTCCACAAATAATAGGCTTGTGGGTTGCAGGCAGCTTATAATGCTCTAGGTGGGGGGGGGGGGGGGGGGGGGGGGGGGGGCTTGTTTTCTTGAAGCATGGTTTCCAGAAACTGCTTTATTGTTAAGACATAAACATTTCAAACCAAGAAATTGTGTCGTGTTTTGTGGGTTGGAAGACGGAAACATGGAAGGAATGTGTTGTTAGGAGTTTGTGCTATGTTCCAGTAAGATGTGCACATGAAAGGCTTTTGCAAGGGCAGCTACACATATCAAAGTACGTTAAAAAAAGACAGTGTTTGTGGAATGTATTTCCCTGCTTTGTCAGGAAGTCAACATTTCAAAGCAAGGAAATATATCAAACTTGTATTAATCTGGCCTACACACTCACACATCGGTTTTTAAGTGTCACTATTCAGCTGTTACTGGCTTCCTCTCTGACGGTAAATGAGAAGGTCTTCCAGCAACTTGCGGATAATCATGGGTTATCCTGCCGTCTCGTAAGTGAAATATTCTTCGCTGAGTATGGCATAAAACACCAATCAAATGAATAAATAGATAAATAGGAGTCACTGTTGAAAAGCACGTTCTGCGCCCTCTACTTCTCTGTCATTTGATTTAGCAAGAACAGTGGGTCCTTGGCAACAATAAGGGGTCAGTAACGTTTATGTGTGGCTGTTTGGGCAGTCAGTGGTTCAGTGAAAACCACTTGCCTTCCAGCATTATTGTATACATATATGTGCTCATCACCTCTGGGAAGGTTTGTCAGCATGACCCAGCCACCATTTACAAAATCAACCTCCGTCATCTAAGGGAAAAATTGTTGGGCATATATGGCATTAAACAACAATCAAATAAATGATAATGATCAAATAATAAGTTGGTACATGCACGTGTCTTAGATCTACTCCAGTTTATCTTGATTGTTTACTTTACTGCAACACCCTATGTAAACTGCCTTAAGAGACAGTTTACTGGTCAGTCAGTTCTCTCAGAAGTTGATTTTGTAGGTACTGGTATTTACGATTCTGTTTTGGGAGCCATTGACTTTGTAAGAATGTTAGCAGAAAGGTTACAGAGGCCTTAATTCAACTACATGCACAAGTACGTAGTGGTTTATTGTTGTAATAATTGAAATTGATGAATGGTTATGTGATTGATTGATTGATTATTTATGGGCTGATTGATGGACAAATGCTGTAAATTTGTCTATGAAGCTGTAGGTTTTTGTCATTGATATAAAGGCAGTCATGTCTATGGGTTGAAGAAACCAGGGTGTGAGAAGTAAACTGTTTACCTTTGGCAGGAACCCGACAAACTTGTTGACTTATGGCTGTAGCCACACCAGTGATCTCTGTCCTGGTGATGAAGAATTAAGCTGAAAGCCTATGATAATTATTGCAATAGACAGCTTATAAAATAAAGGGTTATAGATACAGGTGCCAAATGTGAAAGCATTTGATGTTATTACTTGTTTTTATCTGAAACCATACTATACTTCACATTAAGTTTAGCATTTTTTAAAAGACATGTCTTGCTCGATTCTGGTTGATTCATCCACCGGTTACTGTCACGTAAGAGGTTTTTGTGAAGTGTGATTAATTGGTCTTCAAAAGTATTAAGTGGTGGTCTTAGAAGTATCATTTTTGGGCCTTTATTTGGTCCTGAAAGTGCATTTAGGTGCAAGTTCTGACTTTTATTATCATGTTCACATCATGTGAAGATCTAAAATGTTTCTGTTGAAAGTTCAAAATCTTTGAACGATGTCGTAATTGGAATCTTTCCAGATGAAGCATTTCAGAAAATGGCCTTGGAAACCCTGGAAGAGTTAGACTGGTGTTTGGATCAGTTGGAAACCATCCAAACTCACCGGTCAGTTAGTGATATGGCAACAAGCAAGGTGAGTCCAAGATGACACTTCAGTTCTTTTCTTCAGTTCTTTTTCTTGAAACAAAAACAAGAGCAGATCTGAAATGCTAGCAACACCCGACAAAAAGTTGATGTGGTCTTGCACTCAGGATATATTGAATGACATATGTCTGAAAGGCAAGATGTTCAAAATTTTACCAGCTGCCAAAGGGACAGGACCATCCTTAAAAAACTGTTTGTTGGGTGTAACCCGACCCTGTGAGAAAAAAGTAGCATTGGTTGGTTGCTATGGTATTCTTATTTTCCTTTCTTGCACTTGAAAAAGGTGGGGGTTTTAAAGGAAGTAGCTTTTGAGTACGGCTCTGTTTTGGTTGGTCGGATTACACCCAGTGAACATATTTTAAAGGATGTCCTGGACAAAAAAGATGTACAACATTTGATTTACATGCGCGTTGCAGGTGCCAATAGAGTGTCTTCCCATCGTTGTCTTGTCATGAAAACAAAAAACAAAAAGAAAGATGATGGCGTCTGAAATGAGTTAGCAAAATAATGCACGTCACAGGGGTGCGTGCCATATATTCTTGAAATAAAGAAGATTTAATGGATGACTGTTGATGACAGGTGTATTGCGGGCTGACAGCAAGGAAAGGCCACATTGTGCTGCAGCCTTCCAGTACATGGCTCAAATCTCTATTGCCAGCAAGTGGCCGTTGTGAGGATTTGCCAATTCCAACGGTTCACTACGTACAAAGGCGGTGTGGGGAGGGTCGGTGGGGGGGAGGGGGATATGGGAATAGCAGAGTGTAACCGTGTGGAAATTGCAGAGGCACTGACGTCAAATGGGCCTCTCCTTGCTGAGGTTGTTGTCATTAATTAGCCCATTAGTGGAAGACTGGAAGACTCGAGCCTCGTGGCTTTACTCAGTAGCCAGAATGCAAATGCTGCTGACGTTTTAGGTTCACATTCCACATTTACCAACGCAGCAGAAACATTGGCCTTTCTCAAGTTTCAGCCTCATTGCCATGTACAAATAAGAAACAGTAGTTGGTACAGAAACGGAACCAAACTATCTGACCCCATGCGGTGTTACGTGTGTGCACGCAGAAGACCCTTGTAATTAACCACACAGACTTTGGTTTAGTAACTGATGAGGTTATAGCTACTGGTATATTATTGTTATGTTATATGATTCAAGTCAGACAGCAACCTGTGGATGATCATGGGTTTGCCCCCATTCTCTGCCCGGTTTCCTCCCACCATAATGCTGCCCATTGTCATGTAAATGCGATATTCTTAAGTATGGTGTAAAACACCAGTCAAATAAATGAATAAATCGAGTCAGACATGAAGTTAATAATATTGTGATCATGGTACTAAACTAAGAGAGAAAAAACAGATTTTTATAGCAGGCTTGTTTCTTGTACATAAAAGAGAATTTTATTTATTTCTTCTCAGATTGTTGCTTTACACCAGAATTTTTCACTTTATTATTCTGAAGTGGTCGGTGTCATGGGTGGAAGAATTCAGAATAAACCACAAGGTTTTGGCTGTTGACTGACAAACTTCATGTGCATGTGACATAATTGCAAATGTATTTCATATTGATGGAACAGTGGCCTCCGTGGCTCAGTGGGCTAGTGCGCTAGCGTGGTGTAATGACACAGTATAGTCTCTCACCAGTGCAGTCGCTGTGGGTTCAAGTCCAGTTCATGCAAGCTCGCTCTCTGGCTGTACGTGGGAAGGTCTGCCAGCAACCTGCAGATGGTCACGGGCCCTTCTCGGTTTTTTCCCACCATAATGCTGGCTGCCATCATATAAATGAAATAATCTTGATTACAGTGTAAAACACCAGTCAAATAAATAAGTAAGTAAATATTGATGGAAGGCAACTGATGGTCCATGAACTTCATGTAGGAAACAGTGGAAGCTGGAAAGCATCAATGATCAGTCCAGACTTTAATTATGAATGAAACGTCTTAACCACTGAGCCACAAAGCACTCCTCTAACATAATTTTGGGCGAGATCAGTGTACAGTGACAACATAGTTAATCCACTTTCAGACAAAGGGCCCCAAGTTGGTGTTTGCTGTTTATTCGCCTTCTTTGAAACAAATTTGAAGAGATACATATGGTGCTGAGTTGATTTTGCTTTATTTTTATTGTCAGTGTTTATCAGGCCATTGAAACCAATGGATTGAAATGTCCATCATGGTACAAGGGATACATTATTATGCGAGACACATATACACATGTATTTAAATCTCATATGATCTCTGTCAGTTTTCATCAACTTACCACAAACAGGTTTTATATTGATGGGAATAATAACGTTTAATCTGCATGTAAATTTTTCTTTGTTTTTCAGTTTAAGAGGATGTTAAACAGAGAACTAAGTCATTTTGCAGAATCCAGCAAATCTGGGAATCAAATAGCGGAATACATTTGTAGTACATATCTGGGTAAGTACTCGCATTGTTAAGTTCAGCCTTACTTTATTAAAACACTTGCGACTGAATTCATATAAAGGTATATTAATGGAAAAAACAGCTGTGTAAACGTTTCTGTGAACACGTACACAGATACATACAGTTTTGCATAGTGGTATTTTCCTTCATAAACCACACCAGTTTAAAATACTGTTTGAAGGGCAGAATAAATTTTTTTCCCATATCAGAGGATGATACAAAAATAAACTTTACTGTTTCTTCCAGTATTAATTACAAGTCACAGGCTTTCGTGCAGTAGCTGACTAGCTTTGGGAAAAAGTAGCATCATAAAAACATGGAGTTTAGGTAAAATACAAAGTGTGATTTTCAGTTGTTTTTTTTTTTATTGTATTTTTGTTTTTTTTTGTTTTTTGTTTTTTTTAATGTCAGCTTGCCTGCAAAACACAAAGTGAAACTGATGACACCGTAAACCTAGAAAATGTTGGTAATCCTTAATAAAGGATAAAATGGTGACTACATTCATTGCCAGACGAAGTACAAGTCATCCTCTGGCTCCAAAAGTCCAGGATTTGACATACACAAGCACTGCACATGTGAACAGAGTTACTCACTTGAGTTCGGTAAATTCAGAGCAAATTTAGGACAGCTAGGGTAGTTCAGAGTTGATCTGGTTCAAACTCCCAAGTCAGTACATTTCTTTGTTCTAAAACATTACTCGCCTTAAACTGTTTGACCTTCCAAAGCACCTAAAGCCTTCTTTGTGTCAGAACGGCAGCAAAGCATTGGTGCATATGCATATGTGGGTGAGAAAGGGAACTGGTGAAATAGATGCTGGCCCACGTGTAAAGAGGCACTCGAGTTGCTCAGGCTGTAGACTCAGGGTGATTTCAGCACATCTGTTAGAGCCACAGGGATTGGCCGGAATCATTGGATGAACCTTCCAAAGTGTCCAATCAGAGAGCAGTAGTCATATGTAGGAGACAGTCGGTTAATTATGGACTGGGAAGACTTAAATGTGAGAAGAGACACAGGGCTGTTAAGTACAAGGCAAGACTAGAGGAGAAGACGGAAGCTTCGTGGCCAATAGCTCGTTATCGGCTCATGCTGTGTTTGTAGCAGCGCTAACTGCCAGCCAGCGTGTGAATGGTTACAGGACTCGTGTGTTGAAGACGCATCATCTCCGTTTTTAAGTTTCACGGCCAGGGCTCACCTGTGCGTCTTTTGTCCGTCAAGTATCTGCTTATGACTTCAGCCTGCAGACTGCAGACATGCATTTCAAGGGTGTACACTCGGTGGTTAAGCTATATACCAAAGGTAAATTTTTGTGGTGATTTTCTTCAAGGTTAAAATTGGCTCGTTAAGTAAATTACACTTTTTTCTCATTACAGCGATGTTGTTGGGAGAACAAGTCTAACTTTGCTTCTTCTGAGTGAAGTTTGTGTTTTACAATGCTATTCAGCTACTGCACGATAACCCGTGACTTGTAATTAATGCTGGAAGAAAAATATTGTGATATTGGATGTTAAGCCAAATCACCAGAATACTTAGGTTTTGTATTTAATATTTTAATAAGGACAACCAAGGATCTATATGCCAAATAAGTAACAGAATCTGAAGATGTTCAGCGCTGAATCTTGTGAGAAAACTGCAGGTGTTTACTTAGGTTTGCCACATCAGCTTGTGAAAAATTGGGGGAACAAATCTGTGACGGTGTTACGCTGAATTGTGCATTGTAAAAATGCCTGCGATAACGACGGCGAGGTATGTTGTATTCCAAAAGTTTGTCTCCAGATGTCCTTCACAGCATGTGCCAGACAACTGATAAGATAGATCCATCACCTGAACCAAAGCCCACCTGGACTTCTCTTTTATTTATCATTTTCATTCCCTGTAGGCTAATTTCAATTTCAAACATAATTTTCCAGATAAGCAGCAGGAGCTGGATGTCCCTGCCCTTAAGGTAGAAGGCTCTGAGCAGTCTGTATCTACGCCGACCCCGGAGAAGAAATCTGACAGACAACGACCCATGTCACAAATCTCAGGCATTCGAAAGTTGCGGAAAACCAACAGTTTCTCAGGAAATGTACCCAAATTCGGTGTGGAAACCCCTCATACGGAGCAGTTAGAAAAGGTCGGTAGACATGGCCTGTACTACATGTATCCCCTAATTCTTCTAATGACTGGGACAAATATTTGTCCTGCTGAAAGCATCATATTGTATTTCTCTCCCAGTTTGTTGAAAGAGTAAAAGATATGGATATGTTGGTCATTAGATGGTCTAAACATGGAGGAAAAAGAAACTTTCTGTCACTGTTAGCATTGCTTGTAGTTGACAAGAAATGGCAGATCGGGTGTCCCAAAAATTAGAAGAATTAATGTATATCCAAAAGTCCTCAACCTTTTCACACAGAAAAGAGCAACTTTCACACTTTCGATTAATATGCACTTTGTTTTCTTTAATTTTGATTTTGAAAACGAAAGTACATTTGTTGGGTAGGCCAATTTCAGGGATTTACAAAAAGTATGATTTGAACACTCTATACACAAAAATACCCTTGGAATATGCTTAAATGAACACCTTGGAAACATGTGAAAAGGTGGAAAAGTGTTCAAATCTCACGTGTCATATGTCACATATAGATGTCTGACTGAGGTGATTCTTGGTGTAGGCATGTGGACTGAGGCTTTGAGACCATTTGGCTGTTTGCTACATATATCTGTGTAATGTTGTTGAGACCATTTAGCTGTATGGTACATATATCTGTGTAACGTTGCTAAGATCATTTGGTTGTTTGCTACATATATCTGTGTAATGTTGTTAAGACCATTTGGCTGTATGTTAATGTGTAATGTTGTTAAGACCATTTGGCTGTATGCTAATGTGTAATGCGGCTAAGCCCATCTAACTATATGCTATAAGTGTCTGTGTAATCTTGTTACACAACAATTACCTAGGTACTCATGTAAAAGTTGTTATTGAGAAGTCATTTATGAATATATCTTTATACCAGAATGCTGCTGCATTTCTTTCTTTACTCTTAAGTGAATGGTGTACCAGGGATAGAAGGCATCTATGTGAGACGAGACATTCCTTGGAAAGTGTTAAACCCAAATTGCCTGTTTAAAAGAATGTTTTATTTTATTTTTCAGTGCTTAACTGATGTATCAAAATGGGGAGTGGACATCTTCAAAATTAACAAATACTCAAACAACAGACCTTTAACCTGTGTTGTTTACCACATTTTTCTGGTGAGCCTCAAGTTTTAACTCAGCTGTGTTTATTTTATGTTTTTTAATTGAATTGGCCTCCATTGAATTACCGACCTTGAAGTCACTCTCCCATATGAATGGTGTGTTTGGTGGAGCCCTAATAAAGTGTTCATTTGGGACGTTGAAAATGGATAAATGCAACGTATACAAGTTAAAGCCAGATCAGTTTGTAATGCTGTTCTATTATGTAAATCTTGACCAAAACAAAAAGAATTTATCGGCAAGCTTGATAGCTTTAGTGAAAAATGGATGATTTCTTTCCAAGAGTTTTTGTGCCACCGTAAATTGAAAGACTTCCTTTCCAGTTGACTGCCCCAGTTGATGAAAGAAAACAGCATTCAGTAGCAGATTCAACCTCAAGTAGAAATCATATATACAATGAGCAGTTCAGAAGAGGTCATAACTGGAATGGACGAATCTGAAATATAGCGTACAATTATTTGGGGTGTGACACCACCAACGCCAAGAGAAACAGGGTTAAATATGCATGCATCCGTACTCACCCTGCATTCACAACCACCTTTCAGTCAGATGATGCAACCAAGTTTGTCAGATGATCAGTGTAGCCATGAATATACACACAAAGGTCAAGCTCATTGCTGGTCAGTCCGAATAAAGTAGCTGGCATGTAATTGTAGGCGGCTGCCCACTCCTTCTTCACAGCTCAGTGGACAAAACTGCCAGATTAACTCTTGATTTCCATACTCAGGTCATCCTCTGTCCACGTTGTCCTTGGGCTCTCCCACGCTGACATTCAGGATAATCCTGTTTACACAAGCACGCGTAACCCAAGGCTAGAGTAACCTGAAGACAGATGGTCGTGGGTTTCCTCTGGACTCGACCTGGATTCTCCCACCATAATGCCAGCCGCTGTCGTTCAAGTGAAACACTTTTGAATAGGATGTAAAATACCAATCGATAAATAAATAAACTAACAGGTAAAGGCTCATCAGTGTGACTTGTGTTTCTGTTTCAGCAACGAGACCTACTGAAGACGTTCAAAATCCCGGCCTCGTCGCTAGTCACTTACCTTATGCACCTAGAAGATCACTATCACCACGTTCCGTACCACAACAGCATTCACGCCGCAGACGTCACGCAGTCCACGCATGTCCTGCTCTCTGCGCCAGCGCTAGATGTAAGTTCATCCAGCTTGAATCTGCTGTGTATGGGTTTCATTCCTGGGGCTCGTTTTATGCTATAACGCTATCGTTTATGTGTAATGCTATGTCAAACGTTGCTACCATGGCAATGTATCTCTACAGCATGCGCCCTCATGACACTTACCTTTCACATAACTTACACTTACTCTCTTCGTAAAACAGGAAATATTCTCGAGTACGGCATGAAATGTCAGTCAAATAAATAAATAAATCAGTGGATTGACTGTTTGTGACACCTTGGTGATGATAAGGGCTTCAAAGGGGTCAACAGGCCATTGTCACAGTGTGACACATGTCATAGACTACTTACTTTCCACCTGTGTAGTAACCGGTCTTTTGCATCACATTGTGGGAAAGTTGATTGTCAGTAAATTGCCAGATGTCAGTGGTTTTAAACTGGACAAATAAAACGGATAGTGCTGGTGAAATTCTTGTGCACACGACATTTAACTATCACTCCATCAATCATTCGCCAACTTCATCCACCGGCTTATATGGATGCAAGCCTCACCTGATATTTTTGCAAACACTCGGAATTGTGGTGATAATTACTGGATGAGAGATGTAGCATATTTGTGAGGGAGAAATAATGAAGTGGATTATTGTTCAGTCACAAGCTGTTAACAGCCTGTTCACCTGTGTTTCAGTTTAAAACGTTTGTGAGCATGTGCATGCATGTATGTATGAGATAGTGTGGACTTTTAATTACTGCTTTTTTTGATAAATAGGTAATATTTTAGCCTTAATACATGTACCTGTACATGAAGATCTAGTCATGTGTGGAACCAAACCATGTGAAGCTTTGCCAGTCAACACCCATCCGTCTCTGCTGGTAATATACAGTGTGTATTTCCCCAATATGTTTGGCTCAGGTTCGAATCAGATACATGTACGTTCTGGATGTGTTACTTACAAATGAACGATCATACCGTTCTTGCTAATGATGTGAGTCTTGTGTTCTGTTTCAGAATGTATTTACAGATTTAGAGATTCTGGCAGCTATATATGCCTGTGCTATACATGATGTGGACCATCCCGGTGTCACGAATCAGTACCTGATCAATACCAGTAAGTAGGTTCATTACAAGGCAGGGCCTAGCATCGTTAAGATGCCTGATTAGATTCACCCTTATTCTTTAACCTTTTCAACCACCGTTGAAAGCAGTTTTTCAGTATTTTCCTGGAGAAGTGTAGATTATTTGAAGAGAAATGATTCTCATAATTTTACGAAGTTTATACCTGTGGTGACACAAACCAGTCATTTTTGGCTGCACTCTTTACAATAACTGTATGCATTCAGTTTTTTGGCATTTAAAAACTGCTTTAATGATTGAAAAGGTTGAAGATTTACAGTAGACTTAAGTACTTACTGGCAGTACTGTTCCGGAACTTAGATTTAGCTGTAGACATCAATTTAAAATTTTGATTCACGATACTGAGGCAACTTTGTGTATTTCACCTGAAGTTTAGTATGTAAAAATCCACTTTTTTAAACAAAAAAATAACTTAAAATGATACTTGTGATTCCAACATTTATCTTCTTCTGATAAGAAATTAATCAGACTTTTAATACAAAAAAGTGGCCCTATAATGTGGATAAATCTGTCAAAACCAATCAAAATGTGACATTTGAAAAGCGTTGAACTTAATTTAAGTGAAATTTGTCACTCATTCCCATAACCGGTTCCAGCATGCATTTTGCTACAGGCACTGTACCTGTTGACAAGCAATTGAACACTGAACATTTGTTCTTCTGGTACATGGGAAGGTCTGCCAGCGACATGCGGATGGTTGTGGGATTCCCCCAGGCTCTGGCCGGTTTCCTCCCACCATAAGTCTGAAATTATAGTGAAATATTCTTTGAGGACGGCGTAAAACACCAATCAGATGAATATGTAAATAAATAAATTTGCTCTTCTGTTGCACAGGTTCCGAATTGGCACTAATGTATAATGATGAGTCTGTCCTGGAAAACCATCACTTAGCTGTGGCTTTTAAATTACTTCAAGAAGAAAACTGCGATATCTTTGCAAACCTTAACAGGAAACAGAGGCAAACATTAAGGAAAATGGTGATAGACATGGTAAGCCGTTAGTCCTATTCCGCTGTCGCTCAAAAAAGAAAGATTTATCTGTGTGGTATGTTGTGATAAGAAATCTAAGTAATTATTGTGTTTGATGTGAAAATTTTACCGTGATTAAGGTCTGTTTTAAGGGGCAAATGTAGGTTATAAGTATTATTGTTTTCTGCTATCAGTAGAAGTCTTAGAATGTGATAAAATGAGTAACTTATTCATGGATGAAGTTTTTACTTTATTATACCATAAATCTTTTAATTTGGGCAACACTGATCTGCAGTTTTTAGCCAAAATACATGTAATTGTAACAGCGATAAAAAGTTTCTTTTTTCTCTCATGGTTAGACTATCTAATGACCAACATATTCTGTATCTTACTCTTTAAAAAAACTGGGAGAGAAATGTAACATTTTGCTTCAGTGGGACTAACATCTGTGCCAATAATTAGAAAAATTAGGGTACATACATTATAACTTGGCATGAAACTGAGGTCTTCAGTAAGGCAAATGAAATTTGTAATTCAGAAATCATGTCAGTGTCATTTTCTTGGGGAACAGTTAATAGCGTTTGTTATTTATTGTGTTTAAGGTGCTCGCGACGGACATGTCAAAACACATGAGTCTGTTGGCTGATCTCAAGACAATGGTGGAGACGAAGAAGGTGGCTGGCTCAGGTGTTTTATTGTTAGATAATTACACGGATAGAATTCAGGTAAAAATATAGATCTACTTCATTAGTAAATGATACGCTAATATAAAAATGTCTTTAAGGTTTCAGTCAAAATAGCCCTGTGCAAGCCTTAAATGCTAGCTATACCTTCACTGGTTGCTTTATTATGTCCGTTATTAGAAATGTTCCTGGAGTGAATCATGGCAGAAGTGATATGATGCTTACGACTTCAAAATGTTACGACACATACACGTGAAATAAGGGTTCAATCCCAGCCTCGGGCACAGGGACTTCATCCGCTCAGTCAACAACACTCAGGCCGTGTGCGTCTTGTCGTTTGTTGATGACTGCCAATGAGATGTACATGTCTGTTTGTCACAAATTGGGAAAAGTTGGTGAGCAATTTGCCAGAGGCTGGTGGTTTAAGATTATCCCAGGCCCTCCAGTTTCCTCCACACATAATAGTGTATTAATCATGTTCTTGAATAATTCTTGATTATAGATTTGAACTATTAAAGAAGTTATATTACACACATTTAAGTGAAAAAAATTTTTGATTATACCTATAAACAACAGTCAAATAAACAAATTTGAGATGATCAATACCAGAGGCCACAGGGCGTGTGGTAAGACATTGAGCAAGAGGTACATATAATATCAACCTTTATCAGTATTAGTCATATGGTGTGGCATAGCAATGTCAGTCAGTGACTTGAGATCTGCTTACAATGTAAAACACTTTAAAATTATTGGCAGTGAAATTTGTTGTTTCAGAAGTAAACAGATCTGAGAAAATAAAGTGATGGTTGTTTTTGGATCTTCAAGCCATACTCTTTTTACAACAAATGACCCAATAATTCCCCTCTCTTTTTGCTGTTAGGTCATGTATGTTGCTTAAATTTAATAAAGAACAATTATGGGTGTGCTGATATTATAATGCCTATGTACAGCTTGGAACATATGCTAACGAGTTATTGTTTGTTTGACTGAACAGGTATTACAGAACATGGTTCACTGTTCCGACTTGAGCGGCCCCACACGCCCCCTGGAGGTGTACCGCACGTGGGTGGACCGAATCATGGAAGAGTTCTTCCAACAGGGTGACTTGGAGAGAGAGAAGAATCTGGACATCAGCCCTATGTGTGACCGAATGACCGCCACTGTAGAAAAGTCACAGGTGCGTTAATTGCTGACTTAAACTTGCGTTTCTCAAGATGAGCTGACACAGACTCATGCTCCTCAAGATGAGCTGACACAGACTCATGCTTCTCAAGAGGAGCTGAGACAAACTCACGCTTCTGAAGATGAGCTGACACAGACTCATGCTTCTCAAGATGAGCTGAGACAAACTCACGCTTCTCAAGATGAGCTGACACAGACTCATGTTTCTCAAGATGAGCTGACACAGACTCACGCTTCTCAAGATGAGCTGACGCAGACTCATGTTTCTCAAGATGAGCTGACACAGACTCACGCTTCTGAAGATGAGCTGACACAGACTCATGCTTCTCAAGACGAGCTGACACAGACTCACGCTTCTCAAGAAGAGCTGACACAGACTCACGCTTCTCAAGATGAGCTGACGCAGACTCATGTTTCTCAAGATGAGCTGACACAGACTCACGCTTCTGAAGATGAGCTGACACAGACTCATGCTTCTCAAGACGAGCTGACACAGACTCACGCTTCTCAAGACGAGCTGAGACAAACTCACGCTTCTAAAGATGAGCTGACACAGACTCATGCTTCTCAAGATGAGCTGACACAGACTCATGCTTCTCAAGACGAGCTGAGACAAACTCACGCTTCTGAAGATGAGCTGACACAGACTCATACTTCTCAAGAGGAGCTGAGACAAACTCACGCTTCTCAAGTCGAGACGAGCTGACACAGACTCATGCTTCTCAAAATAAGCCAATTCAGACTCACATTTCTCTATTTCATTTTTTCAGAATAAAGAGAATCAGGTCCCGGTTTCATGAAACATTTTTCGCGCTAAGCAGCATTTCGCTGGCAGTTAAGGGAATACTTAGCTTAGTGCGCTTCATGAAGCCAGGGCCAGAACTTTACCAAACATTCTGACTTTACAGGAGGCTACTACTTCCACTTGTGGTGTGAACTTGTGGCTCAATCTCTGATATTTCAAAAACTCAACCAAGCATGACCACTCTTTCTTTGACTGTTGCTCCAAACAACATTAAAGTAAATCAAATAAACTGCCCATGGGTTAACATACTCCAATACACTGGTACTGTGCAAAGGGAAACAAATCAGGTATACCACTGGCATAGCAGAGCCCCTCTATCAAGTTGAATCACAATGCATTTAGAATATTTATTTGATTGGGATTTGACGTTGTACTCAAGAGTATGTCGTTTATGTGACAGCAGTTAAATTTTTTGGTAAAAAAAAAAAAATGCTTCCTTCTACCAAGAAGGACAGTAGGAAACCTGGAAGACATCTTAGTGTTAGATATGGCACATTTTGGGAGAGAGTCAGTCTGCGTGCTTGGTTTTGAGTTAAACCACAATATCGACCTGAATGGCATCATTATTTTGAGTGGCTTCATTACTGCAGCTCTGGTTGCTTCATCTGTGCATCACGATGTCGGTTGTCGGACCCCCGTGTAAGTAAAATACTCTTAATATGGTATTAATCCTCAATTAAATAATTTCAATTAAAACAAATAAAAACAAACAATGAACTGATAAAAGTGTAGATTTGACAGCGCTTTTCTTGTGCTTCAGGTTGGCTTCATAGACTACATTGTGCACCCACTGTGGGAGACGTGGGCCGATTTGGTGTATCCCGACGCTCAGGAAATCCTCGACAACCTGGAAGACAACCGCGATTGGTTCCAGAGTATGATTCCCATCAGCCCTTCAGCCAGCTTCTGCCACAACAAGCAGGGCGACTCGTCGGAGCAGGACGGCGAGGACGGGGCCAAGTTCCAGTTTGACCTCGAGGAAGACAAGGAAAATAGCTCAAACGTGAACTCTAACCTACCCAAAAGGCAAGGTGGGTCAGTGCGACCTAGCAATATCCAGGAACAAGACGAAAACCCAAGTTAATTTCTATCTGCACGCT
Source organism: Acanthopleura granulata (assembly GCA_016165875.1). Classification (NCBI taxonomy): domain Eukaryota; kingdom Metazoa; phylum Mollusca; class Polyplacophora; order Chitonida; family Chitonidae; genus Acanthopleura; species Acanthopleura granulata. Next base: position 11,273,402 of record JABBOT010000007.1, read on the forward strand.
GTCATTCGCGATCTGGCTTGGAAAGCCGTGACTCTACTCCACGTGTTGTATGGCAGCAAGCTTGGTGTGAGTTACCACCATGCAGCTGTGTAGTGATAGTGCAACGTTACAATACATTGACAGTGTCGAAAACTTGGCTCACAGATATTCCACAAGATAAATTTGGATATTACCTTGTCGTCGCAGCTAGTGGATGTCGAAGACAAGACCCCCCCCAGCTGTGTGTCTAACGGGCTAACTGTGACTTGGGGGGAGTCTTAGTGCTTTGCCGTTGTCATGGCAACCTGTGGTGATGTCAAGGGAAGGTAACTGAACTAACCCTTAAACTGATGTGGAGGAGTTAATTGCAGAACTGCTACTAACAGTGAAATGAAGTGACATTAGATTGACTGGAAAGTATTGCCAGCCACTTTGCAATATTTCCCTCTAACTGCTCTTTATTCCATGTATTTAATTCTGTGTTTTTGTTCCCCGTGGGGATTGTGTACACACACACATATATATATATATATTATGGACAACTTTGATGGTTGCAGAAATATGACTGTGGTAAAATCCACGGACAGAATATATGCTGGTGATGTGTGCAGTAGACGAGTGGTATGTGCTGACTAATTTCTAACTCTGAAATGCTGTTTCTTACTAGATTGGCTCGTTGGCTCGTCGCTGATGAGAATGTGAAAAGTTTGATGTATGAAGTTGAAAATCATGTAGAATTTAAGAAAGTTTTTACTGACTGGTTTTGGAGGGTGTTTGTCTCCAGCTAACGTAATAATCATCACCTTAAAAATCACTGTAAAACTTTCCAGTATGTAGTTACATACATTTAAACAAGGGCAACAGCCACAGAGTTGAAGTCTAAGAGCTTTTGTATGAAATCATCTAGAGGAATGTTGTTCAAGTCACACAGTAACATATCCTCTAATCCTGAAGTTTTTCTTTCAAAAAAAAAAAATTCTTTTTTTTTTTTTCACATTTTGCCTCAGGAAATTTCATATTATGTATACACATAGTAAGATTTAATTCAAAATACTGTACGGGTAGATGTGGTAAAAGTCACCATGTGACAAAAAGTGTGTTCAATTATTTCCAGTTTCTTATTTATACAAAGTAGGAAACAAAGATCTTACCAAGACTACGGCCCTGTGAATTAACAGAAATCTGGTACTGATACGAACGCGTAGAGGAGAGTATAAGCACATTGTTATCGTACGTGTAATATGTGTGATGTACTTGTATTTATAATCAAATGTTTTCTCGTTTAACCTGAAATAGAACTGCTCAAAGCCATTTTAATTTCTATGTTTGTTTTAATATACACCATGACAGTACATCAGCAGAATGTTGTTCCTTTTTATGGAGTCTCTGTAGTACTTCGCTCATCACAGGTTCATCTCCAGGATCCATTGCCGTTAGTAACCAGGTGTGAAATAGAATAGGTGGTAAATTCACAGGACAGCTTTAATGCCACGAAAACAAAACTCTGGATGGTTACACAGCTGTTCGTTTGGCATACGTGCTACATTGGTGGCAGTTCAGTAGACCACGGTACATGTGACTACACGCTGCAGAAAGCCTTGCCAGTGACAGAACTGACAAGTGGCTATACTGCATTGTAGCCTCGTGCCCACAAGCACCCTGAATGACCTCAAATTTCATCCATGACAAAGTTGCTCAGTTTTCCTTATTCCAAGGGCTCTGTTAATTGTAGTAAAGTGTTCTGAGATTTGTTTTCAAAGGCAAATGATATCCTACTGGGAAAATGAAAGTTTCAGCTCCGAAACTCATATTTTATGGCATTTATTTGCCTTATCCTCTTCTTTGGACGAAATTTTAGGTCATTTTCAGAAATCTGTGAGCCGATGTGACGGAACTTCCGTATTTAGGCCACATTAAGAAACCAGTGTGCAAACTATTGTAAATACTTAAATCCAGCTTACTGATGTGTCTGTCATGCCAGTGCAGGTCACAAACTCTGGGATTGTTAAGTTTTCCTTTTTTCTTTTTTATTTTTCCAGTCAGGGTATTTTTGTTACAGGTCTATATTACCATGTCACTCACACTGAGACAACCTCAATTAAATTAAATCTTGGAATTTTACTAAATGTGAAATGGTGGGGTGTCTCATCTAATAATTTGGAATTGATTCCATGTAGATAATAGTTATGAGTGGGTTGCTCCGTAGGTCTGAGCCCAGCCCAGGGGGTTTATTTGGCTCTGGCTTTTCACATCTATTCAGCACATTATTATATTATATCTTTCTCTAACACTTCAGTGCATTATTAAGGGCTTCTAGTAAAATTGTGCTATATATTTTTTCAACTGATCCTTTAGTAAGAATTTTACTTGCAAGTTCACTACAACTCTACAGTTTTTCTTTAAAACGAAACAAAAAAAAATAAACAGCAACTAACTGAGTAAGTCTGAATACTGTGTGTAGATTTTGGAGACTCCGTATCATATGCAGGCAAGATTTGTTTGACCTTGCACTTGGCAGAGGTCACTGAACAAATGAGAATCAAGTGGATAAATCAATGGTTTGAGTCTGATGGGTATTACCGGTACAGTATTAGTCCATCAGTGGGTTATTTTAAAATTCTGACTTCTGATGGAATTGGCCAGGCCTACGCCCATATGGCAAACAAACTTATCTGGAATTATAGACATAAGTTTTTTTTACGTCCTTTCTCTGCTGAAGATTATGGAGATTGATGATGATATGTCTACAGACAACAATGAAAACATCATAGTTTTCAAGTGGTTTTCGATGCCAGATCTCAGTTTCGTTTTAGAGGCAAAGGTAGTTCACATGGCTTTTAAAAATGGCTGTCCACAGTGAGCACTTCAGTAACTTAGAAATTCTCACCGTTGAAGAGATCACAAGACAGCAGGTAAATTAAAAAGATATCAATATTAATATTCAACTGGAAAATGAGGGAAGGAAGCGAGTTTGATTGCCATGAGTGGGAAGGAGGTTAGAGTTGAAAATCTGCACCATGTTTTTCTTTTCTTTTCCCGTGGTGCTAGGGGTGTGTGTCAGAATTGTACAGATTAATATACAGGTGCCTGCACAAGAGCCAGATGTGGTAACACCTAGCTGGCATTCTGTCTGTAGACCACCAGTGAGGAGCAAGTTTCAACACTCACAGTTCTTGCATTTCTGAGTCCTAGGTTTAAGTTCACTGTCATGACTTTACTGTAGGTAGAAGTAACTGGCTATTGATGAAGGCATGATCTGAGAACATTTGCATGCGCAGGTTAACTTTCTGATAGGTGGAGCTTCATCTTATACCTGTCCTAATGATGAATGAGAACCCATCACACCCAGTCTCCACTTATACGGGAAATGACCTGAAGCTCAACGAAGTCACATGTTTTCCCTGCTTCTGGGAGATCTATTGATGTTAGAAAGGTATTGTAAAATTTGATTGGAAGATTGAATAATTTATATTCTGATGGAAAAAATGTAAGTTTTTGTACCAAAAGTAACATTTCAGAATGTTTGATTACATCTGAAAAATGCACTTTTTGCATGAGAATTTTAGGTCATTTACTCTAGGTAAATTTGGAACAACTCTCAGTAAGTTCCAAATTTGATTATCGAAATACTGTAGTGACTGGGCTGAAATGTTTGTTTTCTCAGATATGTGACAAGTCAGGTGATTTTATGATAAGGGTTCACTCATTCAAACTTGATGCCACATTTTCTTCTTTTCGACTTTTTAATGATCACTCCATAGGAAAGACAAACCTGCAGACTGCAGCAACACCATGCTAACATTCACATGACAGTGTGTTTATGTATGTTAGCGTCACTAGTAGCTAGGTATATGTACATCAGAATGGGTCAGTGAGTTACTGTAAATGACCTACAATTTCATCCATGACAACATGTTAAGGCTGTTCATTCTCAGAGTTCTGTCCATCTTCAGGCAAGGTGTCGTGAAGTTTCATCTTAAAGTTATCATTTATAACAAAAAAATTTGCCTCCATAAAAGGCGTTTTGGGAGTGAAATTTTAGTTCATATACAGTAAGACACTGAAATACATGCGAGTTCGTCCCCAGATCTTCACTTTGTACATACCTTGCTTTTCTTGCAAAATAGGATACTTGATGTTTTCCATTCATGCTATTCTTGGACGTGATCTCACTAACACAGTTCTATAACCTGCTGTGTTACTTTCACTATGTCAAACAGTAAACTGTCTCCGATCAACTGTCTTGTTTTTGACAGTTCACCAAAGTTGATGAAATGGGAGAAATTTACAACCAGTAACAGTTGATTATTTTGATCTCTGATGTGGCACTAAGCCATAATCATTCATTCAAATTTTCTCACTGGCATGTGATGAATCAGGTGTCTATATTTTAAGTCTATATTCTGCTGGACATGATGATTCAGGTGTCTATTTGAAGCCAACATTCACTCGGACAAGATGATTCAGGTGTCTGTCTGAAGTCTATATTCTGCTGGACATGATGATTCAGGTGTCTATTTGAAGCCAACATTCACTCGGACAAGATGATTCAGGTGTCTGTCTGAAGTCTACATTCACTCGGACAAAATGATTCAGGCGTCTGTCTGAAGTCTACATTCACTCGGACATGATGATTCAGGTGTCTGTCTGAAGTCTACATTGACTGTGACGGGATAATTGAGGGGTCTGTCTGAAGTCTACATTCACCTGCCCATGATCATTAGGTGACTTTGAAGTCTACATGTACCTTATCATCTTGTGGCTTTGGGCCAGATGGATCACTTTGATAATATATGAACTCTTATAATTGATGATACAATGTGATGTGTACATTTAGATTCTATTTAATACCGGTAGGCTTACTGAAAATGGTTGCCATACAATTGCAAGATATTAATTATGTTTGGAATGTATCATTTCGGAGAAGTATATCTGAAAGGACATAGATAATCAGTCAAAACCAGCTGTGTGAACACAGTTACGTGTATTACAGGAGCTTGACTGACTTTTTTGTTTCTTTGGTTTTTTCACACAGTGTTCAAAACAGCAATGTTTTAGTGTCATGTAATATGATCAAACCTTTCAACGATAACCAAATGTTTTAGTGGCATTCATAAGGATGATACCTTGAGCCTTTTAGTTTGTAGTTTGTCATGATGAATGTGTGTGTGTGTGTCCACTATCACAACAGTTGTGACAGAGCACCACACTGACTAAATGCTGTAAAGAAATCGGGTTTTTTTAGGAGCAGCCATTGCATTAATGGTGTTAAGAGCTTTGTTTTTAGCACGTGAATCATTGCAATAATGGTCTCACACACTGGAAGCATTATAGTAATGGTGTTATGCACCATGTTTTCAGAGAAGAAGCATTACAGTAATGATGTTGTGCACCATGTTATAATGGAGCAAGCCTTGCAGTAATTATGTTGTGCACCATTTTATAACAGAGGAAGCCTTGCAGTAATTTTGTTGTGCACCATTTTATAACAGAGGAAGCCTTGCAGTAATTAATGGTGTCAAGCAGTTTTAACAGAGGATGTGTTGCAGTGAGGGTGTTAAGCGATTTTAGAGGAGGAATCTTTGCAGCATTGGCTTTAAGCGCCATGATTTAATAGAGGAAGCATTATACTCATGGTGTTAAGCGTGCAGTTTTAAGAGGAGGCATTGCAGTAATGGTGTAAATCACTGTTTTAACAGGGCAACCATCGCAGTAATGGTGTCCAAGAAGCAGCATTGCAGTAATGGTGTTACATAGTTGTATAACAATTTCATCATTTGATAGAATGTATAGTTGGCAATAGCCATGTCCAGTTTTTTCAAAGTATTATTTGTTATTTATGTGTATAGGTTTATCAATTAGCCCATTATTCTGTGATATCAGCCGGGAATCATGGGATATGGAACAAAGGTTTCACTGTCTGTTTTGCTGTTTCACTTTATTTCTAAATTCAGGTCTCCACTCAGGATTGTGTAAAACGAGTTGAAGATTAATTACAACAGCAATTTTTATGTCCATCTGTGAAATTTTGTCTTTTTGCACAGTTACCAATAATTCACAGGTAATATACCAGAGAGTGACATAGGGTGAGAACGATTGTATTTTATCTCTGTAGACCACGCTGTTGAAAACTCCTGTATATAAATATAGCATAGTTGTGTTAACGAAAGAAGCTTTTTTTAATGAAAGAGTTGCTAGCGTGCTACTTTTAACAAAATTGTGTTGTATATAGGTACCAATCCCATGATTCCTTGCTTCTTTTTTCGAACTAACGAAATAAAAAAGTTACAATTCAACATGACTCTGCTTGTTTTGATGCGGTTTTAGGCTCTGTGTAAGTACGTGTGCTTGGTTTTTACGTCGCACTCAACAAATTTTCAGTTATATGGCAAAGACATATGCTCTAACCTCTGGGTGCTTTGCACCAAGCGAAGCAGCAGCATGTATCATTTTTAAAATCTTTGTTATGACTCGACCTGGGATTGATCCTGGACCTCCTGCCCACGAGGAGGACGCCACCAGGCCACCAATGCAAGATACCGTATGGTTAAATCATGGTCTTCTTCACTCGAGAGCCTTTCAGCAATGCAATTACTTTGATTTCAAGTCCAGCTCAGGTTGATTTCTCCTTCTTGCTCATGGTAAAGTCTGCCAGTCCCCCATTGGATCTACCTGGTTTCCTGCCAACATAATGCTGGCTGCTGTAGAATAAGTGAAATATTCTTTAGTACAGCATAAAACACAAATCAACTAAATCAATCATACCTGGCAAATGGTCATACTGTACAGGTACATGACCGTGTGCCTATCATCCATGCAGGGTACACAGGCGACAAGATCATTTGTGATCCAATTTAGAGCTGCTCACTGTCTCGTTTGGCACTCTGCATTGAGAGGTTAGAGCAAGGAAACTGGACTGGTCGGCCCAATGTCAGTATAATGTGACTGGGTGGGATGTCATGTCTGGTGTCCTGATCGCCCATTGGCTACAGCATTTTGGCGGCAGGGACTCTGCTTGCAGAAGACACAGTACATGTATTATTAGTTACATGGTTACTGTAAGTCTCATACTGGGATAGGTGTCAGTCGAGCCTAATACGAGGCTTATTGACGCCATATTTCGTGTCCTTTCACTTGGTAACCATGCAACAAATTTATCCCGTGTAAAATTTGTTTCTTGAAAAACGCAAGAAGCTTCAACAGTAATTTCCTGTCGCATCGAGGAGCTCTGAATTACCAAGCAGTGATTTGGGAATTACGATGTCATAACGTTCATTCAACATTCTGCGTCATTGTTGCGTCCCATTGTAACTATTACATCGTAGCATTCTCCCTACTGTTGAGTCATCAGACGCATACAGCATCTGCTGCAGGGTATTGAGTGATACGCGTCAGTCACTTGACCATTACTGTCTAATCAAACGCAGAGGATTTTGTCTGATGCAGGATAAATATATACACTCCAAGGCCAAGGACTCCTCATGGTCACATAACTGAAACTGTTTTCAGTACGACGTAAAACCAAAGTACACATACATACAATAAGGGTAGGTGTTCCAAAGACATCAGACAGTGTCAGAGGAGGCAGAGACATCACTGTTAGTACCAGCTGTTTTGGAAGGCTGCACTCCATCACACTGACTTCCAACATCCACATCAGAAAAGCCAAACCATATGAAGATTTCACACAGACCTGTGTATTGATAATAAAAACCCATGACACTTCTGCTGAGCGCTACCAGGTGGTTATGCTGGTCATAATTTATTTGTGTACTTGATTGGTGTTTACTCACGAATATTTCACTCTTACGATGGCAGACAGCATTACGGTGGGAGGACACCGGGCAGAGCCCGGGGAAAACCCAAGACCACTGGTAGGTTACTGGCAGACCTTGCCCCATGAAATGGTCATAAAAATTAATATATAACAACATACATTCAGAAAATACAGTTGTAATATGTCACAAGGTCACAACAGCACTCTTATTACAAACAGTGATACAAAATCAGCTTTAAGTGAAACTTTCCTGTTGACAACAAAAATTAGTCAACTCTAATTCTTCAGACTTTTTGGCCAGTATGAATGTAATGGTAACAGGAATACTGAGTTTCTCTTTTCTCACATGGTTAGTCCGTCTCATGTACAACATAGCCATATCTTCACGTTTCAAAAAAAATCTGGGAGAGAAATGCTATTTTTTACTTCAAGCATTAATATTTATGTTTCTCAAAAATTGGAAGAATTAAGGTAATTAAGAGGTGTAAATTTTCTGTTCAAAATTCAATTTTCCAAATCCAATTAAGACTTCAGGGTCCCATTTCACTAAACGCACACAGCGTTATGTGTACATAACTTCCATGGCAACCAGTACTGCTGGTATTACCTACGTAACTTCCATGCCAACCAGTACTGCTGGTATTATGTACGTAACTTCCATGGCAACCAGTACTGCTGGTATTACATTGCAGAGGATACCCTACATGCGCTTGGAAAAATTGTGACAAAGACATCATGGTAGATTAAAACAAACATAATCTCACCTTAACACAAGATCATCTAGTCATTCTGGTCGACACAGGCAACCATTCACAACCTGATTCATACAATCCTTTCCACTTCAAAAACCAATTCCCCAAAATGCAATTGGACTCACTTTCCTTTCAAGATAAAAGTAGTCACAATTGATAATTCCTACACTACAAAGTGTTGAATTATGCACATTAGGAGAGTTCACGTTCCAACTCTTTTATTGCCAAAGGTTATAAAAGTCCTACTGTACCATGTGACCGGTCAAAAATGTTAGGCAACTATTTCTGATTACATTAAGTATAACACAGGCATCTAAGAACAGTGTCACAAACAGTTATTTAGACTAGACAAACAATGGAGTGAACTGAGGAGCTGGCAGTGTTTTAGCTTAAGAAGTTCCTGAATGAAGGAAAGGTCATTTGTACATGTACCTCCTTAAATACAGTGAATTAGCTGATTGATAAATTACAAGTTAACAAAACTGCCTGACATTTTTGACAAGTCACATGATACAGCTGGACTCTTTACCTGTTGCGACGAAGGAGTTTGAACTCAAAACTCCCCCACTGACATATTAAGCACTAGATTGTGAAAAATTAACACTTTATTTTGATCTGCCGACCAAAACTTAAGCGGGAAATGTTACTGGAGGCTCATGTGTTTCTTTGAATCACGCCTGGCACGTGGATACTGCTAAAGACAAGCACAGTCTTCCGTGACCACATCAGGCAGACGGCGGATAACATGGTCATTGTTGGCGGTCACGTAGTACACATCAATCGGAGCCAGTTTGATGGGGACACAGGACGTGGGCGGGATTTCCCGGTGTTGCCACTTTGTTGCCACGATGTACTGATCGCGAATGAAGGCGTTGTTTGTGGAATTGAGATCCTTGCCTGCAAGAGGGGAAGGGCAGACACCGGCACAAAAGTTGAGTTTGACAGTGGTAGGGAACTTGATCCATGTCCACCTGAGGTCTGCGTGGAAGTCCACCAGCCAGCTGTGCAGGTGGCAGTTGCCATTGTCATCCTGAATCATAGTGCTCCGAGTGCCATATCTTCTCGCTTTCCGACGCATCCTGCGGGCAGAGCTGCTACTCACATCAGTCCCATCATCCAACATCTCACTGGTATCACTGACGTTTTCACTGGACAGCTGATCACCATTATCGTAAGCACTGTGGACTGTCTGACTTACACTATTGGGTCTGTCTGTGAGGTCCAGGGGTGCCATGTTATGGTAGACAATGAGTAGGGGGCCCTGCTCTGGGTCGTCTGTTACCAGACAGTCTCTGACAGACAGTGTAGTTGGGTTTTCTGGGAGAAGGGTGTTCATACTAAGGGCCACCCTCATCACTGAGCTCTTCTGGACAAGCTCTCTGAACACCTCTGTCACACTGAACACCAATACTTCATCACTCTCACTGGTCAGCTCCTGGGTGTAGGTGGAGTTACATGTATACTGGCTATCTGTCAATCAAACACAAGCTGCTTAGAAAGTGCTTTTTAGTGTGATTGTTCTCTCTGGAGTGGTACACAAGCAGTTCATAACCTAGTGCTCCCAAATGGCCGAGCTGAAGCTGATTCTAGAAATCCACTTTTGAATGAAGCTGACATGCATTATGTGATATAACTGGCTGCATGCTATTAAGCCTTTTGAGTCAAAACTGCCAAGCATTCCTGACAAATGTTACGCTAATGTAAAAATTATCACAACTGGAACTTACGGGGCAAGCATTGGTCGCAATTTACATAGATTGACGGTGTGTAAACCGCTCTATGTTCAAGGAAGATGACTCCAGGACTTTGCCAACGCATATTATTGAAAACTAACAACATTTTGTTTGCTGAGCACTTGCCAAAAACATGGTCATGGTCTTTTTCAGATGTTAGATCCAATCATGCCAACCGGCTGTTAAGACTATGTAAAAATAATTACACCCGACATTAATAGCTTCCAAATGATGCATTACATAATCATAGTATGACCCAATGGTGATAACCCACAACACTCGCACAATGGCTGTTCTAATCATATCAGGATACCTTGCAGGGGCCGATTCCACAATGCCAAGTTCCTACATCAGTCAAAATATAAAACATTCTCACCATTCTTAGTTTTTGGTACTGGAAGTTGAAATTTGGATGCATTTGTTTTAAGGCAACATTGATGAAGTTGATAAAATTTAACTTTTAGGATGTTCTAAGATCATACTTAAGGATTCCAGAACCCCTGAGGGTTGAAATTTGGCAATTTTTTTTTTTATTTCACATTCTTATTCTACATCCTCTAAATTAAAGATGAAAACCAAATTGGGATTGTAAACACCTAAAATTGACAAAAAGTATAACATGCTGTGAACCAAGGCAGTTGTGTTTTCTTAGTTCCCCCTGATTACGGGGATTAGCTCACTGAAGTGGGTTTACCTCCTGTGAATAGACATGCCTCTTGTAAATGTGTATTGCCTCTTGCTATAAACTGTGCATGGCTACCTCTGCAGACTACACTAGCAGACCTATTAACTAAAACAAGTGTTAATCACCCCACCCGGATGCCATTGGAGGTGGGGTCTATAAACACACTGTAGCAGGGTTTGCTCAGAAATGTCAAGATAAAACACCACTTTGCACTATGATGGAACAAGTTAAGACTTAAAATTTAACAGTAAGTAGGTGCATATGTTCCCATTTTAACTGCAGGCAGGACAATTTGTGATCAAAATTAAATGGCAAACTAATTAATGATAAAATTTGTCCCACATAATGCTCTTCCAGACATTTTGGTCTTTTTTTCCCTTTCTAGTTTTGAGATGGTTGTGTGGTGAAATACTTTTATTTCTTGCTTATTTTTCAACATAATGCTATGAAACGTGGCAAATATGTAGCTAAATACCTAAGCCAAAAAACAGTACCACATATTTTTGACATCTTTTTTAGTTTTAAAGATATCAGAAAAAGAACATCAAAGTTTCCAATTTTTTTTAATTTTTAAAGTTTTAACTTTAAATGATCACTCAGACTAATCTAAGATGAATAATAAAAATCTGTGGGACCATTTTTTAGTTTAAATAGCAAATTATCCACTTGAGCAAGAAAAATTTGAAAAATTCTGAAAATTGGCGAAAATACAGCTATATGAAAAACTCATATTTTTTTTCCCAATTTTCTCTCCATTTTAAATAATATTAAAAGCTACGTAAATTTAAAAGTTTTTTTGAAATCAGCAGTTGTATACCTTTCAGAACATATATACATGGGGCCCTCTCTGATAACTATTTTGGGATACACAAATCAAAATGGGAAAAATGGCCCACAAGGCGTTTCAGTATCCTTAAATTTGAATTCCTGTGATATGCAATTTTTGGCGCATTACGTAAAAAAAAAAAACGTATGCACACCAATTGTCTATTTACGGCATACATGTCCATTGTAAGAATTTCTTTCACTAAGAACTTTACTGATCACCTTGATGATCACCTTGATGGTCACCTTGATGGTCATCAGTATTCACAGAGGTAAAAACTCAGGAACCACGAAGAAGGTGTAACATTTCGTCAAACGTAGGTACCATGGCGTCAGACCTCAACGGCATGTGTCGTCCTGGTAGTTATGTTTGACACAATTAATGTAAATGACCTAAACACAATTTGTCAAAAAAAAATGCATTTTTAGAGGCAAATGAAGGTCTTACAATATTACTTTGGGTGCTGGAACTTACGCTACGTTTTTCCAGTAGGGTATGACCCTATCTTCCAAACATGCCTCCGAACACCTTTCTAAAATAAATACAACCCTCAGAATCAGTACCAAGGCATTCAGAGAATCCCAACAGTTCGCCTGCTATGGAAGTCAACGAAACAATGCAATCAGAATACAGATAAAAGTTGTAAAGTGTTGTGGTGGTGGGAGACGTAATTGTTAGGAGTCCATGCACAAAACTGAAGCAGTGGTCTATGATATGCAAATTCTGTTCTGTGTTTGGCAATCCCTGAACAAATGCAACCCTGTGAATGCCTGAGCAAACGTTAAGTTACGGTAGTAAAAAAACTTCAATGTGGAGTGTTCAAGTACCAACTGGAGTGATCTTTGATATACCTAACTTCACGTTATTTGCAATACAGGCCACGAAACTGGAGCGAAAGGAAGGATCATTCCCGCATGCAGACCAGTTACAGCGAGACATCCCCGAGAGAGTCACCACAAATATAGCGCTTTAACTGCGTTGTGCTTAACAGCCCATTTCTTTGGGGTTTTTTTCAGTTGAATTTCGAGGCTACCATTACTGATGACGCTGTTTTGTGGTCACATTAGCTGAGGGCACTTCGCATGTACCAGATGGCTCACCATTGGTGGCCATTTTGAAAAGTCTCGTAACCTACTCATGGTCCTGAAATGTCTTGAGAACTTCGACTTCATTTTCGTCCACAGGCACTACTTAAATCTTCTGAACACAACTGATAAAGAGCATACACAATTTTCATTGTTGTCGATTTTTATTAACCTTCAATCCATGTATGAGAGCCTATTAAACAGGAGCTAAAACAAGCTTAACCTTCAATCCATGTATGAGAGCCCATTGTACCTCTCTCACACCTCGCCTTACTTCGTACAGGCCAGCTAAAAATGAGCAACTTTATCACAGGTGAAGTTTTAGGTCCTTCAGGGTACTTACACCCTGTTTGTAAAACAGGCCTTAGCCCATCAGTATATAAAACACCATGATAGCCGTTTACCTCATTAACCTTAACCCAGATGCTTTTTAAAAGCGTATTATTAAACTGCATGGGGTCAACGAGGATGAACCCTGTTTTTGCCGCTCAGCTCTGATGTACATGTAGGTGCAAGCAAAGGTGAGGTTAAACTGGTGGATATAATTACACCAGCTATTAGGGGCAAGCAGCCAAACTATTGCACACCCCTACACGCAAGAGAGAGTACCTGCTGACCCTTTCTATAACAGAGAAATACATGCACTACACAGATTAATGGTAAAACTCCACCTCATGTGCTTTGAGAAGTGTCAACTAATATTTATGTTTATGAAATATTACCCTTCTCTTTACCGGCCACACCTTAAAGCTGTCAGCAGCAATCAGTGCATTGTGGTAATTTCTGCCGACTGCTTGACACAGGTACCTGTTTTTTGTTTGTTTGTTTTTTTACTCATTTGAATGGTGTTAATTGTCATACTCAAGAATTGTTCTCTTACAGTGGCACTGAGGTTTATTGGAGGAGGGCATGGAGTGCCTGCTACTCATCCTTCACCAGGTAACTGGCATCAACCTCCCTACATAGCTAAGGGGGGTAAGGCCATCCTCCAAAATATGTTCGTTGGGCATAACCAGGCCGGCCCTTCAAGAAAGGGCCCTACTCAAAATGTTTTTATTGGTGTTTTATTGAAAGTTTTGTTTTCTCTTCATGTTAATTTGTTTAAAATCCCTATTTTTTCCAGAGCAAGAATAAAAAACAAAGAATTACCCCCTGAGTTTCTTGTCAGAGAGTGTGGTTATGCCTAACAAACAATTTTTTAAGACTGACCTGAGAGCTTCATAAACGCTGCCTCATCAGACAGTAAGAGCGAGTCACCAGTAATTAAACGCAACCTCATCCGACGGTAACAGCGAGTCACCAGTAATTAACCGCAACCTCATCAGACGGTAACAGCGAGTCACCAGTAATTAACCGCAACCTCATCAGACGGTAACAGCGAGTCACCAGTAATTAAGCTCCTCAAACATGCAGTGATTTTGTTAGGATCTGCAACCTCTAGGACATCTGTCCTGAACACGCCCAATTCAGTGGGTCATTTCAGGATCTAATAGGTCATAATTCCGTAAGTAATTCCATAAGTATTATTATGACTATACTATTCCTTATTGTATAAGGAATAGCTAAATACAGTAGTACTGACATGTCTGTTGAATTTTCTTGGCGGTCTTTTCAAACGCTTTGAAAATGGTACAGGAAAATAAAATAAACACAGAAGATCTTTCACAAAAAAAAACACCCAGTAAAAAATCTTTCAAAAGTTTCAGGATGGTAACACACCCAATTAGTCCAGGCTTCTCTGTTTGTTTGTTTTTTGCGAACGACTATAACAGGGATTCATAGAATTCAAAACAGTACAAACTGAAACTGAAAAACTTCAGTTTTCAGGGGGTGCTAAATTGTTTTCAGGGGGTGCTAAATTGTTTTCAGGGGGGTGCTAAATTGTTTTCAGGGGGGTGCTAAACTGAGTTTAAAAATTATTACCAACCAATGTGGAATCAAAATTTGCCTTTATGCTTCATTGTGTAGTTATCTGTACATTTCTATAAATACTCACTTCACAGTTTCACTCTTCAAGTGATTTTGAGAAGAGCAAAAATATGACCTTTTCGGAAAAAAGAGGAGGAAACCTGCAGCACGGCCTAACAAAATTACATTTACAGGTTGAGATAGAATAAAAAGAAGTTAAAAGTAGAACTTGAATCCAAAAAATGTTAACAATTTCATACATACATTACATTTATGAGTGGCTTTCAGTGAAAGACCTAACTGAAAAACCTTTCTTTGGTTATTTCTCAAAATATGCCCTGAATTAATATCGAAAGTGAGTGACCTTCTTTGTTTAACAACTCACTTGTTGAACATTAAATTTCTTTTATCCCCAATTCCTACTGAGTTGCTAGGATGCCCTAGTGAATATTTCATTTACTTCTGGGTCTACTTTACCCTAGGAAGGGACCTTGTTTGCTGACAGTCAGTGTCGTTTGTGTCCTCAGAACGAGACAAATGTATGACTTCTTCTGTTTAATACAACAGCAACGTGAACTGTGACAGGAACGATTGACGAGTTGTCTTTTGCAAAAGAATGGTTTTCTCGAAGGCAAACAGAGAAAACAGTGTGTCACGCACTGTGAAGACTCTGTTTATGGCACCGAAATTGAGCATAGTTATAATTCTGTTACTGGAATTGAGATTTTACGGGAGAGAGCTATCCAGGAAATTTCTTTCTCAGCAAGTTGGCTGATCTGGAGAGCGATAAACATATGAGTGCAATGTGTTCAATCAGATTCTGGCGTCATAAATGGGGCAAGTTTGGCGCCAGTCAGGTCGTGTAATGAACATCATACTGTATCAGTCTTGGACATTTAACACCGTGAGAAGCAGGTCGGAATTGTCATATTATGGTCATCGTTACATTGGAAAGTGAACATATATTTTATGCATCAGGTGAATTTATCGAGGACTGAAAATAAATATTACAGTCTAAAAAGTTATGGTTCAATAGCTGAGACCAACTAGCTCAAATGGGTCATTTAAAAAATGGATAGGACTATGACCGAGGACCAACGTTTATCTGAATCCCTGAACATGTCCCAGTGCACGTGTTCATCGCTCTCCTTAGTTTCCATCAGAATTCATGAACAAGGCCAAGGTCTTTCAGGGATAACATAACTTTATGAGTCTGAAAATAATGTCAGAGAAAAATCAGCTTAATATGCTTATCTCTGGACTTAGTCAAATGATATCTTAGGCCATCCTTAAAAAACTGTTTGTGGTGCATAACCAACCCTATGAGAAAAGATAGGGTTAATCCATAGGGTATTTGTCGTTTTTTTACTCTGGCTCTAGAAAAAGTTAGGGACTTTGAAGATAACTCAACATGGAGAGAAACATAAAAAACAAAACTTTATCACAATACCAATAGAAACCTTTGAATATGGCCTTTTTGTTAGAAGGTCGGGTAAGGTTACCCCACATACAAACACATTTTTAAGGATGGCCTTAGGTGTGCTACAGTTCCATAAACATGAAGCCTTAGATTATGGAGCTGAACTTACCACTGGTGTTGTAGACCGTGATGATGACTGTAACAGTGTCATTGACAGACAGTCTCGTACGAAGCTGGGACTTTTTGTACAGAATGATTTCAGCTGCAGTCATCGATTCCAGACCTTTGGACAGGCTCTTGTCCAAACTGAAGGTCAGCATCACGTCTTCCATACCTGGAACATCATCTGCAACACTGAGTTGATTTGCCTGTGTGTAATAAGGAAATTCAGCTCAACATCATACAACTACATGAAGAGTTACATGTATGTATGTGGGTAGGTATGTAAGGGTACTTGCGCTACTGTCGTCTGTAAGTGCCTCACTCTGAATGTTATTTACTGTTTTGTTTTGTTTTGTTTTTTTAACAGGAGCCATGATAAGCATTTTTTTGGCAGGTGACATAAAGTCAGTCACCCATTAGAAGTTCTCCACATCTCCCCAATTTTAGTACCACTATCTATCTACGTACTTCCGTAGCTAATTCAACTACCGGTATAGATTTTATTGATTCTTCATGTATATACACATACATGCACAGGTAGAGATTCATAATTCCATTTCCTTTTATACAAGAGACTTTAATTAACATGTCAAAAGCAACTGAAATTTGCGAATCAAGCGGCAGAACTCTGGCACTACTCCCAAGGAAACTGAGTGGAAGTTTGTACGACTCCACTGGTATAGCGACAAATATCCAAATATATATATCCAAATATCAAAGCGACAGTGGAGTTCATGTGGGACTATTTAGACACAATGATCTGATCAGATACCATACATGTACCTTGGCTCGAGGAGTTGAACAAAAAGCGACTTGGGCTATTGTCTGACCTACACTATTATCAGGCCTACACTATTATCAGGCCTACACTACTGCCCGTCATACATGTGATTTTGTTTTGATTATGGGTGACTGACACTCACAGATTCACTTTACCTGTAGTTAAACAAGTCAAACTTTCCACTGCTATTCTTTGGCCATGTAGGCTGCCAGTGTAATGTTTCACCACTAAACCCCAAGAACCACATGGCAGTTTCATAACATCGATAAAATGAAAAAACGTCCATATCGGCCTTTGTATCTAAGAACATTATCTGGCTTCAATTTGACACATACGAAATTATTTTAACAAAATTAACTGACGATTAACTGTCACAACCACAACACCATGCTTTGTGCCATTTAAAACTGAAACCAATAAAAACCATAACCTAAACCTTAAAAGCCTGAGTTTTACGGGGAAAAAACGAAATTCGAACTTGGCTATTAAATGTAGTTTTTCTTGCCAAGAAGTATGACTCACATTTAACATCGACTATGTAGGAACATAATTAACGTAATGAACATGAACCGTCATTTTTATTTAAGATACAGTTCCTTCGTGTCGTTTTTTAATTACCTCGAAGTCAAGTCCCATATTTGTATAAACTCGAAGTGAAATCGCCGAACACAGCGATCGGCGATTCTGACACGGTTAAAGGCTGTTCGAAGAGGTGACTAACTTTACCTGTTGTTGGTTCCGTCAGAGCTGCCACGACACTAGGCTCTTTACGCGGCCGCTGGTCACTCCTCCGTTCACTCATCATCGCTGACCACACGGACAGCAGATAAGCATGGGGTTGAGAAGCATCCGTAGAGTTTTCGGCCGTGCTCTGGAGCTCTGATAACTTCAAACCTTCTGACACTATGCCACTGGACTGCAACAACGACTTCATCCGAGACGAAGCTGCGTCATAACCTGGGAAAAGATTCCCAGCTTCCTCTTCTTCCGTACCCCCGCTTTCACACAGGAAGCTGAAGACAACTGAACAGGTCACCAGTAGACGACCCACGGGCATTATGGAGGTTCAGGTTTTAAGCCTCAGTCTACGACGATTCTCTCTTTTATTCATGTATTATCTGACACCTCGCCGCTTCACGTCGAAATGTGGCGGCGAGAAACTTTGGGTAACGTAAAATTCTGCACCTGCCGCAAGTGAATACGGTCTAGAATACTCTTCAGTTGTGCGAGGCTTTATAATCACATACACGTATGCATGTATACATGTATATGGTGTATATGTTTTCGGTGAAATCAACACCTAACTGTTTTGCTTGTCAAGAAAAAGTGGGTCGGTTTCGTTTGATGCAAATCAGATCTGACAACCACTGGCATCAGTCCATCTATATGAAAATGGACACTGTTATTTTAAAATTCTGACATTGATGCCACTACAGGGTGGTCCATAAAAAACGACCTATTTTGTGCACTTTGCCTGATTATGTGGACTTGTAGATTATATTACAGTAAAATGTGGCAATGAAAAAAACAAAACAAAACAAAAAACATGCATTATGGTGGTATTGCTTTCAAAACATTTATATAGCTGGCTGTCACAATACCTGGCTAATGAATACAAAAAAATAAATAAATAAATAAAAACCGACCACAATTGTTGAAAAGGACCTAAACGTGTAATCTGCAATCTGCCATGTAGTCAATCAAGTTTCAGTTCAATACAATGAACCATTTTGAAGAAAAAAAAAATCCACAAAGCAGTGGTGGAATAAACCAGAAAAACTTTTACAAGAAACAAAAAAAATTGGATGACATCTCGTACATGTGAAAAATCAGAAGAATCTCAGTTCATGCATGAAACCATAAATGTCTGGCACAACCTGCAAAACCTACATTTGGAGAAACCAGAAATGTCTGGCACAAACTGCAAAACCTGCATTTGGAGAAACCAGAAATGTCTGGCGCAAACTGCAAAACCTACATTTGGAGAAACCAGAAATGTCTGGCACAAACTGCAAAACCTACATTTGGAGAAACCAGAAATGTCTGGCACAACTTGCAAAACCTACATTTGGAGAAACCAGAAATGTCTGGCACAACCTGCAAAACCTACATTTGGAGAAACCAGAAATGTCTGGCACAAAGTGCAAAACCTACATTTGGAGAAATCAGAAATCCCTCTGGAAAAAAAAAATCATGCAGAATGCCTTTCTAGAGATCTAGATGAATCTTAACACCAGAAAGTTTGCCTTAGTGAATATGTATTTAAACCAGAAAGCCTTCTTTGTGCCTATACATTATACCTGCAAATATCTACACATAGTACAACATCTGTACATGTATCTGTATTTAATGTGGAAATATGAAAGTTTCAGGATGTCCAGCAGCAAAGAAAGAAAGAATTTGTGACGTTACTTTGCTTCAGTGTGTTCAACACGGTCCAAAAAGTAGCACCTCATTCTTTATTTCCTTTGTTATCCCTTTAAAAAGTTCCCAATAATAAAGAAAAAATATTTTGAATCAGCATGAAATGGTCTTTTTTAAAATGTGGTCTGTTCTTTTTAAATAATGTTTTTTTTTTAATGTTTTCTTTTCTTTTAAATAATGGTCTTTTTCTAATGTGGTCTGTTCTTTTAAATAATGGCCTTTTTTAAATGTGGTCTGTCCTTTTAAATAACGGTATTTTTTAAATGTGTGGTCTGTTCTTTTAAATAATGATCTTTTTTAAATGTGGTCTGTTCTTTTAAATAATGGTCTTTTTTAAATGTGGTCTGTTCTTTTAAATAAACCAGAACAGCTTCTGAAAGCTGAAGACATTCCTGAAGAAACTAGAAAGCTTATGAACTGATATGAAACTGCCTGAGGAAACCATTAATAATTCAGAATCCAGAGCAATCAGTGTGAACCTGATATAGCTTTCTGGCGAAAAGTCGGAAGACTCCTGTATCCTCCAAACTGGTAGTCAATAATTTAGAAGCCTTTGACTGAAAAAGAAGAATTACAAAACCAGGCTTGTCCTCACGTTTGCCAGGGATAAATGCAATGTCTTTCTTTATTGATTGGTGCTCTTCTGTCACTGCTCTAGAATGTTTCACTGATACCTATGTCAGATGTCAGGATTAGTGTAAGAGGACACCATGCCAGCAGAGCCTAGTGGACACCACAGGACCTCGAGGGTTACCAGACAAACCTCCCGGCGTAAGGCCAGAACCAAACCAGACAGAACAGTGGCTCACTGTACACAGTTAAAGCCATAGATGAATAAATTTAAAATTAAAATTTAAAATTTTGTCACATTATGTTCAGTTTTTGGTTCTAGCATGTCTAATAGCCAAAATTTTGTAACATTCATGAAGAATGTCAGAATGTTAATTTCTGGGCCCCACAAATAATCCCTATAATTGTATTTCAAATTTTGACTTTAAGCTGATATGGTTTTGAGGAATCGGCCCCTGGATTTGCATATAACTAGCCTAGTTGGCTGGTCAAGGGCGTGTGTCTGATTCTTTACTGAGGCAGTCCACATCACTCCAGCAACCAGAAACCTGGCTGTTCTAAAGTGTTCACACAAGCATATCTGGATGTAACGAGAGAAAACTCGTCAACTTGTTGATGGTGGGTTACCCAACGCACTTCAGTTTCCTCCACCCGTAAAACTGACGGCATCATGTAAGTCTAAAGGGCATGGAGTTCATCAGCAATCTCATTATTAAATAAATTCTAACACTTTTGAATAACTGGGGCAATTTTTGACAATTTTTAAGCTGCTAGCATTTATCTCTAAATTCATGCCAAAACCAAAGTGAAGCCACTTTAAGGATACTAGAATCCCTTAGGGGTGCATATTGGTTAATTTTTTTTTATTTCACATTCTTATTCTCCAATCCCCCATCTTTCCTCTCAGACAAAGACAAAAGTCAAGTTGGAATTGTACATACCTTAAATTTGACAAAAAGTATGACATGCTGTGAATCAAGGCAGTTGTGTTTTCTTAGTTTCCCCTGATTAGTGTCACACATAAGGCTCCTCCAGAGTTTTGAGATGGTTGTGTGGTGAAATACTTTTAATTCTTGTTTATTTTTCAACGTAATTCTATGAAACTTGGCACACGTGTATCTCAATACTTAAGCAAAAAAAGGTCCCACCAATTTTTTATATCTTTTCTTGTTTTAGAGATATTAGTAAAACAACGTCACAGTTTCAAACACATTTTTTTTAAGTTTTAACTTTATATGATCATTAAGAACAATCTAAGATGGATATTAAAGACCCGTGGGGCCGTTTTTTAGTTGAAACAGTAAATTATCCACTTGGGCCCCAAAACTTTGAAAATTAATGTAAACGTAGCATTTTGAAAAACAGCTCTGTTTTCTTTTTAGACACATACGGCCATATTTGATCAATATTTTGGCATACACAAGGCAAAATTTGAAATTCTGCTTACAGTTGCTTCTAGTATCCTTAACAACCGTGGTCAGTGAACTATGTTGACGTGGGGGTTAATGCAAGACAAAAAGAACAAAAAAATTTAATACCTTCCAATTACATGTACGAGCCCAAAATCCTATAATCAAACAGAAAACTTTCATCACTGCAGAATACCTTTGCTGTCAGTTTGCAACCGATGTGGTGCTGCATATACAGCTTTGATCTCAACCAAGAAAGAAAAAGATCAAGAAAGTATAAAAGTGTGGCCTTGTCCAGACACTTTTTGGTATTAAACACGCTTTATCCAAACTGTAGTAGGAGCAGCGAGCTGCATTGCAGACAAGCTCTTATTAGAAGTGTATCGTTTTTATATAATGAGGTTCTCTGGCCCTCTAGAAAATAAAGCAAGAAAAGAATCTCACATCAAACAAAGGTTCTCTGTACCTTTATGAGTAACAATTTCAGTGGTTTCAATAACATAACAATTAAGTCATCATGAATAATCAATCATAGCTGACATTGTTATTCAAGCAGGCAGAGTTTACTGTTTCGTGAGTTACAAGATTTGCTTCCCTTAGTAGAGCCAGGCCTGGAGAAACCACTTACCAAGCAAACACTTTCAAGGTAACATTTTCAACCTTTTTTTTTTTTTCTTTTTTTTCAACCATTTTTTGGAGAAGATATCTACATATATTTGAAAATATAATTCAAAAACGTGACTATGAAAACATATATTTTATTTTAAACATGATCAACGATATTACTTCTACTATATGCTGATGGACCAGAGATATGCATGAGGAAAATAAACATATGTTTATCTGGGGAGACACAAAAAATAAAAAAATATATACTTAAATTCTCTTACAATGGTCCCACATACAGAGACATCATCATAAAAATCCTGTCACAAAAAATACATGGGATTTATTTGGTCCAAGCATTTGGTTTGCTCCCAGTCAAAATATCATGGACTCAAACCAAACAAAAAGTAATGCTTGATGTATATCTGTAACAATCAGAGAGAACTGATCACAAAGACCTAGTTCACCAGTAATGCTCAAAGCACAATAAATTAGCTCGTAGAACAGTCACTTTGAGACAGCCTGGCAACGTCTGTGACACAATTATTCGACCACCTTGAGCCAGACAGAGCTGCTGTTACCTGGCCCCTGACAAGAATATTGACACAACCACAGAGAGTTAACAGGACATTCCACAGTCCACAGGACTTAGCCCACAGGGTCTTAGTCAGTTACAGGCCATTTAGTAGTCCACAGGACAGCCTGCAGAGCATCAATCAATAAAACTTACATATAGCTTACATGACATTTAATGGTCCATAGGACTACAGGACATTAGTCAACATGACCTAGTCTACAGGAATAATTAAGTCAAAAGGCCTCATCCTCCTGGACATATGAAAAACCACATGACTATGCCTACAGGACATGTAATATCCTACAGAACTTGGCTAACAGGGCATTTAATAGTTGACATCACTTAGCTTACAAAGCTGGAGTAGCTTACGTCAGACGTAGACGTTTACGATCGCTGTACGTTGGCTTCCGTCAGGTCCTAGCAGTGTCTTACTAAAGTTGTCTCAATGCTTAAAGTGTGTGTAGGAAAAACACCACAAGCGCCGCCATATTTAGTATATTTACATAATTTATGTCTGCCCGGGGGTAGGTCTAAATTTGCATTAAACTTTACATCAAGTCACAGCCACTCCAGCTTTGTGAGACGGTCAATATTTCCTGCGACACATGTCCAACAGGCTTACACCCAGTCGCAGCCTTACTCCAGACAGGCCCCAGGACGTTAGCCAACTGTCCACAGGGCATAGTCAATGGGTTTTAACCTTGACAGGACATTACTTCACAGGACTTCACCTAAGCAGGACATGAATAGTCCACAGGACTCAGCTTTTGGAACATCATTCCTCAGGACATATATATACAGTCAATAGGACACTACCGTCCTGGTTGCTACATTTACAAGTATAAACCAACCAGTAACATAACCTGATAACCCTTTTGTCCTTTCAACATCGCATGTTGGATTCTTCATGTAACTGCCTACCAGTGATCAAATAGGGTGTTCTTTTAGCATAGAATAAACCTAGTGAAAAACAATGAGTGGTGCATATCAGTGTGCCAAGGTACAAAATAAAATGACACCTATATACAGAGATAATATCTTGTGACCTGAGAAGAGATTCTTGATGCTGCTACATACTGGTGGAATATCATAAGCTTTCGTCACAGTTCTCTGTCTGATTTTCCAGTTTGAAGCAATACTGAGCAAAGAGCTGACGGTCAAAACCTTGGGTTCTGTATTTCATATAAAGTTTGGCTACTAAAACTGTACTTAGAGAGACATTAAATTTTTGAGAAATGCATTAAAATGACTCTTTTGATGGCAACACTTGCATTTTTTCTGAAAAATTATCCTAAATGACCTAAAATTTCTCCCACAAAAAGGGCATTTTTTAGATGTCATGCAATATTATTTTTGAAACATTTTTTCAGCAGGATATGATTCTGTCTACGAAACAAACCTGAAAATACCTTTCTGAATTCAATAAAACTCTTGGAATCAGCAAAAATGTGCAACTTTGTCATGGTCAAAACATTAGGTCATTTAAGGTGATCAGATTTCACCTGGTGGTTGATATCAATCAGAATCAAGCCAAATATGTCACTTGAAAAAAGCTACACTTTAGATGAAACATAGTAATGCCAATCACAGCTTCACATCAATATATGCTTGGCAGAAAAATTAAAGCTACAAAAAATAATACCATGTGCATGTAAAGCACATCCGATGCCAGCGACTCTTCGAATGAAAATGTGTCAATTTAAATTATATACACAATGTATATATATAATCTGCCGGTATATGTACATATTATATGTATGTATGTATATATATCAGCCATGAGCAGTGTTACAACCACACGTTAAACATAAATTACAAAATGCACACAATACACTCTGACAACTATCAAGTCAAACATAGCTTGTACAGGTAATACTGCTACAATACACTAGCAAAACTCACTCCAAGCATTTCAACTCGCATTTCCACTGTATACGACATGTAACCTGGTAAAATTCATAAACATGCACTTGTACTGAACAGCTGGGCGTATAATTCAAACGTCTTTTGTTTTCTCTCCAAAACAATAAATAAACAGATGAAGAGAAAGGAATATTGAAAGAAATGAATGCCATGTATACTGACCCTTGCTCTTTATATACAAACTACTGCTGGTTAAATCTTTAAATCGCTGTCGATTTTCCCCAATCAGCCCGCCTTAAAAACATGTTTGTTTTATGCATAATTCATCCTGTCAAAACTGAGCCCTACTATAATATGTATACTGAGCTTATTTCATCCCACATATTGTTATTCTTCATTTTCAGTGAAACAGGCTCACACTGAATTACCTCGTCAGGTAACTGCCAACGTGAAATAACTGGAGGTCAGTTTTTGTCATGTGAAACTACGATAAGAGTGGCATTGTAGACTAGCCTGAATGACGTATGCAATCTGTAATTTACTTCTAGGTAATAACTCTTTTCTACACATCAGAATGCACATTTTTTTCACTCAAAACGGTTAACAAGCACTGCTGTGTAGTCAACTATCTGGTGTCTGACAAGAAAATGTCATAGATATGAGTGCATACGCATGCATCTCTGACCTGGCTGTGCAACATTCAGTTAAACCATGGTTATCCTTATTCCTCAACCTTTTCTCATATGAAAGAGCACCTTTCACTGCAATTTATGCACATTTTTATTTTGATTTTGGGAACAAAACTACAATGGTTGGATAGGCCAGTTTCAGGGCTTCATAAAAAGTACATATATAATTTCATCAGTCAACACAGAATGATGCCTTCAGAATATGCTTGACTGAACACCTTGCAAACATGCGAAAAGGTTAAAAAAGCACTGTAGGCCATTGTTCTTTCCTCCATCCACCGACACAGCATTAACTGATTATTTAATATAATAGGGGAGTTTTGAGTTCGAACTCTTTTGTCATAGAAGGTAAAATGAGTTAAACTGTTGTCATGTGACTTGTAAACAATGTCAGGCAATTTTGTTGAATTTATTTTACTAATCACCTGTCTTGCTGTGTTAGGGAGGTACAACTGACCTCTTCTTCAATCAGGAGCTTAAATTAAAAAAAACTTCCAGCTCCTCAACTTTCCCTATCCTGCGTCTAGTCCACATAACTTCTTTTGAAGCTTTTTTTAGACACCCATATTATAGTAAATGTAATCAGAAACAGTTGCCTAACATTTTTGACAGCTCACATGGTACAGTGGGGCCCTTCTTATCTTCAGCAATAAAAGAGTTCGATCTCAAAACTCCCCCATAAGCTGATGCCCAATTCCTCAGGTTCTGTAATACCCACTTGTATAAAAAAGGACCATTTTTACATATCTTTCTCACTGCTGTACGCTGCAGTGTTTCATTGTCACGTCATGTTGGAGATAAAAAGCCCACACATTTTATGACATTTAACAACGTGAAGTATCACAAACTCAAACCTCAACTGTCCACACCACTTCTGTGTGTACCAGATGTCCAGTTGTGACATTACAGTGAATACAATCACCATCAATCAGTGATCTACTCAAACACCATTAAATAAATAAATACTCAATGTTCACATCACGGATTGAGTAGTATACACAAAATATTCTCAAATATGGTGTAAAACACCAATCAAATATATAAATAGATAAATAATGGATTTACCATTATCGATTGGCCAAGATATTCATTTTTGTAGCGAACATTCAGACTTCAGCTACCTGTGCATGTAGCTGTCTGTTCACACCCAGGCCTGACTGCCACAATGACCCTCTCTTCACCTTCACACAGAACTGGGCACAGGCAGAATATAGGTGTAGATAAAACAACTGCATGTGCATGTAGCTGTCTGTTCACACCCAGGCCTGACTGCCACAATGACCCTCTCTTCACCTTCACACAGAACTGGGCACAGGCAGAATATAGGTGTAGATCAAACAGCTACCTGTGCATGTAGCTGTCTGTTCACACCCAGGCCTGACTGCCACAATGACCCTCTCTTCACCTTCACACAGAACTGGGCACAGGCAGAATATAGGTGTAGATAAAACAACTGCATGTGCATGTAGCTGTCTGTTCACACCCAGGCCTGACTGCCACAATGACCCTCTCTTCACCTTCACACAGAACTGGGCACAGGCAGAATATAGGTGTAGATAAAACAGCTACCTGTGCATGTAGCTGTCTGTTCACACCCAGGCCTGACTGCCACAATGACCCTCTCTTCACCTTCACACAGAACTGGGCACAGGCAGAATATAGGTGTAGATAAAACAACTGCATGTGCATGTAGCTGTCTGTTCACACCCAGGCCTGACTGCCACAATGACCCTCTCTTCACCTTCACACAGAACTGGGCACAGGCAGAATATAGGTGTAGATAAAACAGCTACCTGTGCATGTAGCTGTCTGTTCACACCCAGGCCTGACTGCCACAATGACCCTCTCTTCACCTTCACACAGAACTGGGCACAGGCAGAATATAGGTGTAGATAAAACAACTGCATGTGCATGTAGCTGTCTGTTCACACCCAGGCCTGACTGCCACAATGACCCTCTCTTCACCTTCACACAGAACTGGGCACAGGCAGAATATAGGTGTAGATCAAACAGCTACCTGTGCATGTAGCTGTCTGTTCACACCCAGGCCTGACTGCCACAATGACCCTCTCTTCACCTTCACACAGAACTGGGCACAGGCAGAATATAGGTGTAGATAAAACAACTGCATGTGCATGTAGCTGTCTGTTCACACCCAGGCCTGACTGCCACAATGACCCTCTCTTCACCTTCACACAGAACTGGGCACAGGCAGAATATAGGTGTAGATAAAACAGCTACCTGTGCATGTAGCTGTCTGTTCACACCCAGGCCTGACTGCCACAATGACCCTCTCTTCACCTTCACACAGAACTGGGCACAGGCAGAATATAGGTGTAGATAAAACAGCTACCTGTGCATGTAGCTGTCTGTTCACACCCAGGCCTGACTGCCACAATGACCCTCTCTTCACCTTCACACAGAACTGGGCACAGGCAGAATATAGGTGTAGATAAAACAACTGCATGTGCATGTAGCTGTCTGTTCACACCCAGGCCTGACTGCCACAATGACCCTCTCTTCACCTTCACACAGAACTGGGCACAGGCAGAATATAGGTGTAGATCAAACAACAGCATGTATACCATATTTGACAGCAGAATTTTCTCTTCTGGCTCAGTCGCATGCCAGCTCCATCTTCATGTATTTGAAACAAAAACAAAATGCATTCTCAACATGTATAACATAAACTTTGTCAGTACATTAAAAATTAAAAAAGAAAAATAAAACAAATTATAGACAAGTTACAGCAAAAGCCATACTTGAAAGTTGATAATAATGAAGTAGCACTAATCCATCGTGACACTCTGGCACATTTCTCCCTTAAAAATGAGAAACAACTTCTAACAGTGGGTATGTGTGTGACATTTGATTATGACTCATTTTCAGATGTTAAACTACGTGCTCTCACATTTATTTTAACTTATTTATGAAAAAAAAAAAGGTTACATATAGATGTATTTATGACACAAGATGTGTGTGGTCCTTGTGTACATTGATTCTGTTCACATTGTTGTACCCCCTGACCGATACCACCCAAAATATATGGAGGCAACGTCTTGAGATTTATCACAGTATAGAGCACACCGCACACTTTGACACATGGATGTGTTCCACCAGTGGCTGGGGTGTGGTGGTGTCAGCGCTGGCGCGCGACCCAGACAGCCGAGACAAAGAACGGTGCACTTCCAGGGAGGGGGCGACATTTTGAACAGGATTCCCTTGACTCTCCTGGGTGGTGGAGAGCCCAGAGAAGGGGCCGATGGTGTCGGCGATGCTTGTGTACGAGTTCTCAGCCTTTATCTTGGAGTTGTCCGTCGTGTGGCGCGGCGTCTGTGCTGGCTGGGCGTACTGGCTGATTCGCTGGATAATCTCGTTGTATTTGTCCTCCAGATCGGCGTGAGCCCCCGACCCACCATGACCACCAACACCTAAAGGGAGACAATCCAGTGTGTAGCATCAGCACTAATCATCAAATGTGTCAAGATGGCAGCATTCTGGCCCTGGTTTCATGAAGCGCACTTAGCTAAGTATTCCCTTTACTGCCATGACAACGTATGCTGTAGTGATAGGAAGTGCCCTTAGCTAAGGCTACTTAGCACTAAGTATGCTTCATGAAACCAGGCCCAGGTGTTCATTTATTTGACTGGTATTTAATGCTACACTTAGGACTTCTTTATGACGGCAGTTAGGTTTATGGGCAGAGGAAACAAATGCACCCAAAGTAAACAAGCACTAGTACTGTAAAGTACCTGAGGCGTTTATACTTTTTACAGTAAGAATATTTGATTTATATGACAGCAGCCAGCATTATGTTGTAGACAGCACCTGGGTCAAACCCACGACCATCCACAGGTTGCTGGCAGACCACACCACGTACAACCCGAGAGGAAGACAGCATGAACTGGTCTTGAACTCACAGCGTTTGCATTAGTAAGAGGCACCTAAGCCATTACAGTGCACTAGCATGCCACACGCCCTCAGCCACAGAGTCCACGATGGCAGTTTATGTGTGGACGAAACTGTGTACTCTGTTCCCAGAGTACATAGCCGCCAATATTGTTCAGTACCTGTCAGTATTGCCAGACCAGACAAACCACCTGACAAAGCCACAGAAGAATCAACAGTGCCCAGATTTGAGCCTGGGACCTGTTGGTCCATGGCAGAAATCTTCTCATGCAAGAAGAAGTGAATAATCTCCACCACCCACGGGGGCATTAGGATGGCAGGATAAACGATAACATGATAAACAGACATCTACTTTGAGTCACTGTACTTCACCTAAAACGTTTCTTTAAAGTTTCACATTTTACTTAATTTGGACAGACTCGTTCACCTTATACAGCCACAAAAAGGTGTACAGAATCGATTTTGATTGGCTGGTGTGAGAATTACCAAGTCCAGGTTGTGCCTAGCCTAAGCTGAATGTTTGATATGGCAGATTTATTCAAGGGTGGCCAAGGCTTTAGTGGCCAGGTTTTAACCCAGGAAACCCTATCTCCACTGTCAGCGAATCGGCTTCTCATCTGTATCTTTTAAGATTTTTATGTCTATTCGATAAATTTATCAGAATTAATGAGAATAACTTGGTACTGAAAGTACATGTATCATTTTAAAGCTTTCGTGTGCTTCTGGGATTGCATTTTTACATGCCAAACTTTAGCTGAAACACAGTATTTAATTAGGAACAAATAATGTAAGAAACATAAATACGTCGGATAATTCCACCCAAAGAAGAGACCAACCTTTCATGTTGATGTAGACAAGCTGTGAGAAGACCAGTGACATTCCCCCAGGGGGAGGCCACACAACCTGACTGAAGACCACCGGGATGATAGGCTTCTGTATGAGGTCGGCCAGGCTCAGCTCACGGTTGCAGTAATGGGACACGATGTACTTCGGGCTGACACAGGCCAGTACCACCTGAAACAAAGACCAATGACATGTATGCAGAAGTGAATAAAAAAAAATGCAGTATAAACGAGACTGTTCCCTCTTTATCATCTCTTTCCACATAAACATTGTAGCCTCTCATCGACACTACAAGAACAGGAATGAAAACTGTGAAAAAGTTGAAGCTTGTATTCAATCCCATTCGTACAAAGCCACTTCACACAAGTTGCTGCCTGTACATGCACACTATTTGTACCTGAGACCTTGTTTACTGATAAAAGTAGTGCAGCTTAATTTTCATGGATAACATCACCAACAATATTCAAAAAATCATATGTCCTTGGTGTAAAAAAATTATGCCCTACAGTTATTTTAGCTATATACCAATTTCTAACTGCTTATCGGTAACTTTTAGAGAATCTGACCTTGGACTGTCGTATACCCATGTCGATCTTAGTGTAGAGCTGGTCACCTCCACCCATCTGACCGATGTCCATCCAGCAGGTGAAGCCAGCCCTCTCTAGCCGGTCCCTCAGTCCTCTCACCTCCTCCTGACTGTCCCACTGGTAACTGATGAAGATCTGGGCAGGATCACAGTCCTTCTCTGCAGACAACACCAATAATGCATATTACCAATCAGGACCTTAATGACAACGCCTTTATTACATAGTAATACCTGATCTGGGCAAGATCAGAGTCCTTCTTTGTAGACAACACCATTAATGCACATTACCAGTCAGGATGTTAATGACAACAGCTTTACTGCACACTGGTAACCAATGAAGATCTGAGTAGGATCAAAGTCCTTCTCTGCAGACAACACCAATAATGCCCATCACCAGTCAAGAACGTATTGACAACTGATGAAGATCTGGGCAGGATTAGTCCTTCTCTGCATGACAACACCATCTCTTCTTTATTACACACTGGTAACTGATGAAGATCTGGGCAGGATTAGTCCTTCTCTGCATGACAATACCATCTCTTCTTTATTACACACTGGTAACTGATGAAGATCTGGGCAGGATTAGTCCTTCTCTGCATGACAATACCATCTCTTCTTTACTACACACTGGTAACTGATGAAGATCTGGGCAGGATTAGTCCTTCTCTGCATGACAACACCATCTCTTCTTTATTACACACTGGTAACTGATGAAGATCTGGGCAGGATTAGTCCTTCTCCGCATGACAACACCATCTCTTCTTTACTACACACCGGTAACTGATGAAGATCTGGGCAGGATTAGTCCTTCTCTGCATGACAACACCATCTCTTCTTTATTACACACTGGTAACTGATGAAGATCTGGGCAGGATTAGTCCT
Organism: Acanthopleura granulata; assembly: GCA_016165875.1. NCBI lineage: Eukaryota > Metazoa > Mollusca > Polyplacophora > Chitonida > Chitonidae > Acanthopleura > Acanthopleura granulata. The sequence goes on from JABBOT010000007.1 coordinate 11,304,868, forward strand.
TCTCTGCATGACAACACCATCTCTTCTTTACTACACACTGGTAACTGATGAAGATCTGGGCAGGATTAGTCCTTCTCTGCATGACAATACCATCTCTTCTTTATTACACACTGGTAACTGATGAAGATCTGGGCCGGATTAGTCCTTCTCTGCATGACAATACCATCTCTTCTTTATTACACACTGGTAACTGATGAAGATCTGGGCCGGATTAGTCCTTCTCTGCATGACAATACCATCTCTTCTTTATTACACACTGGCAACTGATGAAGATCTGGGCAAGATCAGAGTCGCTGTACCCAGTCAGAGTAACTAATCAAGATTTACAGAAGCATTTTAATAGCACCACATATGTATAAATCCACCAGAGCACTCTTACCTTGACCTGCCTGGATGGCCTCCACAATGTCTTCTCTCTTCATCTGTTCCAGGTATGTGATGAGGACGTCTACGGAGAGAGCAGTGTTGCCGCTGGTCAGAATCCAGTCAGTCAACAGAGCCAGGGCTGGGTTCAGGTCATCATTGAACTTGTCCAGTTTGGCCTGTTTGTAACCTAGGTGTGAGCAAAGAGAACAAGATGTATTACAGGAGAACAAGATGTAGTACAAGAGAACATGATGGAGTACAAGGGAACAAGATGTAGTACAACAGAACATGATGGAGTACAAGGGAACAAGATGTAGTACAACAGAACATGATGGAGTACAAGAGAACAAGATGTAGTACAAGAGAACATGATGGAGTACAAGAGAACAAGATGTAGTACAACAGAACATGATGGAGTACAAGGGAACAAGATGCAGTACAAGAGAACATGTCATAGTACAAGAGAACATGATGTAGTACACAAGATGTAGTACAAGAGAACAAGACATAGTACAAGAGAACATGATGTAGTACAAGAGAACAAGATAAAGTAAAAGAGAGCAAGATGTAGTACAAGAAAACAAGATGTAGTACAAGGGAACAGGATGTAGTAAAAGAGAACAAGATGAAGTAAGAGAGAACAAGCTGTAGTACAAGAGACCTAGGTGTAAGTGAAGAGAACATCTATAGTAGACCCCTGGGCTTTACTTTCAATGGGAATCTGGGAATCAGATTCTAATCATGATTCCCATATAAAAAGTCAAGTTCAAATTCATTCTTTTAAGATATTAAAAAAAAACAAACTTTTTTTCAGGTCATCAAAGTTATAAACAATTATTCCTCAAAATCTGTTTGCTTTTTTAAACTCTTTCAAATTTTTACTAGTATCAAATTCTTGATTCAAATAAAGTTAATTTATGGGAATCCATTTACATTCTGATCAAAAAATGATGAAAATAAGACTGCAGCTTCTACCTATATGTACTGGAAATTTTAGTACAACTACCTTCCAGCTTGCCGTAAAACCCAGAATCATTCACCCACAATTAGGACGTAACATCCTTGGAACTTGCCAGGAAGATCCCCAGACTATCGCCAGGGCCATGCCCACAGCCATTTTAGCTTCAGAAAATTGTTTGGGCTCCCCCAAACTGTTAAGAGCCCCAAAACCATTAAGCTGTATTAAAACGAGGTATTTAAAACAAAATATGATGGTTCATCAATAAAAATTTGGTTAACATACAAATTTCTTTCATTCTAAAATGCTGTCAGAAAGACAAGAGTACCCTCTTCACTGTATCAGTGTTAGTTTTCGCAAAAATACTCTTATTTTCACCAAAATGGGAGGCCTTTTATCCCAGCTGATCATCAAAACAAAAGTGCACAAACAGAGGAATGCCGCAGCAGCCTGCAGGACTGACTTTGGCTGTATGTAAGTGGTGGTTAACATCACAAGTTTGTGAACTAGGCCTCTTGAACACTGGACCCTATATTGCCTGCTAGAGTCTGTATCTGCCTGTACAGACAGTCAGCAACAGCAGCCACAGACAGAAGGTCGTCTCATAGACAGACCGGGCAAGGCTGGTGTATGTTAACCCAGAAAACTGCCGGAACAGCAGTAACATACCTTGAGATTGAAACACAAATCAAAACTCTTGCTCCATGAAGTTTTGCAGAGTAATTTAGATGATTTAGCTCTCTTTATGCACAGCTGGTTGTCAACGGACATCCACTATGACTGGCAACAGGTGTCTAAAAGCTATACAGCAGCTAGCAACATGCAGTGGGCAAACCAGGATTTAACCCAACCTCCTGTGGGTTCATCTGAGAATAGCTTCCTTTGACAATTTATCTGGTTGCCTGACCATTGTCAATGAATGCACCTTGACTTGTGTCTTCACTTTATTTTGAAAAAACATGGCTTTTAAGGCTTTTATGGTTATAAAATCATACACGTTGTTGCTGTTTCACCCGCGATCGCAGCATGACAGGGAACTGAACTCTCACACAACTCAGCAGTCTGTAGGCCAAGTTCACAATGCAAATCTTGATGAGAATTCATAACTGGTGCTGGGATCTGTAGAGTTTGAAAATGTTTTGGTCAAAAACTGCGCCAGTACATATGTGCACAGGTTAGTTTTGTTCAGCGAGAGAATTATGTTGACTGATTCGGTTTGGGAACTTACCAGTGAGTTTCTAGAACTTTAGTCCTGCATGGACTGGGCAACAGTGGATATTCCTCAGGGACTGAATGCAGATATTTTTTTTTAACTTTTAATTAAATTATCACTGACACTCTAAACTGAGTTATGCAGCCACAGCTGTTCTTCATTGTGGTCCTCTCTACTTTACACTAACGTTTGTATCTAATTTTAATTTTGCACAATCCTTCGATTTAGTCAAATATGAAATAAAAGAACAAATCCACATTGATGTGGTGGAGTTTCTTGTAAATGACCAATAAACCCCAAAATTTTCTTCGCCAGACATGACAGCAATAAGTAGGACCTCAAAAAGTGTTACCCAAAAATTTCTGTTTTAGCATTAGTATACAGTACATGTAGATCAGTATCAGTAGGCCTTACTATATACATCCTGGTACTTTCTATATAGAGAACATAGCAGCTTGGGTTACAAATTAGATGCCTACTGCATATCTAAAAATGCCGTCAAAGAGCCGCGGTGACCCGATTTGGCGACGGCACTTCGTCACCTGCCGGACATTTTTGCTACTTTCAAGGACTGTTTTCGAAGTGTTCAGTACGTTTCTCACCACGTTTAATAAATCCAAACCACGTACACATATGGCTTGTACCACAGCCTATACATTCAGACGAAAATAAATTGTGGAACAATCTAATCAAATTTTAATTTATTCGACTGACTACCAGCAAACATCCAGAAGGACAGGTATACCTCAAGAAACTGATCTCAACGCCTCCTGTCAGTTTGCAGTTAACTTTGACTTGAGCTGTTTGAAAAAAAAAACTTATATACTGGTCAATTTTTGTCACCTAAAGCACCCTCCTCCACTTCCCAAATAAACAATGCCCACTACTACTGCTGGAGGCTGACCTAGCTGTTTGGCCAGGGAGAGCCAGTCCTGGTCTTCCTGTCCCCCATTCAGCAGTTTGGCTGCTCCCTTCACCCAGGATGGCAGGTTAGGGCACAGCTTCTCAATATTCCCATGGGTCTCCTCCAGTGATATACTAGGCAGCACTGGCCCGTGAGAACCTGTATGGAATAAGAACACAGGGATATCAATAAAAATCACTTATATCAGGCAAGTGATGTGAAAGTGTGTGAAATATCTTACACTGAATGAAAAAATAATAAAAAATGTATAAATAGATAAAAATACCTACCTATCTTTCAGCAAAAAATCACTGCAAACTGGGCAATATTATAGAAGCATAAAATATTCTGCTCAACGAAACAGGTGTTATTTTATGTCCACTAATATAAGTTTTCATGTGCTTAAATAATCATTAAACACTTGCATTATCATATAAACAAACCAGCTAAGTATTAAAGAACATAACTCCTTGTCTGACTGATGTCTTGAGTGGAACCTGTATAATACAGACAAGTCCAGGCAAAACTTAAATGATCATAGATTTCATCATGCATAATCAAAAATACAACTTGTGTGTAGCTATGTGTTACTTAGCTGGCAACAACAGCCAAAATGCACCGGTATCACTTTTCACATCCCTTCCCTGCTCCATACTAGACTAACATACCAAAAAAAAATTCAGTTTGTGATAATTATATGTACAATTGTATCAATAAACTATGAAATAGCTGTAAATAGAACCTCAAAAAAGGTATAGCACCCAGTTTCCACCCACCATAATGCTGTCCACCATCATATGAGTAAAATATTCTTGAATACTGCCTAAAACACCAATGAAATAAATAAATAAATATATTGTAAATGCCTTTTTTTCCCGGCCATAAACTTCGCAGATTTGGTAAGACGACACAATCGCAGGAATAACTTTTGCAGATCTTAACAGAGTTTTTTGACAACTGATGAAAATCAAAAAATCAAACTTAAATACAGAAACATCAAGAAATAAAACAACTCAAGCATTCAAGTAACAATGTTATCATTTAAAATTGTTTGTTTGTGAGTGAAACTTTGAGTGAACTGTGACAGATTTGAGTAAAGTATTTCTCGGAAATATAAGGCACTGTAGATTTCAACAGCAATCATTCCTCTTTCAAGCAATAAGACAGTCAATAAGTACCATAATGAAACGTCTTGTGGAAATGGATAACCGTAACTAACCCTACCAAGGTTCCTGGTCTACCGAATCCACAGACCAGTCAGTCTTCAGAAGAGGCCGAGACCATTCAGGCTGCCAACGATGCTGTAGATGTTGTAATGGCAGAAAATCACAGAAAACCAAAGCTCGGTGACTATAACAGCTATGATGACGAGAGGAGAGCTAAGATTGCCCGAACTGCCGTGGAAATTGGCATAGCACGTGCTGCCCGAAAATTGGTCCAAAGTATGAAGTCTGCTTACTTAAAAAAGATGAAGGAAACCCCTAGCAGCATTATTCGATCCCTTCCTAAGTCTACAACTGATCCCTTATTAATAGGCAAGAAACTTGATGACATGGTGAGGGATAGGATAAAAAAAACCCATATGAGTTAAAGTGTTAGAGCTGTAGTGCTTGTTAACGAATTTATAACTGTAACGCATGCTACATTAATAAATTACTTACTCGTATTTAACTGAAATACATACATTGTCCTTCATTTCTTTAACAAGTACACACACTGCACTTCCTCTAGTGCTTGTTAACGAATTTATAACTGTAACGCATGCTACATTAATAAATTACTTACTCGTATTTAACTGAAATACATACATTGTCCTTCATTTTGTTAACAAGTACACATACTGTACAGCAGAATACAAGTATATATGAAACGCATGGGTTTTATATTCAATGGCACTTATTTTCGCGGAAATGTGTTTGCTGCGAAATCCGTGAATGTTAGTACCACGAGAACAAAAAGGCATTTACAGTATAGCATACATGTACAAACCTGTTTTTATTATTAACTCAATTATTTCTATAATTTTTATTTGGCCAGTGGCAATCACTTCCGCTAACTAACCCATGTGGACAGGCTCAGGGAACCACTTCTTGAACTTGTTTGTCTTGACACGCCGGTGTTCACACAGCACAACCTGAAAACCACACAAACCACATCTTGTTTTACTCGTCAGAACCAAACAGAAGACCTCGTGACAAAGTCTTCATAAGCTTAAGCTGTGTTGTCCACCACTCAAGAGAATTACATCAACTGTAAATGTTCCCATAGGCTAGTTATATCTACCTCAATCCTACAGGTATATGCTCTCTTGCTAGAAATCTTAACTGTGCATGTGAATTTCCCCATGGCAAGATATCCCAACCAAAACATACATTGTCTAGGCTAGAAATGACAAGAATTTTCTGCGTCTATCATTTCTTTTTCACAATATCCGCAGGAATATTTGACTTCTACAATGGCTGCAAGTTTTATGGGTGGAACTAAGACATCCAGCCAAATGTCTGAATAACATCCTGACAAAAGGTTGCGGCCAAGAGGGCAAAAGTTTGGTTCCAATAAACACAAACCTTCGCTCATTAAAATGCTGTTGTTGACAGCGACATTTGGGTGCCGTGTTATAAGTGGGTTACTTCTTATAAATATTGCATCCACTGATAGCCTGTGCATAACTTATATAATACAGGAATAAATACAGGTTAATTCTGCATGTTAAGTATAAGCCAAGTTAAAAAAATATTGTGGCTTTCACTGAATCATAACAGGATTTAACCAAGCCTTTTGGAAGACATGCAATCAGCAGGTATTCTTCTGTGAAATATTAGAAATAAAGTGCAGATATATGCTACGGCCCATTTGCATCTGCGTTATCCTGAATTCTATGTTGTTACACGTTATAACAAGGGAGAACTGTACAATGAAACAGAGGTTACCATATTACAATGAAGATTTAAGACACAAATCAAGGGAGGTAACGCTCAACCCACCTTATTTGCCAGACACTCATCCAAATCCAGGAAGTGCATACAGGAGTTGAGGGGACAGGCAGCATTGTTGTGAAGCTTACAGACCCTGCCACAGGGGCACTCCACGCTGGCCCGGTAATAGATCCTCCTCATCCACAGGGCTTTAAGGTCAGACAGGCTTGACTCCAGGAAGTTCCTCACCTGAAACACAAATGGATGATGACGTGCTGATTGCCTGAATTTAAGTGTCACCTGTGCAGATGATGCGCCACTACTTCAAGCCCAGCACAGACACGATCTATCAGCTCAGCAAAACGCCTCTTCTGCCCCCTTGCTCAGCACTTTGCTCAGGTCATGTTTAAACGCACACGTTTGTTCCATTGGCTCCGGGCATCACCAATTTCAATGTCGTTTCCGACACTGACATGTCACGTGACCGTTTCGAGAGTCGTGACAGCTCTCAACAACAACGGCCGACAAGGTGGACGATGACATGATGAAAACGATGGTCTTTGATGGGTCACACTTTCTCCTAGTGCTGAGGTGACAGCTCCCTTCACACACGGAGGATTTTGTCTCCCAAGTCCAAAAATACCGAACAGAACAGATATTTTTCTCAAGGCCTCAAGAGGTGAAAAACTCAACAAAAATACAAGCACACATGAGCGCTGTGCTGAGCAAAAGGGGCAGGAGAGATGTTTTCCTCAGCTGATGGGTCATGTCCGCGCTGGACTTCATGAGTTTTGTCGATACATATTCAGTCAACAGGACAACAGAAGCGATTCCATTCTATCACCAATTCTACAATTCCATTTACTGGCAAGAAATAGGAAAAAAAAAAAGAACAAAATGCTGCCCTGAAAATGTATTGTGTATTGACTATTATCATGAGAGCTGTTGTATCATGCTGTCTAAAATGTATTGTGTATTGACTATTATCATGAGAGCTGTTGTATCAAGCTGTCTAAAATGCATTGTGTATTGACTATTATCATGAGAGCTGTTGTATCATGTTGTCTATAATGTATTGTGTATTGACTATTATCATGAGAGCTGTTGTATCATGCTGTCTATAATGACAAGGGCCGTAAATGTGTTTTAAATACTAGTATTTAATATGCATGGTAATTTCTAGTGTTGACATTTTAATTTTTTTTTTTTTAAGATTTCTGATTGCTTTCGCAACATAAAACACAGCCATCACTAGGCAGTTATTGGTTTAGAGTAAATTTTACACAGATGTAACCTCTTGCAGCAGTCAATGCACTAGGGACCCTTGTAATTAAAGTGAATGGCTTTTCTTAGAAGACAGGATTTCAAACCTTTGACAAACCAACTGCCTGATAGAAGGAATTTATGGAGCTGCTTGTCACAATCAAAAACGTTTGGGCTGAGTGCTGGGCTCATTGCATACTGAAAACACCCAGCCTGCATGGGTCCTCCTTATGCAGATGACCAGTTGGCAAGGGTGTGGTGATGTGAACAATGAACGCTAGGCAGTGAAGTCTGTGGTCTTACTTTGGCACAAGCTTTGGGGTTAGGGGCAGGCACATCTTTGTTGCCTTCACTGTCCTCCGCGTCACTGACGTTCACCACTGCAACCTGGAACACAGACAATGGTGTCGCTGAATTGTTACAACATACACATATTAATATATTAATTCATCTGATAGTTGTTTTATGTGGTACTCAAGAATATTTCACTAACATGACAGCGGCCAGCATAATGGCGAGAGGAAACCGGGCAGAGACTAGGGGCAACCCACGGCCATCCTCAGGTTGCTGACAGATTTTTCCACGTACTTTATACTGCAGTATGGATGAGTACACAAAACTATATCAATCTTTATCCTGCAGTATGGATGAGGACACATATTGTACTTACCTTTATCCTGCAGTATGGATGAGGACACAGACTGTACCCACCTTTATCCTGCAGTATGGACAGAGACAAAGTGTATACCCACCTTTATCCTGCAGTATGGATGAAGAAACAGTTTGTACCCACAGAATGTACCCACCTTTTTCCTGCAGTATGGATGAAGGCACAAACTGTACTAACCTTTATCCTGCAATATGGATGAGGACACAGTTTGTACCAACCTTCATCCTGCAGTATGGACAAACACAAAGTATATACCCACCTTTACCCTGCAGTATGGATGAGGACACATTTCCAGGAAGAAGTCATGGTCTGCATCCAGAAAGAAACGCGCGTCTCTCTTGTACAGCTCCAGTTCCATACCTCCCAGATCCTGAGACCAGCGAATGGCTCTTGTCAAGATGCGGTGAAACAACCCATCTACAGGAAACCAACAGTTATACCATTCATACATCTTTATATGTGTGCTACATGCCTATGTTAAAGTTGAACACTGAACAAAGGTAATAATATTGTCTTCATTTATCTCACTGGTTTGTATTTTCATGGTATCCATGCATTCATTGTTCAGGATATTTTACTTCATGTGTATGTGTGGGACCCTTGAACAGGAGCCTGGCAAATCTGAAAGGACTTTCCTGCCAATCACTGGTTACAGCTTGTGAGAAGCAGGAGAAACCCACTACTTCACTTAACCTGAAACACACTAAAAATTTTAAACACAACTAGCTGTAGTGCAAGGTACAATGATAGATGGAGACACTGAACAATCTGAGGTCAATCCATATAACCTGAAATCAGATATCATGTGAGAAACAAATAGATGACAAACAAACAGATAAATGGTCAGATGGGATAAGTAAAAAACATTCCCAAGCAAAGTTTCGTGTCAAGGTACCCATAGGTCAAACACGAAACCTATTCCAAAGCTAAACATTGACTACAGTATATAACATAAAAATAAACAACAAATACATCTTACCTGGGAGGAATCCATTAAAATCCAGATAAAAAGTCACATCCTTGGAGTTTGGGCAATAAAGTCTTTTCTCTTCATCATACGGTTTAAACTTCACTGGCACGTAGTAACTTGATCCATACTGATCAATCTGAGAGATCAGTAAAAGAGGGTGTCATTGCTTGACCTAAACAAATATCTTTAACACACAGATGTTTCAAAACTGAAACTCTAAACTGAAAAATTTAACTTTTTACATTTAAACATAGAAAAAATCACAGGTCCCACAACTGAATCATTTTGGCTTCAACTGTTTCCATGCATAAAAGCACGTAAAAATGTCTTCTCCAGAAATCTAAAAGACGAGTTCCAAATGTACAGTATAGGCCATTGGATAAAGCAGATGTTTTGTTACTTCTGATTATTGATTACATTCCAACATGTGATGGTAGGTCAGGTCTCTAAACAACAGCTGTGGTATTTTCAAATACACACATCTATACACTGCATTTGCTTTTTATTTATTTATTTATTTGATTGGTGTTTTACGCCGTACTCTAGAATATTTCACTTACAGGACGGCAGCCAGCATTACGGTGAGAGGAAACCGGACAGAATCCGGGGGAAACTTATGGCCGGAGAGGAAGCCAGCATGAGATGGCCTTGAACTCACGGCAACCGCATTGGTGGGAGGCTTCGGGTCATTGTACTGTGATAGCACGCTAACCGACTGAACCACGGAGGCCCCCCATTTGCTTTTTTAACTGTGAAATATATTTGCAAGTATAACCATCAGACTACAAGCCCTAATATGTACTGCACTTACAATACAGAAAACATAAACTTTTAAAAAGGTCATTCCCTATTCTCTGCCTCGGTGGCCAAGGGAGTTAGCGTGCTAGCACAGCGAGATGACCCAGGAGCCTCTCACTGATATGGTCACTGTGTTTAAGTCCAGTCCATCCTGGCTTCCTCTCCAGTCATTGAAAGGTCTGCCAGCAATTCACGGACGACCGTGGGCTTTCCCCTGGGCTCTGCCCAGTTTACTCCCACCATAGTGCTGACTGCTGTCGTATAAGTGCAATATTCTTGAGTTTGGTGTAAAACACCAATCAAACAAATACATAAAACAAACACATGAACACTTAGTTTAACTAAAAAAAGTGGCTAACTTACTTTTTCATTGCTCTGTTACAGGACTCACTGCTAGACGCTAGATAACATGAAACAGTCTGATGTTTTGTGAGACTATAGACTGGCAGTGAATATAAAATTCTACAACAATTCATTACTGTACCAACAGGCGTATGTTTACTTACCACAGAGGTATCCAATGGCCTTGTACACAACAGATCAAACTTCTCCATGAGACTCAGAAGAACAAACTTTTGGTCAAGAACATCATGCCACAGATGGTCTAACAGAGACTCTTGGAGTATCCCATAATCCTGCAGTCTCTGCCAATCAGCTGCCAGTGATAACCATGACTGAAATGCCCCCAAAAAACAAAAATCAGGAAGTATATGTAAATGCCATATGTCTGTCCTGCATCAAGTACCTTCTTCAGGAAATTTCATACATGTTGCAAAAAGTCATATTTAACAAATGCAACATAAACATTCCTCAGCGCCAACTTTCAATCATGGATAATTTGTCTACAACAACAAGAATTTATTTATTTACTTGATTGGTGTTTTACGCTGTATTTAAGAATATTTCACTTATACGACGGCGGCCAGCATTAGGGTGGGAGGAAACCAGGCAGAGTCCGAGGGAAACTCACGATCATCTGCAGGTTGCTGGCAGACCTTCTCACGCATGGCCTGAGAGGAACAACCACAATAGTCTAGAAGCATATGGGAACGAATAAATACATCTGAAAGCCAAACTACAACAACAGACATTTCCCACCATGCATACAGCTTGTGGATTGAGAATTTTCATCTATAATACTTCATCTAAAGTTTGGCCTGTAAAACTACTCTTCCAGAAGGTCATTAAGGCCTTAAATTCATACTTTTTATGCCAACACTTCAGTTTTTCTGATAATTTTACATTGCCATAGAAAGCGTATGAATCAATCAGAATCAAGCAAAATGTGTCGACCACTTCAGGAAATCCATGCAATATATCTGCCCAAAGCAGTGTTTTATCTCCGAACTCACCTTGTCCTTGACCTCTGTAGCAGCGATGACCCTCTTGAAGAGGTCTATGAGCCACTGAGGGTTGAGTATGACCGTGTTCCTCAACAGATTGTCCAGGGCACCTGACCCCCCATAGTATATGACCAGCCCCAGGTCATGGTAGAACTGTAGCATGGTCTTCACTTCACAGTCATTGGTGATCTCCTCCTCCCCAGCTATATCCTCTACCTGTCACAACACCAGACAAGAGGACATGCTCAAGATTTTGACGCTTATATGACGCTGGTCAGTTTAGTGGGTGGAGGAAACCCGAGCCAGCTTCCCACAAACCTCTGATGCTTTGGCAAATTTACTGCTGAACTTTCCCGCGTGTTGATTTCATTGGTGTTTTATGCCATGAACAAGGGTTTGTGATGTGATTGCAAATGACCACACCATACTGGTGGAAGACAAGTGTTCTTCCATGAATGTTAGACAATGTAAATGGCTCACAAGTGTCACTGATTGTTTACTGTAAAAACAAAGGTCAAATGAGCAGTGAGAGTGGGGAAATCTACAAACTGCCAGCCAAAGGCTGGGTTTCAACCAGATATTTGGGTCCTGGCATTGTAAAATGAAAGTATAGGATGGCTATAGATCTGTAGAGGACATACTACATTCTTGTAAAAATGAATTCCCTGTACATATAATAATGGTGGTGAGGCCTGTAGGAAGCTGGACAAAGCCCAAGTGAATTGCTCAACAACATCAACTCCAAGCGAGCTGTATGGTTTGCATTCTTTATTTCGTTAATGGCATATTTGCACATATAAACTTGTACGTGTATAAAGCATATGCCATGGACACAAATAAGTTTCTCAGCCTTCTTTTTTGGGACAGGCAAAATGATTAAGAAGTCAGCCAGACAGTTAATGGGCTAGGTCAGTTACTGGCACAGGTCATGGGTAGTGGAAAACAGTGTCTGGAGTAAACCACCAGCCTCAGGCGACTTTGCCTGGTAAAATGCTCTTTTATTAGCAGAAGACTAATAGTCCCAAAGACGCTGAGACCAATGGAAGCAAGGAAGTGCCTGTCCAAGAATGGCTTGAGTTTCCTCACTGGCGCTCCTGCACCTTAACCTATGGGTAATGAACCATTTCCCTCACATTCTACTCACTGGGTCACCCATGAAGGCTCATCACCAAGACTCCTTGGCCATCTGGTGGTGTGTGTCTTGTCTGTCAGGGGTTTACGTCACTTTCAACACTGTTTCAGTCATATTATGACAGCTTTTTCCCTGCCTCCCTATAGCGCCATGCCAAAGACACCAGATGTAACACGCCACCTGGTCATATTATGCTGACACTAGGTTGACCAGCGCTTGGCCTATTTCTCTTATGCTGAGACTGCCAAGTGATTACCAATGTTAAAGGTACAGGCACCGGAACGACAACAAAAAACATCAGAAACCCCATACCAGTGTGGTTAAATTCAACTTGGAACTTGTAACAAAATCTGAGAAGGTTTTATTCTTTTAATTTGAAAAACACAATGTTTAGAAGCCAGAAGTTTGGCAAGCGACTGAAGAATTCTATGCCTGTAGGTATGACTGAATCAGGATTGAACCTCTGATCTACAGTTTACAAGCCATTCTCAGCTCAGGCGGTGTTATTACCTGGTCGTATGTGGCATAGTTGGAGCCCTCGGCCACCAGCTCCTCCAACCTATGCTCAAACCTCAGCCACTTCAGCGGTCTCTGCTCCCCCATGTACGACTCACGGGAAGACACCTCTTCTATTTCATGTCGTAACTCAGACACCTGTCAGGGACACACATCAACAAGGGTTAGGAGTTTTGATCAGTCTAGACAGCAGCTTGAATTGGATGACTGATGGAAGCAATAAAGCCCACCTGAACACCCACACCCACAACACTTTCCTCCCCACTCACAACACCTCACCTTATTTCGTAACGGCAAGCTAATCAGTGAGGCTGATCAACTTAATCCCAATGACTGTTTTGTCACTGTTGGGTAGACATAGCAATGGCAGATAAATACAACAAACATCATACAAAACTTGTTCAACACACACCTGTATAATGAATTATCCTGCATCAGACAAAATCCTCTGCTTTTGATTAGACAGTAGCGGTCACTTGAACGCTGCATATGGCTCTATACCCTGCCGCAGATGCTATTCGTATCTGATGACTCAACAGGACGGAGAACGCCATGATGTAACAGTTACAATATGACCCAATAATGACACCGACACAGCGTCACAAAAGAATGTTGAATGACCATTGTCACTAACCTTATGATGTCATAATTTCCAGATAATGGCTTGGTAATTCAAAGCTCCTCCACGCGACAGTTTCATTATTGTTGAAGCTTCTTTTGTTTTTCAAGAAACAAATTTCAGTGTAGTTTTTCCAGTCCTCAGTGGTATAAATTTGTTACATTGTTACTGAGTCATGGGATATGAAACTACATGGGGTCAATAAGCCTCATATTGAACTCGACTGACACCTCTCCCAATATGAGACTTACAGATCCCATACAGTTTCGTATCCTTTCGCTCAGTAACCATGTAACTAATATTATCAAGCCCTATCTGAAGCTGTACACTGCTTCTACCATCTCGAGAGAACAACAAAAAGGTATCTGTTCTGTCATACAGAGTATGAGTACGAAGTATTTTAACTAAAACCACTGAAGTACCAAAAACTGGTCCAGAAGGGAAGAGAAGAAAAGTCAATATACATTTGATCTCTTGTACAAATATGTGATAAATGTCAATTTTCAACTTCAGGATACAATATAAAATTTTCTCGAAATACTGAAAAGTCAAACATGTGACTTTTCAGTTTTTTCAGGGTACCTATGTCTTTACATTATGCAGATATTAGACTCAATAATCATGCTTATTTTATCTAAATGTTTTATTCATGAAGTGCAACAAAGACTTACAGTTTCCTCTCCTCCTTCCAAACTGTTCTCTACAGCAAAGAATGGAGTGATGATGTGTTTGGCATACGGTTTATCTTTGATGTAAAGCTCAAGTTGGTGGAATTTTTCTTCTACCTAAGTAACAATAAAAAAATATATAAATAAATCAATATATTTATTTGATTGCTGTTATATATCGTACTCAAGAATATTTCCTTTATACGACGCTGGCCAGTATTATGGTGAGAGGAAACTGGGCAGAGTTTGGTGGACACTCACGACCATCCTCAGGTTGCTGGAAGATCTTCCCACCTACGACCACAGAGGAAGCCAGCATGAGCTGGACTCCAACTCACAGCAATCGCATTGGTGGGAGAAATAAATCAATGTAAGATTGATCATTGGGTAAAACTTCTTGAAAGCGCTTTAAGACAATGTGATAATGTTTAACACAGCCATGACAACTGAACACACCACCTATGCTATGAATAATTTCACTTGCACACAACTTCAACATTCCTAACCATTCAATTATCCAAGACGAAGGATAATAATTACTGATGGCACATCTCTCTCTATGCTAAAGTCTCTATGCGTTCATTAACTCATTAAGTGAAACAAATGTCAATAGCTGAAACTTTTAATTGGACTGGAATGTAGTTTTGAGATGATAACTAGCATACTGAACCCCCCACCCCCAAATTCATGTACTTTTCTCTCAAGCAATGTTTTCTTTCTGAGTTTCGAGTCCATGCGGAAAGGACCATAATGATTATTGTCTCACAACACAAGAATAATTCATATTTATTCATATATTTGCAAAGGCAGGAATGATCAACTGACTACAAAGCTTAGTTTTAAGGGGCTACAAACAGTACTTGGGTATTACTGACCTCATCAGCGGTACTGATACCACTGGAATTTCTAAATATTTAAGACAGATTTAATTGTTTGGAATAGTATATGTGCCTTTAGCGAAAAAGTTTGCTTTGATTGTGTAAAGCTTTACAGTCTCACCATGTTTTGTCTAACTTCAGGATCCGGATGTAAAGAGTCCCGATGCGTCCCAACCACGAAGATAGGGGGAGATAACGAGCTCTGTTCAACACTCTGCCGGGCATTTTCCGCGGCATGAGCATGGATAGACCTCATCCAGAAATCCATGTACCCAGTGGTGGAGAATTCATTTCCACTGCAGTCCTCCTGTAGGAAGAACAGACAGATCCAAGCATTATGTTTATTATATGTCCTTTGGTTGATTCAATACAGTCATGTGATCTGTATGGGGTTGGTAATTCTCACACTGGGCAAGGCATCAGCCACAACTATATGGGGTCAGCACTTCTCATACTGGGCAAAGGTGCCAGCCAAATCTGTATGTGGTCAGTCATTATTATATTGGGCAAGGTGACAGCTAAAACTGTATGGGGTCAGTAATTCTAATATCGGGCAACGTCAAGAATGAACACATGCCAAAGTATATGACTTGACATTACAAAGGGACCATCAATTCTTGGGACCTGCAGTTTAGCCAGGGAAACTGCCAGGTCTACACATATTAACCAAATAGGTGGTACTCCACTTGTACTACTTGCGACTGTTGTCCAAGAGCAAGGCATTAAAAATTTACAAAAAGGTAGCATGGTCCAAACCATAACCTTACAGCCAGTTAAAACTATTTCATTTGGCCCCAAGATAATATTTGCGAGAGGTATCAGCATATGGTGGAGTCCGTGGTATATCCACTTGAAGACCTCACGCTGCTCACTGATGTTTTGTTCAGAAGTTATGTCACCGAAATCTTTCTCATGCTTGCACTGGCGATGAATGCAAATGGATGTACATTTTTACCTTATGTTAATACATGGCACAGCGAAAATCACCTCAACAGGTAAACGTAATATCTAACCAGCATTTAGAAATACCCCAGACACCGAGCCATGAGGAGATAGATATAAAAGATAAATTAATTACAAAAGCTTTAATCAGCAAAGATGTTCACACAAACTTGTACATCAATTTGATTGACACTTCTGACTTCATTCACTGACACATGTTTTACAACAACCCCTGTCATCAGTGGTTAAGTATGAGATCTATCATGTCTATGCTCTGTACGGACACTACTGAAGATTCAATCTTTCACCAATGTATGGCCAGTATATGTTTTCAACTAAATTCTCTCACCTTTCCCTCGCTCTCATCTTCTGTTTCATTTAAGTTATGGCACAAATTAAATACTATCACATAAACAGCTCTTGAAGATAAAAACACCTGTGATAAAAATAAACAAACAGACAAGAATAACATATACAGCATCAGTAACAGTGGAACACATGTGGAACGGAAACAACAGAAGTATATGTCCATGAATATGTACATGTCATTACCGGAAGATAGTATGTGCAGTACCTTAAGCCTTTAACATGATTTCAGTCTTAATCACTTTAACAAACAAAGATGAAATCGTTTCATTATCTTCTTCAATCCAATAAATAAATTTAAAAGGACAAAAGTTCAAAAAATCTAAAAGTGTACATTTTTGAGTCAAAAACTAATAAGTTCATTTACAAGATGAGGATCTTGCACTGGAACCAGATAAAAGTTTCAATGACTGAGAGTCTTGACATCATTCTCTATCAAACATCATGAAGTCCTTAATTTGAACCTGCATATTATTTACACTAATTCAACAACAACTTATTTGGGAAATGGGTTGATAAGACAGCTTATATCTTTAGAATATTAGTTGGAAATTTTCATATTTGCATTTCACTGATTTTTGATACAGAACCTAGTTCAGGGAAAATCAAACAGCTAATGATAAGAGCCTCACTTTTTTTAATGATAAATTGAAGCAGAATTAAAATTAACAGAAATGTGTGTGGAACACTACCTGATGTGTAGTATAATAGACAGCCTGTCCAGCAAAGTCCCAAATATTCAGCAGGATTTCTTTGCCGCGCTTCTCCCGGCTGACTCTGCCCGAGGCTGTGCTGGAACGCTTTCTCTGCTCCAGCATGGTCTGCACAAGCTGGACAACTGTGTCAGGCACTGAGCGGATCAACTCGGGAGGCACAGAGAGGTCAGAGGTCAGCGAGGAGCTGGACGATTTGGAAAGCAGGCGCGGTTTGTCACGTGGAATACCGGGAAGCGGCTGAGGAAAAAAATTGACAAAAATTTAAGATGCACTTCAAATTGTTAAATTTTTTTGGCAGTAATAAGACATCATGAAAAAAAATAAAATAGAACACAAAAAAAGAAATTATAAATTTTTTTAGGAAAATGAAAGCTGTGGCCATGTGTGAAATGGAAAAGTGGCGATCCTATTAAAATTAATCCACAGGCTGTATTCAATCAGATCAAGAGAATCACTAGCCAAGGGAACTGAAACGATATTTGTTATGTCACAATCTACTGTTTGATAAGTGGAATACTTTTTTCATGAATCCACACTTGAAAGTATATACAATTTGTTTGGAATGGTGAATTGTGTTACGAATGCATGATCATTTGATCTTTAGTCCAACCATAATCTAGCTGAATCACTGCCACCAGCATTAAATGTAATAACTTTCAGACGGAAATAATGTTGATTGATTTCTAGGAAAATGATTACATTAGTTCGTCTTAGCTACTGACCATTGCAAAACAGTCAAGAAACACCCAAAAACCGAGGTACATAGGGCAATGGATTTGATGTGGTTCTGAATTTAAAGACGGTGCAAAACAATCACATTCATAAGACTAATTTGCACGGCCACAGTGCAACAAATTTGCATAAAAGTACATCAAGGAAAAACCTCTAACGCAATCATTTAGCCTTCTATTTGCATGGAGTGGGCACTTCTTTGAACAACAACCCGCACAAAGACTGTGGGTTAGTGAAAAATAATCAAAGGTCTATGCCATAGACAGACTACAATGGTTCAATCAATAATCAACAGTCTATACCATACACAGACTACTACAATGGTTCAATCAATAATCAACAGTCTACACCATACACAGACTACTACAATGGTTCAATCAATAATCAACAGTCTTCAGTTTCGCAAATATTTTTTAAAGATTTATCCTATACATGTAATCTGCAGAAAGTTAAGGCTGTTTCCTGTGCGACAGCAAACCAGGAGCCCATCAATCCCAAATACTATGTCACTTCAATGTCACTTGTTGTCTGGTACAATTCATTTCACCTATATCTTTACTTCTTTCTTGTTCCACCAATGCGGTCGTTGTGGGTTCAAGTCCAGCTCGTGCTGGCTTCCACTCCGGCCGTACGTGGGAAGGTCTGCCAGCAACCTGCGGATGTTCGTGGGTTTGCCCTGGACTCTGCCTGGTTTCCTCCCACCACAATGTTGCTCGCCGTCATATAAATGAAATATTCTTCAGTACAGCATAAAACGCCAATCAAATAAATAAATAATTATTTCTTTCTTGAGCTGTAATTCCAATATTTTTTCCGTGCTTCACGAACAGTTTGGTCTGTAAAAGCCCACTTTCAAAAGCACTCAAAATGAAACTTTTGATGCCAATACTACAGTTTCTTCTGATAAGAAATGAAAATCAAACCTCATCAATCAGACTGAAGCAAAATGTGTCGCATGAAACAAGCTAACTTTGGGTGAAATAGAGTATGGCATCGACATGACAGGAATCCATCGTGAGTACCGACAGAGAAAACCACTGCAAACCACAAATCGTATATATGTGTACATGGGTCATACCTGAGCCCTAAGCTTTGTGGGGGATGAACTACGGGGTTTAGTGGGCGACCCCTGGGGGTGTTTTGAGGACTGTTTACGGCCAGCGGCCTCCTGTGACTGGCGTCTCTGATACAGCAGTTCGTGGACAATGTTAGCAGCGATGGCTCTGTGGTACTCTTCATCAGCTGTCGCTCTCACACCTGGGAAGAGATAAGACAGTAGGTAAGATTTATTTATCCAATTTGTTTGCTTACTGGTGTTTTATGCTGTACTCAAGAATGTTTCACCTATGAGATGGCTGTCAGCATTAAGGTGGGAGAAATCAACAAACAGATCCCGGGGATCCATCTGCAGGTTGCTGGCAGACCTTCCAACATATGGCCAGAGGGGAAGATATAGTAAGCTGGACTTGAACTCACAGGGACAACACTGATGAGAGACTGTGATGTCATTATGTGGTAACAGGGAAGGCAAGACATCTGTATGTGAAATAATGCACAATGGACCTCTCAGGTGTAGAAGGAAAACCATAGTGCTATCAGCAAAATAGTTCTATGCCATGCCTTAGACCACAACTTAAGTTTATCATTTGAAAACAGCTTAAAACAGCTGTTGTGAGTTCAAGTCCAGCTCATGCTAGGCTCCTCTCCAGCAGTATGTGGGAAGGTCAGCTAGCAACCTGCGGATGGTCGTGAGTTTCCTCTGGGCACTGCTTGGTTTCCTTCCACCACAATGCTAGCCGCCGTCGTAAAAGTGAAATATTCTTGAGTATGGTGTAAAATACCAATCAAATAAATAAATAAATAAATACATAAATAAATAAATAAAACAGTTGTCAAACTTCATGACCATAAAAAATACAGGTACACAGTTTTACATACTCGAATTTTCACATCAAGTCAAGGAAAGTTATTACCCATGAGCTTAGCTATTAAATTATGTAAGTCTACAAACAGACTAGTCGGCTACTTTTTGTGGTCATTCAAAATACTAATTAAGCCTTCAATACAGGATGTCACCAGAATTTGTTTTTTCACATGGCTTACATATTATCCACTATGGTTTTTTCCAAAAGCTTTCAGTTTTACTTTGGATTTATTATATTTATTTATCTGATTGGTGTTTCACTCCGTGCTCAAGAATATTCACTTATATGACGGCGGCCATCATTATGGTGGAAGGAAACCGGGCGAATGGATTTATTGTAAGTCTGAAAGTTAAAAGTGTATATTTTACACCAGTATTAGAGTTCCTGTGGTCTAGCTACAAATACTGTTACAACCCCAAAAAATAAACTCTACAGTATTATACCAAATATATACATGTACACTTTGCAAACCCAGAACAGATACTCGATGTGACTAAGCTGCTAAGAAGTTGCCTACAGCAAGGCTCATTACATGTGCTTCCTTGTGTGTTTGAATTAACATCCTCCTCCTTTGAATTCCCATTCTTCTGTCTGTCAGCAGCTGTCTGCCCTTGAACGGCCAGTCTCCAGGATCTCCTGTCCCGGAGGTTAAATGAGCAGGAAGCTGACAGATCAATGCCATCTGTGCTTTTCTCATTCTCTTGATGCCTGAATGGGGGAAAATTTGATTTGTGAGTGAAACTGTTCAGAAGTATCAGTAACATGTTAAGCTGATAATATTTAGCTTCAAGACAGAATCACAACATGTTTCTTTACCCAATACATTACGATATACTGTACATTCAACCGATTCATTAATTTATATATGTTTTAATTTCATGTAATTTGTCATCGTTGTTAGTATATGTTACAATGAATTCTTGTTATGGCGTATCCAGGGTGGCCTTCACGAAGAAGAGTTTCTTCATAATCTGACGAAGCATCTTCGTTAAATAAGAATATTATTATCAGTACCTGTATGTGTAATTCTTCTTTGAAATTATTTTCTTTTAAGTGCATACAGTCAAGTAATCGCTCTTAAAAATACCAGGGTTTTAATTTTCTTTTTATCATTTCTAGTCATGAGCTATTTTCTCTAGAGGCTATTAGTATGAGTAGTCCATGTGCATCAGCTCACACCATTGAGAGTGATTAGGAACATGAAGTCAAGGTGTTTGCTTTGCGATCATATTTAGGTCTATATCGTGCAGAATTATTCCTGTCATGAAGGGAATCTAGGTTTTGCAAGTTATATGCAGTAAAGGACCTAAAATTTTGCCACAAACTGAAACTTTCATGGGATATCGTCCTGTGTATATCCTCCAAAGAAACCTACCATCCATAGAGATTTACAAGTATGTGAACAGGTTTCTCAGAATCGAGATGAGCAACTTGGTCAGCGATGAAATTTCATGTCACTTAAAGTAATCTACACGGCTCCAGTAATTTAATTTGTCCTACTATTACCATGTGCTCTCCTCATGCCTTCTATGCCAAATGATTTAAATTTATTTATAATTTACACCTTGTTTCTTTTACTTGTTTATTTTTTTTATGAAGAAAAAAATCCTCCAATATCAACGTTTAAAAACAAATCACATGTCTGAAGCCATAAAGCCTGTAAGTTATATTCTCTCTTACTTCTGCCCAACCAGGGCCCTCCGCAGACTTGTTTTGCCCACTCCGTTTTGACCCACAAGCATCAAGCGGGTCCTGAACAGTGACTGGACGCCTGATGTACAAGCCTCTTCGTACGCACGCACAGCATCAGGCCCTCTGGCAAGGATTTCCGTGGGTGCGTCATCTGCAAGGTAACCAAGACAATAACAGCGTCATGCCAAAGGAAGGAAAGCTCACCTTTATAATAATGCCTGGGCATCTCTGGTTTATTGTAATTGTCTACCTGTTGTTAACAGGAGTTTTATATTATTTCGAAGGGCACTTCATCTGTGTGACAGTAGTCAGGTGTACATAAGAGGAAGAGTGAGACCCTTGGGACAACACGCGTGTAACGGACAACGTGAACGAAAGTCCGCCACAGCCGAAGAAGCCGGCGCTAATTGCCTGCGTACAGTACATGCCTTAATTATGTTCCTTGCCTCGATCAGGAAGCAATATAACATGTGTCAATTAATTAACACGGGCTAATCTTCATCATATACATGTTACAAATGCACAGATTCTAAGGTCTACTGCTTCATGCACAGCGCATGTTCTAAGTCATGTTTGCCAGAAATGTCGCACAACATTATGTTCATTTCAATAAACTATTTTTCCTAACAGCTACTACGACATCGGAAACTAACATCTGACCATGCTCCATCCACTAGCACGATAGGCCACCATTCTGTCTAGGGTGTGACATAATTGTTCCAAGTGTGGAACGCTCTTTGCAAATGAGATTTTAGTAAGATGCTAGGGATGTGTTTGTAACTTATGCATATATGTTAATTTTAACATGAAATGATCAAGAAACTTCCCACCGCCACAACACAACGGTCTGGATATGCCTTGTAGCGTTGTTAACCTATGTATTTGTTATAATTAAAACATATAACATTAAAAGAGTGTGCCGTCCCCACATGTTACATTGACAAACAACTCAAACAACATTTACATCACAGCTTATAAACAGCTGATATATCCTAGCTCTCTGACTGGTCAATCCCTCATAAGCTTAAAAGCATGGGTGCCTCCGGATCCCCAGTCGGCAGCAAACTACTCCACACTCTAAATGAAGATAATTCAACACTGAATTCATACAATTCCAAACAGGTTTTTACATTCAAAAGAGCATCTTTTTAATGAACAGTACCTCAGTCATGAGCTGTCTCTTACTTATAAGATTTGTTATACAGTAATTCATACATACAAGTATAGCAGACAATTCTGAAGATCTTTGAAGAAAAAAAGTTATTTACTTTGCTTATCTATTACGTGCTTGGTGCTCAAGAATTTTTTTTTTTTCATGACAACTGTCAGCTGGGTTAATGGGCAAACTGAAGAGAAGTGTGCATAGAATGCCATATATGTACTTCATGACAGCCAAAACAGCGAGGCCTAAATCTGAACGAGAGACCTCATTGGTCAAGGGCTATAGTCAGTCTTTAGCTGGCACTTTACCTACATGTCCATGTACCTGAGCCAGAGAGGCCTCATCACACTTCAAAATGAGATACTATATTCTTGGGCTTTTATATACATGTATATTTATATTTGTAATTCTTTACCAGAATCAAATAAAAGGGATTCGCACAGGTTCATTTTGCAGGAATCCATTAGAATTTAGCCCAAATCTAGACATGCAAAGCTGTTCCTCTAAGGATAGGCTTCAATGCATATACACATGTACATGCCTCAATATGCGAACAAATTTTGTGAACTACATGTTCATAATGTTAATTATGTTAATGGTATAAAACCTCCATGTCCTCTTGCCCAAAGGCAGTACCATAGTTACCTGTACATGTAGGAAGAGGAAACTGGAGACTTATTTTTGTTACTTTTCCACATCCAAGCAGATTCCTAGAGTTTTTGTTTACAGTAGCCACAGTGAAAAAGGAATTCCCAGGTTAGTAAAAGCCTATATGAACACTGAGAGTTTTTACTGCACAAAAACACAAAAGAACATACAATCATTTTATAAGGTAAAGCCACTTCCTTCTGCCGTGCTTGCAGTTTTACGTTACAGGAAAATCAATACATCATGCCTATAGGGTGGACAGAATTGCAAGCTGTACATCAAGAGCATACAACATCTGATTCAGATAATACGGTGTAGGATGTCAATCATTACCTGAAGATACACCATTAATAATGCATCAAGCAGCCTTACTTGAGGTAAATGTACATGTGTGTCAGATGACAGGGAAAGCAAACACTAAAGCATCCATCTATTATAAAGTCCATGTACATGCATATCATTCAAAAGGAATATATCTGTGTTACACTCGTATTTATCTATACATATAAGTACATACAGAGTGTACTACAAGCCGACTTACATGTGAAATCCAGAATATGCATGTAACTTCAGTAATACACTTCATGCACATATTACCTACATGCATGTAACTTCAGTAATACACTTCATGCACATATTACCTACATGCATGTAACTTCAGTAATACACTTCATGCACATATTACATACATGTATGTTGTACATCTCTACACAAACTGGTATTTCTGGCACATGTAAATGTGTATTTCTGGCCTACTGTACGTGTATGGGCAAGAATTTGATATTTTCTTCTTCAAAGATGCAACTGCAAAATATTCTGCAACAAACATTTGGGGGTTTTATTGTAACGTCATGCTCAAGAATTTTTCGATTACAACGGCAATCAGCAGTATGAGCAGCAGAGTGGGGCAAACGAATGCAGTTTTGGCTCGAACATTTTTTTATATTATCCTGCATTCTTCACATATTTCATATCATTTTCCAACTTCTGAAAATACACATTACTGCTTGTTTCTACTCTGCAACTATAATGTTAGTGTTGTACGTGCAGCATGTGGCGGCGCATCCCTTTATAATACTGTGGCAGGTAAAGTCCTGTATGTTGTACATGTATGTACAATGTTATGTTGCTGCCTCATTGAAGTGCCATGCTGAAGACACCACACATGATGTCTCACCCATGCAGCACAGTACACTGACACCAGGCCAACCAGTACCTGAAATACAATTACACCTGTACTGTGAGAAAAGCCATCCACTGAATGAATAAATACACTATGTCCATGGTGTAATGCCACATTGCTGTCAATATTTCAGTCATACTGACGACAAAGTCAAAACAGCCAGGAAAGTATACAGTCGAAGCTTACTAATTTTAAAATGATTTTCAAAATGGCTGCAAGAACGACTTTCTTGGTTTTGTGCCCAAACTCAAATATGATTTAAAAATTTGTACCTGGGACATTTCAGAGAACAGACAAGAAATGTTGAAGGCCTTTAGATGTGTTACAATGCACAAGTAGATCTTGTCAGGGACATGTGTACTGTAATGCTTCAACAGTTTCGCGTCTTTGTATGATGTTTTTTCAAGTATATTCTCAAGGCCTTTTTCAGTGTTGATTGATGAAACCTTCACTTTTTGTGAAGCCCTGAAACTGAGCAATCCAACCAAAATAGTTTTGTCTCCTAAATCAAAATAAATAAGCATACTGAAAGTGACTCCTTTCTATGCGAAAAGGTTGAGGAATTAGTGCATGTCCTGATAACATGAGATGGTAGTGCCAACACCAACAGACCAAGGCTTCCATATACAACCTTCATGCAGCATGTAACTGTAGGATACTTTTAACATGTTGCCTCCAGAGTTTGATACATGTACACCTGGAGTGATACAGGCGCTTTTTAAAATGTTTCCCTCATTGTAACGCCTCATTACAACATGTACAACATGGTGGAAGATGTTCTTCAACCTTTTCGCGTGTTTGCAAGGCATTTATTCAAGCTTATCCTGAAGACATTATTCTGTGTTGACTGATAAAATTGTGAAGCACTGAAACTGGCCAATCCAACCCATGTAGTTTTTCCTCCAAAGTCAAATTAAAATAGGCATAAACTGCACTGAAAGTTGCTCTTTCATATGCCAAAAGGCTGAAGAATTATAACCTGTTAATTGTTACACACATCTGTACATGCTTTCCAAAGTTTGAAAACATTTATATTTTTCATCTTCTTTGAACTCAGAAGTCTAGTCATAATACATTGATTCAATGATTATAGCCATTATATTACTGGTAAATGATGATTTGGCTTGTAAACAATTAGCACCTAGCACCACAATGTGTTCTTTCCTATATTATTATATCACCATAAACATGTACCAGTGGTTTAATAAAGAAATTCATACCACATGCTTCACCTATAAACAGGAGGCAGATCTGTACCCTCAACAACAGCGTCAGGCCATCCTTAAAAATATGTTTGTTGGGACTTATCCAACCAACCCTCCTGAAAAGGGACCTAGTCAAAAGTTTTTATTGGTATTTTGATAAATGTTTTTTTTTATTCTTCTCTCCGTGTTAATTTCTTTAAAAGCCCTATCAAATAAGAATTCCAGATAAACCAACCCTATCTTTTCTCATGTGGTCAGGTTATGCCCAACAAAGTTATTCAAAGATGGCCCTGATGTGATGGTTTCATGAGAGAGGAGTGGATATACTTGTTATATTGCAGTGTTTAATTGGAAATTTATACTATCAATTTTCATGTACAGTATTTATAGTCTGGTAGCCAGGCAAGCACCTTAAGAGTTACCACTTTGCTTTAAAGAGCTACATGTCAAGAAACTTGGTGTCAAAACCTGTGCATTTTAAAAGCAAATGCTAAAGATTAAGATGGACTAATAGATGTCTATCCACAAATGATGTACTTTCAAACACTCCCTGACTTCCTCCCAGCATAAATGCATCACACGACATCACATCTGCCTGATTTGATGTCACACCAGAAAAATTTATTAAGGGCTATCACCTGAGCTGGAAGTGACTGATCGCGGTTATTCACCTGGTCACCTGCTATATAATAAACCAAGGGGCATCAGCCCTGCTGATCAGGTGAATAATCGCAATCAGTTACCGAAAGCGAAGGTGATAACGAACTTACATAATAGCTCTTTTGTTCATGCGAGAGTCTCTATGTTGCGTATCGCCCAGTTTCAAGGGAACAGCCCCTGCTACTCATTGGTCTCAGTTTGTTCTGGAAAATATGTTTTCCATCTGACATGTAGGCCTATTGAAAACTTCATGTAACATGACTCCACACAGTTTGAGAATACAACGTATATGCTGACTTTGTGTTGAAGGCACTAGCAGTCTATCTGTACGTGCTTGTTAGCAGCATGCCTTACAACGATAGTGATGAATTGCTTGTCAGCCAAATTATGGAACATTCTGAATACTTGTCGGGCATGAAGTCCATGTGAGTAGAAATCACGCATCTCACAGTGCAGCACAGGCACAGTGTTGAGAAGCGGGATTTCGCATGAATTGAGTCCCAACTTGTTTTCCACATAGGATACGTTTAGCCCAACAACCAGTACATAGTCTTGTATTATGATTTATTTGCAAAATCATAAAGCATCATCGTACCGGAATGGTGTGGACACTCTCAACCCGCCAAATCATATATGGGTAGGACACAGGAAGTCGCCATCAAACTATCGCATGTTCGTAAATGGAAGACATTATCTGTTTGTCATGTGAAGCTGTAAAAATTTTGTCAAGGTTCATGCAGACAGCACGTTACTATTTGGGACAAAGCCACTGTCAGAAGTATGTCTGAAATCATCTGTGTTATAGTGGATGTATATTACTGTAGTTTTGCAGTTGAGATTGGATTTTGTTTTTTCAAGAACATGACCCATACACCGACTTGATGCTCAGGTAGTGTTACACGAAGCTTGTTTCAGGTCATCTGTAAGTGTGAAGCCAGGACTACATGACAGCGACGTTCTCTGACCACACAGAGGGTTGATGATGGGCGAATAACTCCCTCATACATGTACATGTACACTGATGTACAAGGGAGTTATACACCTCTTATCTACACCTGTGGTCAGAGAAACCATTGAGACTCGCAGGCAACAGCAGAGTCAGCCTGTAAATTGTGTTATTCTTCATAAATCCTTTTGAACCAAAAGTTTACCTTCGATTCACAGGATTTCCTTCATATCATTTTAATATTTCTACCCAGTTTCTCTTGGGAAACTTTACAAATTAGCAAAACCTTTCATTCATTTATTTATTTGATTGTTCTTTTACGCTGTACTCAAGACTATTTCACTTATACGACGACGGCCAGCAATATGGTGGGAGGAAACAAGGCAGAGCCCGCAGGAAACCCACAACCATCCACAGGTTTCTGGCAGATCTTCCCACGTATGGCCGGAGAGGAAGCCAGCATGAGTTGGTTTTGAACTCACAGCGACGCATTGGTGGGAGGCTTCGGGTCAGCAAAACTTTACAGAATATCTATGCACATGCAGAGCTGGTGTGCCATTTGGCATTATTTTAGTGAAGGCTTTTTGCGTCAACACTACTTAACAACTGTGAACACTGGACGTATGTATGTAAGACATACATGCAAAGTTCTAATACAGGCAGAATTCTACCAGAACATTTGCTAATGAAGTCTTGAATTGGTTTAAAGCATTTTCAGAGAAACATTACCAGTATCTAACTTCTTACATAATTAAAAGCATTTTCATAATTAAAAGCATTTTTAAAAAATCATAGGAGTGATTTATGTATTTGACCAAAACATCCATACTTGCAAATCAAATCAAATTTTATCTATTTAACCAATAATAGCATTAATTATTGTATTTCCGAAAATATTTTAATAGATAAGTGTACTTGTACTGTGTATGGTCTTCATATGGTTCTACTTGTACTTACATGTATTTATTTATTTATAATGTGATTGTTGTTTTACATCATATTCAAGAATATTTCACTAATATGAGGATGACCAGTATTAAATGGCATTATGGTGAGAGGAAAATGAGAAGAGCCAAAGGGAAACCCACCTTCCAATGCAGACCCAGAGAGGAAACCAGCATGAGCTGGAGAGGGACCACACTAATGAGTGGCTCTTGAGTGCTTACACTGCCCTAGTAAGCTAACCATTATGTTTCCTAATCTGAAGAAGTTACAATGTATAAAGCAATCTGCGTTATAAATTTTTACAATCTTTATCACCAATTCTGAATGGTAAGTACATGCAAGGCTGATAATTTGTGAAAGGTAATTAATTGGCCTATTCATTTTCTTAAATTTAACTGAATTCTCTCTGATCACTTTATGTCAACAATCTCTAGTTACGTCTCGTTTAAGCACTGCAATGGATTCTGTGATTCAATTATTGACCATCAGGTGAAATTGTTATCCTGAGAGAACACAATTAAATTAAATGTTTACCAGGTTTTCAAATCTCAAAAATGACATAAATCTCAAGAACACTGATGGAACTATACGGGTGTATGTCCAAAAGTTTTCATATCAATTGGCAAAATCAACACTTTAAGAGTCTATGAACCAGATTTAAAACAAAAAGAAGATAATTTTGCATTTCAAAACCAAAGTATAACAATATAAATGTATTTATACATGTAGCCCAATTGTTATTTAGAAAGTGCAGCTTGAACTTAACAAATATCAGTACAGATTACATGAAGTTTACTGAAATGGCACATGTATACTACATGTACATTTACTTATTTGATTGGTGTTTTCTGCCATATTAAAGAATATGGCCAGGAAACTGGGCAGACCAAAGCCTTGGGTAGAGCCCGAAGTAAACCCATGACCATCGGCAGGTTGTTGGCAGACCTTCCCACACATGACCGGAGAGGAAGCCAGCAGGAGCTCGGCTTGAACCCACGGCTGCTGCATTATTTAAAATAATACTTATGTACATGCATATACCAGGTATAATGTAGGTATACATGTACATGCACCTGGTCCAAATCTGCACTAAAATTTCAGGTATTTCTTCAGGAATCTACATGTACATATGCTGACTTGCTCAGCTCATAGGTTTGCTTTCACACGCATTATGTTGCCTCAACAACAAAGAACTTACCAGGTCGTACAAATTTGGCCGACTGTGTATTCCCATAGATGTCAAAAACAAGCCACAGCGGTCTGTTGGTGGGTAAATGGCTGAGAAAGACACCTTTATGATGGCTGTTGATGAAGACTTGTAAGTGACCTCCACTGTCAATGTACAGCGTCACCCTGGTACCAGTGTCCAAATCCGCCTCGCTCAGAGCACACAACCAATATCCATCGCGATCCGTCAAATCCGGGAATGCATATTTCGGCAGGTCAGACGGTTTCAAGGTTCCGGGGTCAACCGTGGTGACCCCGATCCGAATCCCACCGCTCCATGTGGTCACACAGCTTAGCTCCACGCACACCTTTTGCAAGATTTTCAGCGGTTGGTCACCGAACACAAGGCCATTACAGAAGTGTGTCTCACTGCGCTGGGCAGAGCTGCTGTCGTCCGATAACAGTATTGATGATCCGTGTACATGATGGAACCGCATGTTGTAGACAGTGTTGTGGAGGCCAACATGCTACCTGGTCCACAGCGGCTCAAGTCGGTACAACGGAGCCTCACAGGTGTGAACATCCAGGTGAAAGCACTGCCAGCTAATCAAGCCACAGTTGACGTTCCCGCCTGAGCCGGGCTTCACGCTAACAATGAGTTCTGTACTAGACATACTGAATGCTTTGTACAGCTGTCCAAGAGAAAATTACACATCCAAGTTGTCAGTCACACCTCCAGCGCATTTAGCTGTGGTCTCTTGTTCTGGTGGTGATCCCTGAAACAACACATAAATCATATGTTCAAAGTCTGGCAATCTGAAGACATCTGCATAAATAAACATTAGGTCCTGAAACTCTATGAACAATAAAAATGAAAAAAAAAAAAAGTGAATTTATGCTCTCAGGATCACACAAAAAACATGCAGTTATTTTTTCATCATATATACGACAGCATTTTGCGAAAATGCAGCATTCCTAGTACATGTACATCATTCTGTATGCACTTACTAGTATACGTGGACATAAATTCATACAGGAATGTCACATAAAAGTACATGTATGACAGAAATACATGTAAATGCAGTACTTGGTAATTGATATTACTTAATGAGTGTTAACTTTTTACTTTTGAGACAATGAATAACTGAGATATCGCAGTTTAAAGTAAAAAAAAACCCATACGTGGGAATCAA
Organism: Acanthopleura granulata; assembly: GCA_016165875.1. Classification (NCBI taxonomy): domain Eukaryota; kingdom Metazoa; phylum Mollusca; class Polyplacophora; order Chitonida; family Chitonidae; genus Acanthopleura; species Acanthopleura granulata. Next base: position 11,335,563 of record JABBOT010000007.1, read on the forward strand.
CCAAGAAGGCATTTGTTTCCGCTATGATTCCACGCATTCCTGTTTCACCACTTTGCCTTGTAGAAGTAGTGTTAAATCAGCTGTTTTCTCTCTGATTAGGTACAATTTTGGTATACTTCAAAAGTCATTTTCAACAAGTAAGTAGTAGTGGAATACGTCTGGGGTTATTCTCCAAGGTCTCAACCAGGAGGCCTTTGGATGTAATAATAAGGGCCACTGTACTTCACACAACATAGGAGTGTATTGCCCATAATACTGAAAGAGCATAGGGTATGGCTGACATGACGTGTTTCTGGTTTCTCTAAAGTAGCGTATCCCATGGCCTTGTAAGAATTTTAGATTAGAAGGTGATTTATAGGATTACCATGCATGTCATAAAACAATGCCTATGCCCAATTAGGTCTGTATGGACCCCTCTTCTGATATAAATTTGAATAAATATTTTTTGTTGTCTTTTCGTTTTATTCATGGTTCCGAAAAAGGTCGTTATAGATTGAAGTTCATGTATAACACACAAGGGATAAGTCTCTAGTTTTGAGGGCTCTAGTAATATAGTGCATTTATTACATAAACTGAGGTGACCAGATTCACGGCACCTTAGATTACTTCTCAGCAGCACATGTAAAACAAACCAATATTCTGGTATCTGTAACTGCTGAAGGCACATATAGCTACATGCACTACACATATATATGTACCTGTTCATTTATCAAGAATATCAACAATGCCAACAGAATTTGATTTGTCCTGAAATATCTCTCATATAAGCATTATGAAAGTATGAAAGAATACAAACAATGTCAACAGAATATAATTTGTCCTGAAATATCTCTCATATAAGCATTATGAAAGTACAGTGTACTTCCCCTGAGCGAACAGAATAATACATATACATGTAGCGAGGTCAAAGTCCTCAACAGAACAAAATAGTCTTACATAAACTTGTCCAACATGGACAACAAGGCCCCAACAGTCCACTTAATTTCCAACTTGTCACGGTGAAGGCATGTGCTTGTACCAGTACACATGTAATGGGATGGGTGACTGTGAGAAGATTAAAAAAAGGCTGGAAAACAGTTTTGTGACGAACTCACAGACTTAACAACTCAACTCCCTTGCCTCACCAGAGTAAAGGTAGGGGACTATAATATAAACACCAACATCCAGCCTTTTATCTACATGTACCTGTTTAAAAAGCCTCCTACTGTATATATACATATAAAGCCAAGCGACAGTGGTCACGCTGGAAATAGAATACTAGCACCATTAGGGTTGGTGTGTGAGCAGCCAGCTAGCTAGTACAATCAAATACCCGGCCACCTCACCCGATGATGGATGAACTCACAGACCTGTGCTTGAAGTCAAACAGACGCTATAATCTCAAACGGTCTCGTTATTCGTGTAAACACACCGCATGCACAATAAGCCACTAATGGCAATCCATAAATGGATTCCTCTCTTAATTGTTAACATACGGTCAACCCGTGGTGACTGCATACAATGACTTCTCTGGGTCAACAGATCCAAGTTCCTACAGCCAGCGTATCTGATCTATATATTCACAATACAGTTACAACAGCAGGGGTCAGGAATCACATCCATGATGGTCGATCTATAGCTACTTGCACAGGTACAACTGAGTAACATGTAGGTCATGATGTGCAGGTATACCAGTGCCTCTTGGCACGCAGGCTGGTACTGGTACATTGTTAACAACCTGCAGGTTGATTACCTGCACACGTACATGCACATTGCGTACGTACATGCACTCACCCAAGACAAACTTCTCCCCAAGCAATAATAAGTTACCAATTATTACTGAGCATGCACAATGCAGAAGTTTTCAATTAATACTGAAAATTTCGAACACACTCAATATTGGTATCCGGTAATAAAAGCGTAGTAATTTATAGCAACTGATGAGACAAACACATTGCATCAGACAGTCAAGGACTTCCAAAGACATCACGCTCTGACTTAGCCTTGATTAGGCAATACAGTTATCTTATCATGTAAGCTATTATTAAAGACGACAATGCAACATTTATTTCTTTATCGGTATTTATTAACGTCACATTTCCCATTTTTTTCATACATGTGCCACATCATATCGGTCGCAGTCGTCATCATCAGTTACCTCGTTTACATGTGCAATTCAACCAGTCACATGTAGATGCACATATGACCTTTCGACAATAACACTCAACAACTGTGGCATTATCCACAAAGCAGTAAAGAGAAATTTACTTTCAGGGAAAAACATTTGGTCATTCATGCAAATGTAATGGATACATGTAAATTTTCAAACCATCTGTGTGCTACATTATGCCATGTGTCCTTTACAGTGCAGCCCTCTACAAATTGCAAATTCAGTTCATGACAAAAATGTGCATGGTATACATGTATGAATTAATTACAACCAAGGTTCAAAATTTAAGATATTGTGAGCGAGGGTACAGTCATATATATTATTTTTAACTGGGATTGTCAATTGTTAAGTTGATCAGTCATTGTCCGTTATGTTGGTTATCACAATGGAAAAGAATCACTCCAAGTCTAGTGTAGTCAACAACAGTTCATTTATTATAACTGTAACATGGAGAGTGACCAGGACTCAGAGGTCCTTACTGGTCAACTCTCCAGCCCAATCCTAACTTGCCTCTTCAGCAGAGAGCACTGTTTACACACAATCTCTAACAATACAAAGTTTATTTAAGCAGGGGTAACCATCAGGTTGTCACAATGAATACAAGTTGCTGTAAATCTGAACAAGTACAGTAGAGACAGTCTGAGTTAATCCTCTTAATCTATAAACAATACTCTTTGCATAATCACTCTCAGACAATTGGTAGATTGCAATCAGTGTTGTATACTGATTTCATTATAAACTAATTAGGCACTGTTGTGACTTAGATATGTAAAATGCACAGCAATTCTCTGACTGGTCATAATATTACATGATCAAGTGTGTCTTCAAGATGTGAAATGTATTAGATTTTATTACAATTTATACATCAGTGAAATCCCAGAATTTTTTTCACTGATAAAAGTGTTATTTACACTGCAGTGAAATATCCAAAAAAGAAACATTTCATTTTATAAAGTTCCAATCTGATCTTTGCGTTTTACGTGTTATCATTTTCACCTCTCACTCGGCCAATATTTATGGTATTCAACCTTGACTGTGCAATATCCTCTACCTATTCAAGACATGTGTAAACCACCAAGGAAGTTGATGAAATACAACAATCATTTAAGTGTGTAAAATATCAGATTTATCTGCGCGATAAAAAGCTACATACATGTATCTTTGAGATGATCTGGCCTGAATTTGATTTGATCAGTTTTATTTTGACTTCCACATGATTTGACTACACTGAGTTTGACTACGCAAGAATTGTTTTCAATAATTTAGCACTATCCTTTAAGGACTTTCTGTTTCTGAATAAACAAAGAAATACTTGGTTATACTTCACAAAGAATTGAGGTGAACAAACAGAAGATGGTAACTCTACCCAGTACTATCAAGAGAGTGAACTATACTATTTCAGAGAGACATGGTCACCCAAAATTTGGATATTTAAACAAATTCTGATTGTGACGTATTACACAAAGTGGGCGGGCCAAGTTCGACGTTGTAACACCATCACCACAACAACATTTGCACCCACATCAAGTAGTGTAGTTCACCATCAACTACAACTCTAGATTTACTTGTCAACCTGCTGAGGTCTCTTTTACCCCTGTTTATGGCCGATCCTGTTATGAGAGAGCCATAAGCCCTTCTCTGATGCGTGTCATCAGCCATGTTTGTTCACATATGAAGTTTACAGAGCGTTATGCACATGCTCAAGTAACACTGCATTCACATACCCTCATTTAAATATTCTGGCACAGTTTTCAGTCTTTAGTTATTTTTAAACATACACTTAACGTACAATGCTGATTGTTTGATTAACCAATAGCTTGTAACTTTTACTTCTTGAGAAAAATACCTAATACTCATGTCATTCTGCAATAACCCCAAAATACGTAATATTTGGGTGACCATGTCCCTTTAATAAATATAACATCATTCAGCTGACTTTGAGCAGAGACGACAAAAGCACACACTAAGTCAAGGAAATGGGCATTGTTTCAGACTTTCAGCATTTTGATCATTCACGTCTTTAGTTCAAATACGTTTTTAGAAGTCTGATAATGTGAAGCGCTTATGTTCACCTTTGCCATATTACTCTCAGTATGTAACTCTAGGGCATAATGCAAGCCCTCTAGGGTTTTACTCCAGCCACACTACTTAAATCTATAATATTATAAATGTATGTATGATGTTTGTCAATAAAGTTTGAATCTTGAAGAAGAAAAAAGTGGGAAAGAAATAAAAGCTACTAATTTTCCAGGCACATGAAGAGCTGTAAATGGAGATATAAATGATACACCTTGTGGATGAAGCACTGAAGGAAGACAGAAGCAGTCAACTTCTAACTATGGATAGTGCCTTAATATTGGATATAGACTGACAGACTGACAAATGTAGGCATGGACAGACAAGGCAACCCAAACTAAAGGCAAATTCTAAAAATCTATCACGTTTTGAGTCGAGGTATCATGTGAAAAGCAATTTCCACATGGACAGACACAAGACAAGGTGGATGGAAGGAGAAAAACAACAGCCAGCAACAGGTTATGCAACGGAAGCCACATACCAAATTTCTGATTAATGAATTAAATTTAAACAGAGATACCGTTTGGGAACAAAACTTAGGAGAGATGGATGAACTAATGAACAGATGCCAAAGTGAAAACAGTGCAGCGCTTTACACTGTACATGCATTTACCAATGGTATATAACAAAACATTTACACCTGTCTCAAGGCCGCGGTAAGGTGCTGAATGAATGAATGATTATGGCTTGATGCCATATCAGCAGTGTCTCAGCCATATCATGGGGAGGAAAGGTATCGATGACGAACCCTGTCATTAACAGATTTTTGTGACTCAAATGCACGATCGATTACACTCACCCATTTGTGCTGTATACAACAACATACGGATATATGGTAGCATCATATATTTTACAATCTGCCATATCAGACAGGTGAATATAATAACTCTGAAAATCAAACTAAGATGCAGTGCATTTATACAGGTACATCATGTATGGCTGTACATTTAAGTTCTGATTCCCGTCCCTTAGCATCTGGACGTTCATGTCGTGTGATAGTAACAGGCCACAAGTCACTAGTTACTCCTTGAGCGAGAGATTCAGTACAAGTTTGAACAAATGTGGACCCATGTATTCTGACAGTCAAAGACCACCTGTTATCCAGTGTTAAGTGATTGGACAATTTGGACACTACATTTGATAGTCAAGCAGTTGACATAGTGTTTGAACCATTTGGACAACTGCAGACCACGAGAGATTAAGCATACAATATTGTGACGGTACAACCTGAACGTCCACATTCTGAGAGTCAAGGAAGATTGCAGACCACACACCAGTGCTCTAGCTGCAAATGATGTTTGGATAATTTTGACAATGACTGCGAAAAAAAAATTTTTCTGGACCTTCATATTCTGGCAGAGGAGGAATAACATTATCCATAAAGAAAATAGAGAATATGAGAAGAAACCATGCAGTGAATGGTTGACATTTTCGATGCAATGATAACAAGAATCATTATCTGGTGTACATGTAGGCTGTAGGAAAAGAGGAGGGACAAGTTTATGCGTTTGAAGAGATTTCTCACAATGCTATTACTAGATTGAGCAGAAAAACTGTCTGCCAGTAAAGATAAACAATTGGACTGCCTGTCAAGATGGACATAAGTAGGTGTACCAGAAATCTTAGCAGTGAAAACAGGGGTCTGCTTGATGCAGAAGCAGCTAGGGCACATTAACGTGCAAGTTTAATGTGTTTTTAAATCTGAGACTGGTGTATATCCATGGTTCAGGAGACAGATGTATAACATGTATAAGGTTACAGTCATGCAGACTCACATGCCCCCCCCCCCCCCCCAGACATGTACAAAATTACACATGTTCCTTGCATGATTTATAGAGGGCAAGGGTAACACGTAGGCTGATTCAAACGTTAAGTTTGCCAAGACACAGTTACCGTTTGAGGTACTAGTAGACAGGGGCAAACCCGAGTCATTGAAGTCTCTACAGGACATGACATTAGCTACTGTCTACATGTAACTGTACCTAAATGAGGCATACTTTGTCAGGTGTGGTGTGTTTGATAAATGGAACAGTTGACAAAAATGATCGAGTATCGATACAATTCGGACTAATGCAGAAGTCAGGCATAGCAGCTGTTTGAGGTACTAGTACACAGGGACAAACCCAAGCCATTGAAGTCTCTACAGGAAAACATGGTGATGTCAGTGCAAAGACATGCTACATGTGATCGTCATCAGCACCTCGCCCATCCATAAATGTACAACATTACTGCATTACTCATCGACTTCGTAAAGGTACACTTAAATCATCCACTCAAGCTCACTCCGTCAGCCCAATGCCAACTCTCTAGTCACGACAGTCACGGCTGGCCTATCAAAGGCCAAACGTTTCACCCACCCCCTTTGCTTCGGCTACCAGCACATGTAGTTAGAGCTTTTGTCTACAAATCACTCAAGGATGCAGCCTTTTGTTTCCAGTGCTTAGCAACAACAGTACAGCACACTGTAGATGAATTCAAATGTTTTTCAAGCAAAAAAAAAATTGTATGAATAGTATAGTGCATGTAGAAGCATGTTATTGTACTCTCAGGCTTACAGAGTGCATGTACAAATGCGTGCATGTATGGTTCAAAGCACTTAAACACACATGTACATACTGTGTACAGGTACCAGAGGTATATCTGATTTATTCCGAAGCTGAGAAAGATGTACAAGAAATGAAAGAATTATTGACAGCAGTACACCTGTTATTACCCCCAACCTAATTAATCTTGCATTTTTGATGACGTACCTGTGCAAACAGATCAGCCACATTGATTATTAGAACTCCAGGTAAATTATCAGGAGAGTCGGCATCAGTCTCTGCAGGGTTGCTTAATTCCCACAGAATGTTGATGAACAAGGAGATAAACCTAGATTGTAATAAATGCGACTACCATGCAGTGTTCATTTTAAAATTATCTGAGTTTAGTAAAAGTCCTTTCCTGTGGATTATATACACAGGTACATGTAATTGAAAGCAGGCTTCATGTACATGTAGCCATGCATATTCATATCAACACTTATGGGTGTGTCTTTCTCACCTTTACTATTCATGTAAGTGTGGAAGAGCTCAGGTGTAAACTCTGAAGCCCTGCCTAAGACATGGAATTTCTAAATTTCAATGCTCTCGACGTTTTGTAGGACGTCATTGGACCATGGTTACTGTGGTGCAGTTCGAACAGTCGTACGTCTTTTCCTAATCACTCGTCTAACACCAAAATGGGATGAATTTGATTTATTCATCCAGTTGGAGTTTTATCTATTTCATAGATACAATATGATGGCAACTACAAGTAGCATTTAATGGTTGGAGAAAAGCAGGCAGAGGCCAGGGGAAACTCGCAATCATCTGCAGGCTGCTGACAGACCTTCTCCAGTATGGCCGGAGAGGAAGCCAGTTTGAGCTGGACTTGAACTCACAGCCACCACATTGGTACTGGCATACCAGCCCCTTGGCTTCGGATAACCCTTTGAGGTACAATATGAGTCAAACCCTGAAACAATGCCTAAAAAACGAGAATTTCGAAATTTCCATGCTCTCGTTTCGATAGACAGCCAATGAGCAGCCAATAAGCAGCCAATGGCTATCGTGGCACAATCTGAGCAGTTTTATGTTCCTTCCAGATCAGTTGTATGCAACTAAAGGTGGTGTGAAAATCATACAGTGACTTGCCAAAGTATCAGAGAATTTTCCAAGGTACTTCAGTTTCCCCCACTCATACTCTCTTAACACATTCTGGATTGTAACAACAATCTATCTTTCTGATAAACTCGACAGCCATCCATTTCCTAGAGTACCCCATAGCCAGATTTGAGCAATTCTATGCATGTTCATTGGTACAGACAATACATGTGGGCCATTAATAATGACCTGATGACAGTAGTGGTAGTGGTACCAAATTAAATCCATCTACCCAGATGTACATGTACATGTAGTTTCTGAGATATCTTGCCACTCTCTAGAGTAATTTACACCACAAAAGAAAACACCAATTAAACTGACATAACGCTATCATTAAATATATTTTTGTTGCAGGTAGCCCAATGACCCTTCAAAAAGGGACCTATTTTAAGGTTTTAAATGAAATTGTGTTTTAGATGGAATTTCTATTTTTATATCTTTCTCTCCATGTGAATTTCTTTAAAATTCTTATTTTTTTCATAGCTGAGAAAAAAAAATATATTTTCCTACCGATCGACCCTATTTGTTGTGATCAATAGGGTTGTGTTACCCGTAACGAAAATATTTTAAGGATGGCCCATCCACCCATGGGCAAGTGTAAATCATGATGTCCCCATGACATTTGCTGAGCACATGGTTCATGTGGGGGTGGCATTGGCATGGAGGAATAAGCCATTTTAGCACTGACTGATTATCTCCCTACATACCTGTATGTGTTTCTGGCAAACTTCAGGGTACCTGTGACAATGCCTTAATTCAGATAACCTCACTGTACACATACACGTACCTGAAGATGTTATATAATTGATTACTGGTTAGCTACCCGTACATGTTGCCTAGGTAAAAGTAGCTAGTACGTTTGGATAAAACGTACATGTAGCCTACGGTAAAAGTAGCTAGTACGTTTGGATAAAACGTACATGTAGCCTACGGTAAAAGTAGCTAGTACGTTTGGATAAAACATACATGTAGCCTACGGTAAAAGTAGCTAGTACGTTTGCATAAAATGTACATGTAAACATGTTACAAGAGACATTTCACTTCCAGGATCATACAAGTCTGTCTGATGAACATGTTTTAAAATGTAACACATATGTAGGTAAAACTGTACATGGCATGGCTAGTGCATGCATGCAGGGGTTAAACTGTTGTCTACGTACCCGTGTTATGCACACCTGTCGTCGTCACATGAATGACTGTTTACAATCTGTAACCTGCACCAGTAGTTTTGTGATCACACATCACCACAGTACTATTAACAGTCAAGAAGTTGTGAACCACTGCAGACACTTTTCTTCCTGAGAGAGATCCAGAGAGATTACCAATCACATCCTGGCACAAGTAACTTCACAGGAGACAGGAGCAGATCAATAAAACAGGCAAAGCCTCACATAAACAATGATTGATTTCTGTGAGCGAGGAAAATCGCCTGAACTGGCATCTTAATCCCTTTAGCCTTGCTTCTAATGTGTGCTCGCTAGCTGCCATGTATTACGTTAAAGGCCTTAAAGCAATCGCCAAGAGCCAAGGACATATATGTGAATAACATGTACAGGCATTAACCAACCATGAATATACCCGAATACATCATCGTATGGTACAGGGGTTTTGGTAATTCACCTACTAACATGTACCTGTGCCTTGATTTCTATACCTAATTGCATACAGACAGGTACATTTACACCTTAGAATGCAATTCACATGTGGGCAGTAAAATAAATACATGTACATACACTGTGTTTACTCTTTTAACCCTTTGACATGCACCAAGATAACTCTTGATTATCTATTTTACCAATGGGCACTAAAATAATTTACAAATAATACATGTACTGTTTTAAGCCTGATCTGCTATGCACTGAGGTAACTCTGATTGCATTTTACTCGTAACGCAGACGTATACATGATCACAAATAAGTCACTTTCATGTATGGACACGCATAAATTACAAGATGGTTCGCAAACCTTTATGATCTTATCGCTCAAGTAGTGACAAGTTTTGGCAGCCTGGAGAAAAAATACCTTGGACATATGTTGGGTACACACCAATTTAACCAGTTAACATATGTGAAGAAGTTGTATGATACAGGTAATTCCCAATAAAAGAGTTGAATACAGTACATGTATTCATTTAAATTTACAAATTTATACAGGAAATCCATTGTTACTTCCGGTTTTTTGGAACAGAAGATGTCATAGAGGAGCCGAAAGACAATGTGTACAGCAGAGCTGGGAAAAATTCTTTGCAATATGTGTGTTATAAGCTATTGTACGGCTCACACAAGTGCATGTCCATATTGTCCACCTGTTGCATTTTTTTCGCCAGAAAAATTTGAAAACACAAGTTAAGAAAAAAAACAACAATAGAAGAAGACTACATGTATACATACGTACTTGTATGATATACAGAAACTGATAAAATTGTAAAATGTGATTTGAGTTGTTTAGTTGATTTACACATTAAGCCATAACCATCTGCAGCTTGCTGGCAGGCTTTCCCACTCACACCTAACAAGGAAGCCAGCATGAGCTGAACTCACAGCCATCGCACTGGTGAGAGTCTCCAGGGTCATTGTATTGCAGTAGCACACAAACCACTACTCCATGGAGGCCTACCAATGAGGATGGAAATGCCCGGCAAGATTTGTTTGTCTCATCTGTCCAATAACACATTCACACATGTACATATAGTGTATGTGATTTATTAGTCAGACATCCCAGTGGTAACAGTGCATGGTAAATATAAACATTTATTAATTATCAAAAGGTGAAATGTCAGGATTTTCTTTACTAATGAGGATTTATTGCAGTGGAACAACTCTTTTCATATCTCACACCCAGATGCTATGTACGTGGTCTAAAAACAAACATCTTGTTTTGTAGCGTTCCAATCTGAGCTCTGCTGTATGGCGTCATGATACAAGTTGAGTCAACTGCATTGTTCATTCTTAAGTCTTGAAAGCAGAAACATCATTCAAGACGTAACGCATACATGTGCAATGTCACACTATAGACATGTCTTTAAAAACAGTTCTTAAAACATCTTAAAATACACAAAATCACTGTTAGATATAAATGATAAAGAGAATATTGCAGAGTTAAATATTGTAAATAAAGCTGAACAGTTCTCCTGAAAGCTGGAGATGATAACGCTTACTGGAACAATATTTATGGTATTCAACCTGCAATGTTCAACATTCTCTGTAATTACATGAATGTAACATTATAAGGTTGACAAATTATATTAAGAGACAATACCAGAGATTTGGGGGCCTTCGTGGCTCAGACTGTTAGCATGCTAGTGCAGCGCAATGACCCAGTAGCCTCCCGCCAATGCGGTCGCCGTGAGTTCAAGTCCAGTTCATGCTGGTCCTCTCCAGTCATACAACGGAAGGTCTGCCAGCAACCTGCGGTTGGTCGTGGGTTTCCACTGGTTTCCTCCCACCATAATGATGACCGCGATTGTATAAGTACAGCATCGTTGAGTACACCAACCAAATAAATAAATAAACAAATAAAGACCAGAGATTCATTGCAAATTTTTGGTTTAATCAATTCAAACTGAAATTTCTGGGTTTTTCCTCTTATAGTTGACTTACACAGTTTCAGAAAATGTTCCACTCTGTATCTTGAAATTTACTGTTTTTACACTGCTGATTTTTTAAGTTGTTCCATTTCGACCCAAACTAGGGAAGTTAATGTATGCACGAAAAGTATTGAGCATTATAATAAATAGATGTAGAAAGCCGTTCAGTAAATTTCATGCAAAATGCAATTAAATCCATTTTTGGCCAAAACAATTGTGACATCATGATGTCACAGAAAGTTTGAAAATATGTAACGAACGTTTGCCTCATTGAACGGACAAATTTGCAACTGTTACAATACTGATGTAATGTACATGTTTGTGAGTGACAGTTCAGAGAATGGACTTACGTACAGTTGAATACTTGAGTTTATGAAACTGCAGAAAATTCAATTTGTCTTCGTTTACTTATATATGCAAGCCCATAGCATGCAAAGCTACTGAATTAATTCAAGGCATGTACAAGTCACAATATAGCAATTCTCTAGGGTAGTCTTTTTAAGCATTTTTTCTCCATAACTATCGTTTAATTGTTTCCTCTTATCAAAAACATACGTTAGGCACACATAAATGATGCTGTAAACCATTTCCCATCTAACTTGTAAGCCTATCTGATGTAATGTTAGAAGTTGCATGGTCTTACAAGACTGAGAAGCTTATGCGTTATCTGACAGGTTATAGATTTGTATCTATGTGTCAAAACCGACAATCGCACACCAGCCGTCAACCAAAAAAATAGGCATCCAGGGTCAATATTCGCAAGAAAAGTTTCGAAAAAAGACAAATAATACAAACCCCCAAAGAACCAAGAAAATACTTTCAAATGATTTCAAATGGATATATAGGGGAAGACAAGCCGCTCTGAATTTCCATGCAGACACCGCATCCACACTTTTCCCAAAGCAGCATCCTGCTTCAATTAGCAGCCATTGTGCTGGGATAACTTCTTGGCCTCTGCAATTAAAAGCTCATGAAGACACTACATGTAGGTGGCATTGTGGTGAAGCTGAATACGCATATGTACGCTTAGTCGACCTTGGAAAGAAAGAAAGGTCAAGGCCAGTACAGATTAAATGAACTGTAAGCCTCAACTCCTCAGGTAAAATGTTCCGGTATCTAATCTTGAGAAAAGGAAATCTCATAAACCTTAATGCAACGTGTAATATTTAATAATTCAATACATAATATATGAAGACTGCTTTTACATTAGCTATATTTTGCATATATATATACTACCAGTATGTACATGTAGGTGTTATTAAGACTTGAAGAGGAATTATACAAGTTGTGCCAACTTCTACCATAGGACAGGCCTTCTCGCAGATTTTGCCCTCAGTTTGGAATCAGGGCACATAGGAAATCTGGAGTACATATGCATCAAACTTTTGAGAATGTTTCACCGTACTTAAATCAACAATATCGGCGACACACAAACACATTTATCACGTGTTCAGCTTACTTTTTGGTGTTACACAGTTCTTTCAGAGGCTTTAGTTCCAGCAACAATATAAATATACAAGAAACATTCCTCGGATCACTGTCTTTACAGTGCTACCAACATACTCGTACAGGAATATCTCTAACTGCGTGAAAAAAAAAAAATCCAAACAGCTGCACTAAACGCCATTTCCAACCAAACCCTATTTTGGTCAAATGGTGCATTATGTTTACAATCTTTATCGAAGTCTAACTTGTTGCAATGAGCGTTTCCTATAGTTAATGATCACTGGTTAGCTTGTAAACCAAAGTTTTTCAGCACAATAATAAGCAATGCTGATTTGTAAACAAGCCATGTTGAGTTCAAGGGCACAAATTGAAAACAGGCTAGTTTCCGCCGTGTTGTTGTCGTTTTGATGACTCCGCGGAATCATATGGCTGCCAGCGAGAGTAGGTGTTAAACTTTTCGATACTTCGAGGGGTTAGATCTGTTGCTGGATGTAAATATTAGGAGCACTGCATACATGAAGTTTTGTGGAATGTTTCCAGTACATTTTTACCGCTGCTGGAGGTGAGGATATGAATGAGCTGTGTGGCCACAAAAAGTATGTTGAGAATTTCACAATCCTGTTATCTTGTGAGCTATACCGCTTATTTTTGTTGCAAAAACTTTCCCCATATATTAATCTTGATGAATAGCCAGTTTCAAGGGCCTGGGTGACTGGGTCAAGAAATGACAGCTAAATCCGTGAGAACACCTTCATTCTGGATAACAAGAGAGAGAGTTGTATGACTGGTCCTTATAGTTTGTACCATTAAAGCTTACAGGTTAGACGACTGCGTTGAGGTGCCGCTTACATGTAAAAACCATATTAAACTGATTACACCATCCTATTTACTGCCCAAGGTCACATACGCATAAGACAACAATGTTGCCATGGTAATTAAACTCTAAGCCTTATACAATGGCTTTGTGGCATAGAGTCGAGTCCAAATCAAATATTACATGTACATGTCGGTCTATACGGACAATTCAAAGACGACTGACATCTCCATGTACAGTATGCACATGGCCTACAAATGGTTGTGGGTCCCAGGTGCTCTGCCCAGTTTCCTCTCACCATATAAAGATTATAACCAAGATGGCCACAGTTATATAAAGTGAAATATTCTTGAGTATGGCCTGAAACACCAATCAAACAACAAGAATAATTTTCTACACGTGACTTGAATTTGATCCTTCGAAAATGTATGTACATATATCTGTGCACAGATCTGATAAATATAAGAAGAGAGAAAGGAAGAAGAAAACATGTCATCTCCAGTGAAGATGCAAACAGTCAGAAAATCTATCCAGCACTATGCACATGTGCACCCATGTCAATGTATCTGATGATAAGATATTGGAACCCATGTGGCACAATGTACGTATTTCCGAAATTCGGCTAGCTAAATGATCGATATATCTCCTTGTCTAACTTTCTTGCCCCTTGACACTTAGCACCTAGCTAATCTTAATCTTCTCAAATCAACAGGCGGGCACAGCATCAACCACTGTCATGTCTAAGTTCTGCTTTCAGGACTTCTGTTTATACATGTATCAGCACTTTAAACAGGATTTGGACAACTCAATCTCTACAGCTGTGCCAAGATAATAGAATGAAACACTGTCATATAGTCTTCTAACTCAGACATCTGCTGAAAACTAACATTTGAAACAGATTTTTATTGACAAAGATATGTCAATATGTCCTAAACACATGCAATTTCACAATAAGGGGTAAAATTAATGTTGGGTACTCTTGCAACGATTCACATGTATGATTATTTGAACAAGATATATATCCCTAGATATATGTAGTTGTAGTTATATAGGCTAACCATACCAGTTTCCCCAGTTACTTCCATACAACACTCTTTATTGTGTAAGTCCATTTTCATTATAGTCATCACATTTCTCATTCTATTTTTTGGTTTAAAAATGAAATGCACTTTTGAATCAGTTTGTTTTAATTTCAAAACAAATCTTATGATTTATTCTTAAAACACACCTACATACGCGAAAAGGTCCACAAGGTGTTAAATGTCCAATGACCAACGAATCTCGTAACATCATAAAGAAGGGAGACTAGAAAAGTGCATTCTATATTAGGTCTATGAAACATAGTCCCTTGTTTCCCATCACTAATATTCTGGAAAACTCTGGTGAGGATCTCATCCTTCATTATCATTATTCCACTATACTTTGTGATGATCTCATCTTCAGTGACAATTTCCGGCCAAAATGAAATAATGAATTCCAATGCTGGGGGCAAAATGACATCTGGGTGGTAAAGAGAAAACAAAGCTGGGCAGGATCGAACTTCAAAGAGAGTGACACTGGTGGACCGAAGGAAACATATCGGTTTACACCTCTACTGATTGCAAAGCAAGAAGATATGGCAGGGATTTTGGTCAGTCAGGGCTATTAAGTGACTTAATTAACTTGTCTGGTCTGACAAAAGCCAAACTTTAAAACCCTGCCGAAAAAGTTTTTGGTCCTGAAAGAAGAAAATTTGACACATTTGTCTTAAGGTAACACCGACGAGGTGGTTCAAATTTTAATTTCCAGGACATAAAAGTAAGCTCTAAAATTCAATTTCAAATTTCCAACTGGGTAAGAAATGGCTTTGTGGAACTGGCCACTGTACTGCCTGACTACCATCAACTGAGACTCATGCATGTTTCTTTAATTGTTCCATTTAATTGAGTCAACATACGCAATAGCACAGGATTGCTTTTTTCCTGACGAGTTTTACTTAACAAAACCTTTTCACTTGGCTATCTGAGTGAGACAAACAAATGAATGAATGATTACTATGGCTTAAAGACAGGTCAATATTCAAGCTACATCATGGCAAGAGAGTATTCAAACCAGGAAGCAGTGAATGACTTTCAAAGCGATAATGGGCATTCAAAAACAAATAAAAAGTAGTCACAGAAATGTTTAAAACCAGTTATCTCACCAGGGGGACAAATCATCGCTGTCATGTCCATCGGGAGTAATAAGCCATAGACTACTCTTTAGCCCAAAGTGGTTATTTCACTCCTATACTGGGCTGCTCTTACCATAGCCACAGCAGCAACCAATGGTAGAGCTAACGTGTTTTTACACCATGTCAGATAAGTCCTTTCTCAATGATGTTTGAAGTGTCAACAGTGGCTCTTACCTCTCAGCTTGGCCTCACACACAACTGTCTACGTAAATTCCACTTGGTAATGACAAGGCAACCCCGATTTCACAAAACAATTTTGCGAGCATTCGGTCATGATGTGCTTCTTTCTGGGTTTACTGCGCATGCGCAGTAACAAGAACGAGAACTTTTCAACACCCGTAACTCTGGTTAACACAAAATGGCCGCCACTTCAGCGATGACCATTTTGTGAATTCGTGTCAGTTTTGTGCCAATCGCTAGCAAGTGTCACAATCTTAAGAGTAGTCTCCCTTTGCAAAGTTTTTACAGTCATCTCCCATAAGTTTACATGCGTCCACCATGATGACATTTTGTGCCATTCGCTAGTAAGTGTCACAATCTTAAGAGTAGTCTCCCTTTGCAAAGTTTTTACAGACAAAATGATAACACAGACCATCGCCATCTAACAGCAAATGTCTAATACCAATTAGCATACAATAATTTCGCAATATGAACAGGAACGCCTGCCTCTCAACACAACATGACACACCTCTGTACAGACAGTTTTAGAAACCAATGCGTGTCTTAATTTTTATTGGCGTATTTGGAACACCTATTTTCCAACTTGAATGCCTATTGGACATTTTCACAGGCATAAATTGCTCCGATACGCCCCTTTTCTGGAGCACTATATATTATTTTATTTTCTCCTATATACATATGGGGGGGGGATAATTGTATGGGGGGGGGGACTGTCTGGGAGGGGCATTATTTGGGGGGAGGGAGTGTCTACCCTGTCTAAGTATGGCTTATGTATACCAGGTGTAAAGCAGGTGAAGGCTAGCCAACTATAGTCTGAGCGCACAACATAATTTCTGCTTTGGACACTACATACATGTAATGAAATTTTTGAAAGCTACCAGCTGTGAACTATAAAAATTTGTGCAGAAATATGGTAACTGGTACTTGAGCAATCCACAGAGCTGTTGTTCGAATCAGTGGCTGTGTTGGTCATGCCCAGTGGAAATTGGCTTGTATACACCTCTGTAGATCTTATACACAAGTACATGCATCGCGGAGCTATTATTAGCTGTAACCACAATCTTTCTATACCGTCCACAGAACAGCTCGATTCATCGATCAAGGCTACATGTAACACCTACAGAGACGCGGTGGGCCCAGGGTAGGGCATTGTACCTGGGTCAATGCCATTCGACCGTATTACCATCTTTGTTGTAAAGGTAAAGACTAAAAGGTGTAACTACATACGTTAACACTGTGTCGTCACTGTGTAATTCAGTATTTAACGCCCCGCGGTGATAAAAGCCAAGCCAACCCAGTGTGTCGAGTGCAGTAGCTAACGTGTTCTCCACTCCCTGGGACTCTTAAAAATCGTACGCCCTTTTACCCCGACATACAGTAGATTGACAGACTGTTGCAGTGGCAACTGTAACGTGTCATCGCACACGTGCTCCAAAACACTACTTACCTTTTGTCCACTTCAGCAGGTTTGAAGAGAAAATCGCCTTATCTAAGCTGTCATAAATTCACGATCTGTCGGCCATTTTTGTCGCTAGGACGCGCACCTACCTAGGCAGTTGCACTCGTTCCTTGAGCGCAACATGTCAACATAGGCTTTGCACCAACGTACGAGTCAGAAACCTTTGCACAGTAAGTTAGCATACAAAAAGCAACGGCGTAAAGGATTTCAAGGGCGTGAAATATTTTACCTCCATGGTGAAACTGGTGTATTTAATATGGGCGTATTAAAGGAAGAGGCGGATTGCAGTATTACAGTGTAAGTCCCCTCGTCTGTGTTTCCCTTCATCAGAGTTTCCTTTGATGACGCCTGACATGACAGCATGCATGATGAACCGAATTAGGGCGTTAAGGGTTAGCTAGGCGTGAAAGCCTTTTAGGCTTCATGGGAAATTCAGATTCAGATCTCGAAAATTCTGTTCTTTATTCTCTCATTTCTTACTTTTATCCCACCATAGATGTGAAAAATTATATTTTTCCTAATTATTATTCATTTATAAAATTTGACAAAAGGTAGTCCTACATGAACTCCACTGTTGCTCCGATATTTAGATGTCACTCTAGCAGTAGGAACATTTCAATATCGGAGCGACAGCGGAGAACTAAACAAAATGAAAGGGTTTAAGGAAATGCATGCAAGCGGACCTGATTAGGCTTAATGGCTGTGCCGTTGTCGTGGTTACATAGGCCATATACATAAGATTTTATTGCAGACACATGGTCCATGTACAACATAATTATATGGAACAGAAAAGGAAGTGGGGGGAGCCGGGAGAGATTAAGAAGAATTGCTGAGTCTCTTCCGTACTAATATCAGTATAACAGTTCAGTCCATTTGGAATGCAAAGATGACATGTACGAAAATAACATCATATGCCAGAATGACTTTGAATAAGATTTTTACTGGAATATATCCTCTCCATGAATTTAAAAATGGCCTTACGCAAGACATCCTCAAATGAAGAGACATTGCTCATGGCGAACATAGCAGTAGCACTGCAGATGCACATGTAGCGAAGTAATCATTGGAAAGTGTTATTAAACGTGGACCCTAACTTGTCGAAGATAGTTTTGCAGTACACTGACCACAGGTGGCAGAAGTAGACATTACGACAGTATGCACAATTTCTTTTCTGGGAATCTGTATCACAAACCGCGATCAGCTCACTGAGGAGAATATATATTACTCAAGTATGTATAGGTATGTACATGTACATAATCTAAAACAGTGTGACACAATTTATCGCAGGAAGGTTTAAAAACATAACGTGGTGGGGTGACAACCAAGCAATGACTTTTTTGGTATTGTAAATTTTATTACAATGTTATGCTATATATTAAATTATATGTTGCTTGGCGTAAGACGCACATCCATCGAGGCGTAGCCTTATTTGCAGAGAACTAACCGAAGGCTACACTTGACACAAGTCGTCGGCGTATAGCAAGTGATTGATAAAACGGCCAGCAATATTACAACCAACCGCGGCATTGAAGAGATTTACATCAAGGTCATGCACATACAGAGCAAATAAAACAGAGGAGATAAAACACGTCCTTGACGGAGACCATAACATACGGGACAAAATGATAGCACAGACCATCGCCATCTAACAGCAAATGTCTAATACCAATTAGCATACAATAATTTCGCAATATGAACAGGAACGTTATGCTCGAGCAACTTTGTAAAAAGTGTCCAGTGGTTGACTCTGTGGAATGCCTTATTGGAATCTGAAAAGTATATAAATATAGGACTAGTATGGGACCGATAGGAATTAACAACTTCACTAGAATGGCAACTTTTAAAACCAACCTGAAAATCGGAGGTATATAGGTGGATTTCACGTAATTGGGAGATGCAACATTCTAATACCTCAGAGATAACAGAGGCCACAGCAATAGGGGAGTTTCGAGATCGAACTCTTTTGTCGCAGACCATCAAAAGAGTTCAGATGTGTAATGTCATTCAAGCTGCTCAATTTTCCCTATCGTACGTCTAGTCAAAGTAACTTTTTGAAACTTTTCTTAGACGCCCATGTTGTAGTAAATGTAATCAGAAATAGTTGCCTAACATTTTTGACCGGTCACATGGTACAGTAGGGCTTTTCTTACCTGTAGCGATAAGAGAGTCCGATCTCGAAACTCCCCTATTGGGCAGTAGTAATCTGACCTGGTAATGTCCCCAGATTTGTTTTTTACAATCGGAAATATATCTACACGCGTGAGATCAGATGACAAATACCATGTTACATCATTGCATAGAGGCACATACACAAATGAATACACATAACACCTGGGCAATACTTCAGATGTTCAGCACATAGACCGTCAAAGCCTGGGGATTTGTGAGGTTTAGGATCAGACAAAATACCACGTAGTACATCTGGGATGATAAGTTTCGTATTTGATGTATTTGATTGGGATAAAATGTTCATAACCTCACACTTATGACACTCAGTGGAAACATCATTACATCAAGTATAGAGTAAAATTAGAGAAATCCTTCTACATGTCGGCAATATTTCGTTCACCGTCAACAGTGTCGATACACATGGGAAAACTCATACAATCAGAGTTAGAGCTCCTCTCACCAGAGGATAAGTCAGAGAACGAGTTTGTCATCTTGTTAGCCCGAATCTCAGTTTCATCTCATTCACAGGATCTGAGTGCCTGGTTAAAACGTCTTCTAGGCTAACGCATTTGATCAACAACAGGACAACAGCGTGGACTAACATGCTCTCTCCAGAGAAGGAAACTAGTCCTGGAAAGTTGATACAGATCGGCCACAGTTATTCCATCCCGGTGCAACAAAGTCACGGGGTTTCCTAGGTCTAGCAATGCAACTAGAATCAGCGGAAAAGAAGAACGTGCACCATCCGATTATAGCAGGTAAAAATATCGTCAGCATGTTTCATACAATCCGAATCCCTGCACACGATTGCTTCCAAAGGAACCGAAATTTCACTAAAATTAATCGTAACGCAGTCACTGTACTTCTGAAGATCGACACGGCTAACTTTGTTCCAGTCGATGGAGAATCGTAATTTCTTACTGACGATAAGTTTTAGCCTAGCGTGGGAAAAGCATCCCAACTGACAGTAATACATACAGGAAAATGATCAGAAAAAAACTAACGAGACCTCAACATGTTGAACAATTGTGTTAACATTAACAGAGGAAACAAAATGATCTAAGTTGAAGTTGCTAAGTGAACATCGCTAACATTAAAAAAATGGGCCGGGGGGGGAAATTCAAGATCAGATAAATGTAGATCATGACAATCACCAAAGGATTTAAGTTCATCATCAAATAAACGTGAAATACGGGCATTCCAGTCATCCTCACTAAGAACGTTTGGGATATCAGAATCATCAATAATAGGACGCAACTTACTAATAAGCCAATAGAGGTGTCAAGATTATCGCAACATTCTGTCGGCATATAAACACAAATAATTAACAATTTAGAAGAATCACATACAGTACGAATACCAACTATACGGGGATCATCATAGTCAACGATTTCTCCACAGAATAGCAATGCCCCCGTGGGGTCTTACCTTTTGCAAGGGTGGTGTCATCCACTGCGGAAATACCACCCCCATAGAAGTCAGCATTAATAGAGTTCAGGATATTAAGTTCAGTGCTAAGAAGGCAGGTTTCCTGAAGTAAAAACACACGTCACTAAAATCACAGAGAGATCTCATGCACCACAGGTAGTGAGCTTTTTACAGATCGGCAGTTGTATGTAGAAATAGGCATGTCCATAAATACAAAATTTAACAGCCAGTGTTAGTATTCAAACTCGTCTTCACAGTACAAGCGAGAGCCATAATCATCACGAAATCAGCGGACGTGTTTATTCCCCGGTTCCCGCTGACTACGCTTATAAAATTTACGTACAATAACTTCCTCATGCCAGTATATTTGGAGTCAAAGACGATAATGCGCCAGCATTGTATTATTGACTTGAAAACTTTTAATATATTTGTAAGTATTCTTGTGACGGATATGACCCCATCGCAATGGAAATCGAGCCTATAAAGGGCCTATAGGTCCTATTACAATGTATACAGAGTAGGCCTACGCCGAAACACATATCAGAATTCAGAACCGCCTTGGTGGCCTAGTGATAATTCTGTACATGTATAATCATGTATATGCACGTCCCTCTTGAGGTCTGGAGATCCAGGATCAATCTCAGGTCGCGTCATCGGAGAGGCTATACCAAAGTTGTCCAGTATGATGTTCGCTGTGTCGTCAAGACCGCCTCGATGGGCTGTGTGGAATTTTGCACATAGCGCTGTACGGCAGGAGACCAGCTTGTTTCAGTCTGTAGGCCCCTACAACTTATAATATGATAGTTTTTGACCTCTTTACAGGCAATAAAAAAAGAACTTTTAGGCCTACAACTACTACTGCTATACCAATAATAACTTATTATTTCTATTATCATAAGCGTGTCGTGGGTGTGTATATGTATGTATATATATATATATGTAGGGATTGCAGGGCTCTTAGCTCATGTGTCTTTTAATATACATCAAATTTGGAAAGTGAAAGTATATATAGGGCCTATAGATTTCCAAAGCCTTTATAGTTTTACGCCTATACGTTTGGAAAAGCATGTTAGCCCTTGTATGTATGTAGAAAAGACAAAGTATACATCTCGAAAAGCACTCTTTCGGGCGAATTCAGGTGACTGAAGTGATAATAGGAAGCCGCTATAAACTGCACATTTATTCCATTTCTGTTTTGTTCTTTATGAAGAGCTACAGCGTTTGCTGGTTGCGGCAGCTAAAGTACTACCCAGTCCAATGGACGAGAGAATAAAGCTACATGTATGAGGAAACCGGAATAAACTACATGTATTTTTTTTTGTCTTTTTGTTTTGTTTTCTTTTGTTTGTTTTTTTTTTTTGTTTTTTTGTTTTTTTTGTTTTTTTTTTCGGTTTTTTTTGGTTTTTGTTTTTATTGTGTTCTTGTGTTGGTAACATTTGCTTATAGGCGTTATTTCTTTATATGTAATTACACGGTCTTCTCGTTGCCCATTGGAATGCTATATATGCTCTGGTAATCAGAAAAAGATATTTGTGGCCGTTCTTGAGTATCAACGCTTGACCGTCTATGCGTAAATCATACAACATTATGAAGGGAAATTATCAAAGAAGCCGGTCACGTCAATGTTATGTGAAAGGACCTGTGGTTTTGGAGAACTAAGCGATAGAAGGGAGGGAGTGCCCCTGCGCCTTTTCGACCTGGCGTTTGCATACAATACCTGTCAGAATATTAAATATGCATACAGATGCAGATCATGTCGGACTAATGTACTGGACGGTAATCAAGTCGGTGCCTTGCGTCAGCTGAGATGTTGCTGCTCGATCACACTCTGAAGATTGATTTGTCAATGTGGCAGGCTATATACATATAGGATCCGGGTGGAGGGCATGGCGATCACAGCAATCCATCCAGCTGCATGTATATTTAACACCTGAGCAATCAAGCCAGATCCCCATGGTTATATAACTAACAATATACGGTTTACTATTCTTACAGCTTCAAGAGCACATCATCAAATAACAACAAGAAAATTGTATTTATTTATTTATTTGATTGGTACTCTACGGCGTACTCAAAGATATTTTACTGTATACGACGACGACCTGCATCAAGGTGGGTGGAAAGCGGACAGAGCCCAGGGGAACCCACGAACATCCGCAAGTTGCTGGCGGACCTTCTCGTGTATGGCCGTAGAGGGAGCCAGGGGGATCTAGGCTTGAACTCACAGCGGTCGCATTGCTGCATGAGAGACGTCTGGGTCATTACGCTGCACCAGCGCACAAAACCCCACGGCCACGGAGGCCCCAGGGAATTCTAAATATGCAATATTTGCACTTATTATTGGCAATTTGCAATCATGCCACCTGTGATGTGTACTATATAGGTAGATGGGACAACGACATTAAATACAGCTTTGCATTGTTTATGAATCTTGATCGGCTATTCAACACTGGTCTATAGTTCTTTCAAAACAATACATCGAGGTGATTTATTTTTGTCCACAAAAAATACCGCTGGACGCCACCTTCACGCCTCATCTAGTCCCATGCTGGTGTAAATTCCTTGTGGGACAAATTTATCAGTTACTTGAATTATTTATTTATTTATTTATTTATTCATCTGGCTGATTCTTGGAGGGAACCGAGGGGCACGGCGTATATAAACTACTGACCGACAACCTAATGAACTTTCCCATGCGCTTATCCATGCACTTACATGTACGACCTATTCATATAACAACCAAGAAGCATGACGTTGTTCGATTTTGGCTGGCATTGACGTCACTTTATTGTTGCGTTGCGCTATAACGCGGGTCTCAGTTGTAACGTCACAGTTGACAGAACCGTTATTTTGATACAAAGTTGCCTCAACAATAGGTAGAAAAAGTAATACAGGCTGTTGTGGCCATCTTATGCCATACATCGTAAGGCGCTGCGTATGTCTCAGAGCTTATGCCAGTAGGGTCTATTGGTGGAAGGCATATATATATATATATATATATATATATATATATATATATATATATATATATATATATATATATATATATATATATGTTGGTAGCTAATTATCAGCGCACGCATGCCCGCATATTACCTTTTACGACAAAAGTGTTCGAACTCGAAACTCCCCTATACTCTGCCTGAGGCTCGGATTAGCTGCACGAATTATTTGCTTTGCCCAATTATTGAGTATAACTATACAGATAATGATTCAGCGCACATGAGAAATGATCGGTGATATAAGCTCATGCAGAAACTTGTATAAATCAACTGACATGTAATGTCAACGGACATGGAAATACGGGTTGGTTAAATAATGTGTTGAATAATGGATATACTCTTAATGGGAAAGCAAACTGGTAAATATACAGTGCACTTGGTATGCATTTATTTAGGAGTTTAGGAGTATAGAAGTATAGAATATACTTATATCCTAATAGTTTAGGAGTATAGAATATGGCACGTAAGCCTAGTCTGTCACATCTTAACATGTATAGGCCTATAAAATTGGGGAATCTGCAGGGGTCTGTCATCAAAACGATTATGAATACACACAGCTCTGTATATATGTATTATGCTCCAAAATTGGAAGGATTAAAGTAATAACGCGTTGAATAACACGAGAACATTTAAACTGATGATTAATGATCGCTTGATGTTCTAACTGGTTTAATTATATACTAGTATAATATATTTACGATACATAGTTAGGGACTCAGCTTTGAGTCAATCGCTTCAGAACATTTTCAGCCTAATTCAATTAAGTTTGGGGATTTTTGCCTTAATCTGAGTTGAGATTTCTGTCATGGGGAAACTTGAAAATGTATTTCTCATGCATTGCAAGACAACTATTAAGGTCAATTCGGCCTGGGCCCACCGACGCGGGATAGTGATGGTAACGGTTCGACCTATTACAGTTATAATTGGTACATTTATGAATGAAAACGTTCTCTTTCCATGCAGGGAGACAGTTTTTGGTGGACCTTGTCATGCGTATATATACTCGTACAAATCAAACCCGAAAACTAGTTACCAAATCAAACCCGAAAACTAGTTGCGAATACGCTAACTTGTGGCAGAAATTTGAAGATTTTATGTGACTTAATCTGCAGAGAAAATTCTTCTGTGGTCTTCGTGCTGCGTTTGTCAGCATGCAACCTGCGGACTGTCGTGGGTTTAATTCCCTCGGGCTCTGCACGGTTTGCTCTCACCACCATGCCTGCCTCCCACGTATATATAAATAGAGAGTAAAACATGCCAAGTGAGGAGTACAAGAAAAGAATTACGTGTAATATATAGGAAGCTAATACATGTATATATATTTAATGGCAATCGTATAATAGCGGCATCGGAAGAAGGTTGTTGAAAACATAAAAAAGCTGCAATCTCTGAAAGAGAGACCAGCTAAAAACAAACGAAATGTACAGTATGTATGTGTGTGTGTGTGTGTGCGTGTGTGTCCGAGAGGAAGCTCAACTCAGTCACGTTGCAGACTATATACTGAGCAAATACTGCAGACATTTTGCAGTTGTACAGACCTTCCCACGTGTATGACTGGAGATAAATTCATGCACAGCGAATGCATAATTGGTGAGATGCTTCAAAAGGGCATTGAGCTATGCTTATCCCCTCGGCCACGGAGGCCTGATGCAAGATGAAGACCGGATGCTTTAAGTCAGAGGTTCTGTTAGGTACACTTCGAAAGTTGCTCCATGACTTACTACGGGCACTCTTGTTTTCTCATCTAAGTGAAAAAGTCTTGAGCTCAGCGTTTAACACAAATCAGTCAGTTAATCTTTTATGAGAATGGTCTAATCAGGAACAATTACAAGGACAGCATTTCTCGATATATACACTATGAGCTTTGTAGATATTTCTGTAGAGGCAAATTGGAAGCCGTTTCATTATGTTTTTTTTTAAGTTATAAGCAATGGACCTCCATGCAAGCAGGATATAAGAGAGCTATCTTTTAAGAATTTGATTTGCTATGTAATCTGAACATTGCAGGTAGTAAATAATGCGTCATAAAAATCAAAGATAACCCCGATATTTGGCCGAGCGCAAACGTTTTCGATGTGGACAGACACAGGCTATGTAGAATGATTTCTCGCCCACAGAAACATTACCTTGATCATCCAGCACATGTGCATCGCATCCAGTTATTTCAACAAACGGAACTATTATTTATTTATCTATTTTTTCCCGGTAAGAATGATCATTTTACTGATATACAAGAACCCAGAGTGCTCCGCGTAAATCATGTGCCGAGCTTAATTTTGAGAAGTAAATAACTAACTAACACATAGCACACGAATTTCCATTCGTTGAGGGAGTTCAAAGAGACTAGAGTATTTATTGTATCTATATATATACCACAATGCTGGCAGGAAAGCTATATACTAGTTCGTTCTTGTCTTAGCGATGACGTTTTGGCAAACTGGATAAAGATCAGAGAAGACATTGCATCAAACATTCACTCGATATTACACATTACACAATGTTAAACAAGCATGTATAGTTTCGTGGTTTGACGTTTCCTGGCTGTGATTCCCACGTTTCTGTTCACTCACATAAAGGTCAGAAATAAAAAACTGTTTCCGGGAGGTTGGATACCGAAGTTATCTATGAACAGACGATGACATATTCATGCTTCTCATTAATTAATACCGTTTCTAACTTTCTTCTCCCTGAACGAGTGCCTAATGGCATTCCCTTAATCCTCGATTAGTTTATCAGAAAGAGTAAAAACCCAAGCCTCAATGGTTTCGTATAAAAAGATATGAATTTATTTACAAACTAACATAAAAAACACCAACAATATGATACAATAATGTAATAAGCTGATACGCAGGAGGCCACACCTGAACTGCTTGGGTAAAACATTAGCCATTCGTGGACATAAATGTAGCATGATTCTCAGCAAATGATCTATATGAACTAAATAAGCCGGTACAGCTGTGGTCAAAATGTGAATAACACATGGCATTAGTGTGACGTGAACAGAAAGAAGCAAGCTTAACCTCAGATCAGGTTGAGAGGTGCGAATAATAGTTTCTCTGTCACTATACCAAGTGGGCACACCACACTTTCATGCCTTACTTTTCGAAAGAGATGAAAACTTAATGATGAAAATGACATGACAGAAACATCCAGTGTGGTTGTCAGAAAATAAGATACAGAATTTGCATTTATTACTTAAACAGCAATAAGCTGTCACTTCTTGAAAAAAAAGGACACTTCTTTATTCCTTCCAAACTAAAAAATATTACGAGCAAAAATATGCTCAATATGTATTTACCTATATATATATATCTTTCAGTTGAAATACTTTGATATTTTGAAATACAGAGTGCGTTATAGATCTACACTCACAGTGGGCTAGTTCAGGATTGTCATTCCAAAGGTCACCCAGCCTAGAAGGTCACTATCTAGTGCCTGGGACTTATAAGACACTCTGACACCCTAAATAGACACCTTCTGTTAAATCTGTTGTTTAACAGGTAACGGATTATATTTTCCTTCTTCTAACGGATTAATCAATCCATTGCAGATAACAAATCATCGGTAATCAGAAACGGATTAATTCGATAGATTGGTGAAAGTGCATTTCCTCAAATAACGTAATGAATGGAAAAGTTTTTAGAGGGAAGACAATCTCAGATCCATAACAAATAATATTTATTTATTTCTTTATTTGATTGGTTTTTTATGCTGTACTCGAGAATATTTCACTTATACAACGGTGGCCAGCATCAAGGTGGGAGGAAACCCGGCAGAGCCCGAGGCCGGGAAACCCACGACCATCTGCAGCAGTTGCTGGTGGACCTTCCCATGTACCGCTGGAGAGGAAGCCAGCATGAGCTGGATTGAACTCACAGCGACCACATTGGCGAAAGGCACTGTACCACGCTAGCACGCTATCCCCCTCTGCCACAGAGGCCCCCTCACAAATAATAAGCTTGTTAATTCTTCAGTTCAGAATAAACCATATATGCCTATGCGTAGATGAACAAGAATAGTCTACCAGCCTCCATTCAAACGAATAAAATAGTACTATGAATATATCAATGTTGATACATGTGCATGTATTTTTAAAAAATCAACTTATGTACAATGCTAATGTAAAAATTACCTACAAATAATACAAATCTGAACAATGATATACATTTACCAAGAAATTTATAAATGAAAGTTTCTTGATAAAATGCGCTTTTGTTGCAGCTGCAACTGGAATGTGGACACATACAACATTCTAACACTGCAACAGCTGCAATTCCACTGAACATCTCAGTGAGTACTCCACCTAATTCAACAGAAACATGACAAACATATACAAGTTAATATGATGTTTACATATTATGAATCACAAAGTAATCACATGTGGTTACATTTTAATATATCACTGAAGATCTTTGATTTGGTGGAATGTCATGCCGTAGAGGATGGATGATACTGATATCAGAAAATATCTGGAGTTGGTATAAATTTGGACAGCTTTTAGAGAAGTGATGAAAGGTTTGGTCATTCTGTCAAACAAGAAGCATGTTATATACAAGCATCAATACCTGAGTAGAGGGCATCTTGGGATTCGCACATCTTATACCTACCAATTTTTAATCATTACACCTCAATGTAAGAAGAATGATAACATGGTGCAGAGAAGAGTTACTATCAACGGGAGATAACTCGTTAAACGACTTGATCCTGCCATAACGTATATAGATAAAGGTTTTCTGTATGGGTAGTAGCCATCGTCGTATCTCTGTGGACACATGTCAACTGGAAGAGAAAACAAAAATATGGGTGTTCAGATCTGTATTATTTATAATTTGGTACATGAAGTTTCATCCAAACATGAACGTATGTTATATGCAAATTTTATTACAAATAGATGTACATACAATTTACATACATATACAATGTTGAAGCCTTAGGTCCCCATTCCATGACCAATTCTCAAATTTCTTACAAAACTACACATGCAGACAATCGATTCAGTGGGACTGGTTCTTTAATGGCTACAAAGCATGGAAGGAGACAAGTGCCAAGTGGGGGATCTGAACTCATAACTGCTTGATGAACAAAACTATGATATGACATCTATTTGACGAATTTTAATGTATTTACATGTATCTCAAGAATTCCTGAACTACTTGCAGCCCAGCTTCTGTCAGCAATAATTACAAACTATGTAAATTACATGTTTATCAAAGTGCCACTCAATTTCCAAGCACCCCTCCCCCACCCACCAAAAAAAACAACAACAAAAGAACAAAACAAGCCAGTAGCAATTCCTGGGATAGCTTTTTTCTATGTTCATTCAGTTTGAGCTTCATGAAAATCACAAGCAAACACTGAACCATTTTTCAAAGTCGGTAATTAAGATAACACATCGTATTCATTTCACTCGTCACGGGTGTCTTCTATTATTTTTTAAATTGACTTGAAATGTGATGCAATTACTAGCTCCTTTGAATGAATAAGTGGTCGTGGATGAACGCCGCATCAGCCATATCGTGGTGACCAGCTCCTTCAATGATAATGATGCAGCACATAGATAAATGTACTGCATACTATCATACTAATACTACTGTATTAATGAGTGACTGATTCAAGCTGTTTACTTACACAGTCGCTCGCTTTCGGAGAGCTCCAGGGAGAGGCTGGCGCCCTCGTCAGGGGTGTAGCTGGTAGCCTCCTGGTTAGCTCCGCAGGTGGCCCGGGCGCTACGCGACAGGACGATCTCTGTCCAGCTGATGCGCTTGTACACCTGCGAACAAAAACAAAACCACCTGAATATACCACATCAAAACTTTGTACGGATGTTCTTCTCTATAAACATACACTATTTGTGTTTTACCCAAAT
This sequence comes from Acanthopleura granulata, assembly GCA_016165875.1. Classification (NCBI taxonomy): domain Eukaryota; kingdom Metazoa; phylum Mollusca; class Polyplacophora; order Chitonida; family Chitonidae; genus Acanthopleura; species Acanthopleura granulata. The sequence goes on from JABBOT010000007.1 coordinate 11,365,633, forward strand.
TCTTCGAATTTTTGGGACATTTGATTTATCCTTTAAGCCAATATTCATGTAATTGTAACAGGAGTTTCATTTTTCTCACATTGTTAGTTCATCTAATCAACAACATATCCACATGAATACTCGTCGTTAAAATCTGGATTCAGCTGGGCTTCTTTGTTTCTTTATTTGATTGATGTTTAAATGTTCAGAAATTTTCATCAAAATACCAATGACATTTAAAAGGCACTTTTTGAAGAGTAGGTCAGGTTATGAACAACGCACATATCTTTAACGAAGGCTTTATTAACAACTTTGTCAGCGAGGGCTCACCCAGCATCTGTATTTGGAGATGGCATCCTCTTCGTCGTAAGTCATCAGGTAAGACTTCATGTCCTCCATCCAATACCCCACACAGGTCAGGATTCGGTCAGGTTCATCTGTAACATACACAAGCCCATCAGGCCTTTAGTGGTGCATTGGAGTGGCTTCCACAATCAATTGGCACACAGGGCTACAGAGCCAATTGTACAAGTCATTTCCTAGTTACCTGTATTCACTTGAAACCGACACATCCTTGGCAATTGTTAATGATGAACTTTCCCAGGCCTGATGCCCATATTCATGGATTTAGACAAATACTGTTTCGAACTACAATTACACAAGACAGCAGAGACTCATCCATAACACATAATGTTGCCAAGGTTCCTGCAATGAGCTGTGAAGAAATCTTGAAATGGCCTTGCGCACTTTTAGCTGTGTTTTGGAAGCTTTTGATATAAGTCTGCACATATTTCATCATGAGAGATGATATCATGCAGCAATCTTATGAAACAATTTGTCCAAAAAATAAACCCTCTGTTTAAAACACTGAGATGGTAATTTTTTTAGATAAATAACCCCCCCCCCAAAAAAAAAATCTTGTGCCTCGTGACAATAAAGTGAGAGTGGATTGGAGTGTAGAATGTTTCATTAACTCACCATATTCCCCAATAGGTCTGCCCTTGTAATCCACAGTTTCACAGTACTCTGCGTCAATTTCTATCTTGGTCATGTCTCCGCTGCAGGATTTGAACTCGCTCTGTACGTTACGACAGTCAACCTTCACCCTTGGTCTCTCCGTCACGCCCCTGATACGAGTTGTGATGAGGTCACTCCTGTTACGAGCGTTCTGATTAAAGCGATATCGTCCAGCGATAGGGCATGGCACAGGGTTGGGCGGGTCCACTGGAAAAAACAGAATCAATTAATTTAACCCTAAATCCTTTGAGTATGTTTAATGCTAATGCTATACTGTCAAGATATTCAGCAAAATTCTGTTTGAGAGGTCACTATCAATAAAGCTGTTGATACTATTTATTTATTTCATTGGCGTTTTACACTGTACTCAAGAAAGTTTCATGATCATAAGCAGGACTTGAACTCACAGTGATGTCTATGGTGACAAGCACTAACCCCTTTGTGCTTGATGCACTTCAATAACATTACTTTAGCCTTAACTTTCGACCTAATCAAAATTGAATTTTTTATTCATTTTTGTTTTATATGTTTCAAGGTTACAAGCTGAGAGAAATTTTTATCCCTAGACAGATCAAGCAAGAACACAAACCTGCCAAACATTGAGTAATGAATACTTTGTTCGAAATTCAACAAATTCAGAAAAGATGACCCGATGAACTACCAGAACAGTTCATCTACACTGCATTTTATTTAACTTTCAACTTTCCATGTGATTTCAAAATATTCCGATGTGGTGTGATCACAGGTGAGTGTTACCTGTACAACACCATGCAGGCAGTCTGAACAAGTAATTTTGCACTGTACGCTTTCAGAGCGCAGAACTACTAGATTATGGTTAATCGATGCATATAAACTTTGTATAGAAATGTGTCTATCCGTTTTATTTGCATTCAACTTTATTAGTTTCACTACAGAAGCAGGCTTGCCTGACATGCCTGAGTACATATGACCGAACATGTCAACACACACCATCACCATACTTGGACTTCAGGCTGTTCAGCACTTGCGTTCCACTCCTAGACCACCCATCCCCACCATGTATTTATTTATTTATTTATTTATTTATTTATTTATTTATTTATATGTTTGATTTGTGTTGACAATCGTTCAGGAAACCTACTTTGGTTTCAAAATCTATGTCTTAAGGCAAGCTTGGATGACATTAGGACCAGTATGGACTGCTTTAGACTTAAAAAAAATACGGCATATTAAAACTGCTATTGTAAGTTTCAGAAGATTATAAGAGAAAAAAATTTTCCATTGCTCACATTTTTCTTGGTGTGACACAAGAGCATATAGGGTCACCCATCGCTGATGCATAGCCACAAATGACGCTGTCAAATGTTCTTACCGTCATTCCACCCTAATCAATTTACCTGTACTTGACGTCATATCTGCCTGGTTCAATGTTACAGAAGAGAACTTATCACATGACATCAAGTAACAGTTACAGAAGAGTTTGTTTTTAAATGAATGATTATGGCCTAACGCAGAATCTCAGCCATATTGTGGCAAAGTTTGTTTTTCGCGAATTCTTCAGTTACAGGCAGGAGTTAAATAGTTGTATAATTTGGCATGAATCATTTTGAACCAGGGTGTTAGCTATAATATCTTCCACAGGGTTTTCTTCACATCACTTTAATATTTCCACCAAATTTCTCTTGGAACTCACACAGCACAGAAACTCACCTGATGAAATGCCACTGATCACAACATCACATCACACTGCCATTCTGACTGGACATAAATCTAGTTTTGGATTATGCTACACACAAGTGAACAGAAAATATACAAGCAAACCACTTCCAAATCAATAGTTATGGCGTCTCATTCATGCTGCTGAAGTTCTTGAGGACTGCAACCCTCAGGTGATATTCTAAAATTACTTACTGTTATGTATATTGTTTGTTTGATTGGGGTTGGTTTGTTTTACTGTGGCTACTCAGCCTTGTTTTGTGATACTACTAAGACCTCTCACTGCAGCTGGAGTGCCTCCTCACTAGAATGTCATGCAGAAGACACCAGGCACCAGACACCCCCCTGGCTACTTTATACACAGTTACCCGCCTGATCTGACCTGTTCCTCTTCGCTGAGTGCCAAGTGCTGCAGTGCCGAGATAGTCTTTATAGGTATGACTCGATTCGGGACTTAAAATCCCAAATCTATTGTAATTACAAGTCAGATACGTCACTATATGTATCAACATGTGCTCTGTTTAACACTTTTCAGCAAACAGCTTTCAGATAATTAAAATTGCTTACAAATAAGAACACCGTATTTCCAGTTTGTCTTCCTTCTGTCAATTGTAAAAGAGAGGAAGTCACAGGCCTGACGGAACTTTATCTCACGGTAGTTGGGGTTGTTTTTCTCGTCTTCAGTGAGACGGTTAGGACGTCCTGCAAAAACAAGAGTAATATATCAGCGTTTAATTGATCTCAAAAACAAGAGTAATATATCAGCCTTTACTGTTTTAATAGGTGTAATTGATCTCAAAATTCTTCCAACTTAACCTGCGCATATAAATTTTTTGAGGCACAAATTTTTGTTATAAAACATTATTTATGCACCTGAAACTTACATTTATCCGAACTGACCTTACAACACCTTTCCAGGATAATAAAATACTAGAATACTAAAACTCTAGAAAAAGGCCAAAATGATTGCATAGCTTGGTTACTGACAAAATTTTCAACAAAAAATATTTCTGGCATGGAGTCAATGGCAAGATGTGTCTTAATCAGAGCTGTTAATTTTTTGAGACATGCTTGCACAGTGTCATAACAATACTTCATTTATCTTGTTCTTTCATTTACATACTCAGTTTTTTAGGGTTCGGATTTTCTGACTTCTGGATGTCCAAAATAATGACTATGTTAAAGCAGTGCACAATAATGTGTGAATTAATGATAATGTGTGATTTAATGATAATGTGTGAAAATAAAAACAATTTGAGGTGAAGTAATGACCATGTGTGAATTAATTATAAAGTGTGAATATAGTGTTAATGATAATGTGTGAAATTGAATGTAATAATTAGACATGTGAAAGGAAGAGGCAAAAAACCAATAATACGCGGTATTAAAAGTAAAGCCGACGACTTTTGCTTATTAAAAGTATAAAATTAAAATTTTTCTGTCGTGCCTGTTGCTAGAAAAACACGTTTAAACTTACATGTTACATAGAAAACACGCCTTCCACTTCAATGCAGCCATTGTTTGAGGCCGTGTAACAATTAGCCCATCAAACGCATTTTACTAAGTCTTATATAGGAGGCACCATAGCCTTTTTTCTCAATGCAAACAAGTGTTAACACAACAGTGGATTTTTAGTGATTTCTAACTAATGACAGGCACAAAAATTAATATTCAGGAGTAGATATATGACACTGAAATTACTTCCTTTGATTAAGAATAAATATTTTATTTTTTTTTACTTTTTTGCCTTTTTTTAAAATAACATTGTTTCACATCAGAAAAATGTTTAACCCAAGAAGCATAGACCAGCATCTAGCACAAAACGAATGAAGCATGCAAGTTTCTCATGCGGGCAATGTTCCATGTGACGCTTAGACGCTTCCAATTACCTGTGGCCCCTCTAGAGCTTACAATGTTATGACACATTAGGGAAATGCTGTACTGGTAGAAGATGACAAAGTTGAAAAGGTTACAGCTCCATCATTTTACCAAATAACCAGGTAAAAATATCTATATATTAACCTTTACCCCTAAATTTCTGATGTATTTGTAAGGAAATAAAAAAGTTTGATATTTTTGTGAAAATGGCATAGATATATGCAAGAAAAACAGCTGGGTTAACTGCTTGAGAACTCGGCCTGCGACCTCGTCCTCAAACAGTCAGCCCGTCCTTTTTCATCTTTTTGCATATTCACAAAATAGTGCTGTGAGGAGTTTGAAGAGCGCAGCGATTCCCTGGGTATGTCATACTCATTCACCATAACCCAGAATATGGCTGCGTTTGCAACACCACCTAGACGGACAAATTATTTAATGTTTTCGACAAAACAACAATGATGTGAAAATTTTGCACTTGGGTAACGAAAATAGAGCAGCTTTTATGACTTGTAACAGTAATGTTCATTATTTGCTGCCTCTTCCTTGAAGCAATGAAAATGTGTAAAAATAATTACAATGTGTGAATGCAGTGAGTGAATGAAAACAATGAAAGTCTGTTAAAAAGACAGAAAAGTGTGAGAAAGTAAAGACAATGCGTGAAAATGTGCATTAAAACAGTGACAATGTATGAAAACGCAAAAATTTGTGAAACAACAAAGAAGTTATTGAAATGCGTAAAACCTGTGACAATCTGAACAAAAAATGATAAAAGTATGAGAAAACAGCAAGTGATGAAACAAATACACTCTGATTAAAAAGAAACAAAGTGTGAAAACATCCTTAAGGTGACAGTGTGTCAGCCCACCCATAACATGTGAAACTTTGACATCTACATACCTGTTCTATATCTGACAATACTGTGATGCCGTGGTACAATGTCCCAGCAGATAAAATCCACCTCACTGAAACAAGTACAACAATAATCACAACAATGTTTAAATAACATACGCCATTAGCTTGTATGTAAACAAAATATCTAACCTCTGGAAAAACAAACCAACAAATTTTACCTCAGTATCCATATGTTCACTACCACAGGCACATTGGATATCTGATCCCTAAGTTAATGTGGGTGTTTGATTTCAGTGGCCCATTTTTCAAACAGGGTGTAAATTATTGCAATGATGACACATACAGTTGAGAATTTTGTCACCATGGTAGTTACGTTTGAGGAAGACGTTACACCAACTTCATAAAACGGGCCCCAAAGCTAGATCCTAACAATAACAAGTTTAATTCTAGTGTTAGACACGATGTTTACTTCCACAGTGAGTGACGATGCTTCATATACCAAAACTATTGACTGGATGTTTGATTTAAGAGCTACACACTGATTGTTCAATTCTCGAGCTGCAGTTCACATTTATGATCAATTCACCATCAAGTTTCTGCACTGCAGACTGAATGTTGGATTCTAGGCCTGGACTGGACGTTCGGGTTCTGGCAATGCTTTCCTGAAGTGCGCTTAACTGACTACCACTGTAGAGCTAAGAATTAAGTGCACTTGGCTAAGGGCTATACTTAACACTAAGTACACTTCATGAAACTGCCTGATCCCAGACTTACACCAGGTATTCAATCCCAGCAGCCAGAATGGAAGCAGGTTCATTTCAGAGCTACCATAAATCACATGTTCAATTCCAAGGCTTTACGTTCAATTCCCAATCTAGACTATGCGTCCACTTTCAGATCTAGGCTGTATTTTAAATTTCTGAGCTAGACTGGATATTCCGTTCACAAACTTAGAAACACATTTAGACCTGGACCTGACACCCGTTGTCAGAGATGCTTGTGCGTTTCACCTTCAGTCTGGCAGGCATGTAAAAATGCACAGGCTTTCAGAAGCACATTAAGGCCTTAAAAACATACTTTTGATGTCAACACTTCAAATTTTTTGAAAATTTTATAAAATTTTATAATTTGAATACTTAAATATTATTCAAACTTCACAAAAGGCTGTTGGATGAATCAATCAAAGTAAAGCAAAGTCTGTCATGTGAACAAAGCTAATTAACTTGAGGTGAAGCACAGTATTTGACTAACCATCTGCCGACTGTGATAGCCGTCATCAGGTAGCGGGTACCGTAGGTCTGCTGACACGAGAAGTACGTCTCCCGATACGTATACTCGTCAATCTTCTGCTTCATCATGATGTGAGTCTCGTTGATGCGCACCTGAGTGTCGGCCTCACCCATGGTGAACCAGGTACCAGTCAGGTTACGGGGCAGGTTACACGCAGGTGTGGTGTAGGTGGAGGTAGGGGGAACTGCACACGTAAAAACAAAAGGTATATACTTACACACACTCATTCAAATCACGCTGTAATAAAATGATCTAGCCAGACCAAAATCACCTAGGTAAACTATAGAAATGACTTAATGAATATCTTTAAAAGACATTCACTTAAAGACTCAATGTATATCTTTTCCTTCAAATGGTAAATGTTATTTACATGTATGCCTGACATACACTCATTCACGCCCTGCTGCAATAATATGACCTAAACATGGATCAATTCATCTAGGTAGCCTGTAATGATCTAAAACATTGCCCATGATATCAGCTGCAGTGAATTTTTGATTCATGTCCATATCCTCTATGTGCAAAAAATCTATTCAGAAACAAAACAGAGTGAAGGGACTCACTCGGCCAAATATCGGCCAAATGTTGAAAAGTGTACCAAATATTAAGTTGGCTTTTATTAGACCTATAATACTTCAAAACGAATTAAGTCTGTGTCAATACAACGACAAGGACTACATCTCTGCACATCTGAATATAGTTAACACCAGAGTCTTCAGTATTTTAATTACCTGCATCTGTGATTATATATGTGTTATGTGTGACTGCTTGAGCGTTTGGTGTTCTGGACTTACTAGGGGAGACAACCAGCCTCTCATAACCGACGTAAGTACTCTGCAGACTGCGACAGTCGGAGAAGCGAGATCGCACCCATCTGTACTTGTTGTCGGCAGGTCTTTGATCAAGGCGGGTTAACTGGGGAAGGAAATCAAATTGCATGTCTGTTAATGAACGAATTATTTCAAATGTTTAATGGCCTACAGCCACTTTGGAAATATTGAGCTTAAAAACAAGCTCTCTTTCTTTCAGGTAACATATGTACAGGTATATATATTTATTACGGTACTTATTTCATTGGTGTTTTACGCCATACTCAAGAATATTTCACTTATAGGACAGCGGCCAGCATTATGGTTGAAGGAAAGCGGGCACAGCCTGGGGGAATCTCATGGCCATCCACAGATTGCCGGTAAACCTTCTCACTTAAGGCCCAAGTGAATGTATGGATATGTGCCTGCATTTCCATACAAAGACTTGCATATAAGCATTGCTTAATACACATGACAAGCTCATAAGTGAATTTGTCCCAGAAGTTACCTGTATGAATGTCTTGTTTGTTTATTCCATTGGTGTTTTACACTGGACTCAAGAGTTCTTCACCTGTACGACGACAGCCAGCATTATGATGGGAGGAAACCAGGCAGAGCGCAGGGGAAAACCACGACCATCCACTGGTTGCCTACAGACCTTCCACAAACCGCCAGAGGCAATGCCACCATGAATTGGACATAAACTCACAGCGACCACTTTGGTGAGAGGCTCAAGGGTGATTATGCTGCACCAGCGTGCGAACCACTGGGGCATGCATGTCTTAAGAATGGTCTAATAAGTTGTTGCCTGAAAGGCCAACTGTAGGTTTGAACTACAAATGACAAATAGCATAACAACATTGTATTATTCTCACCAAACACTTGAACCTTTCTCGGGGGTCCTTTTCCACCGTGTTCGCGATACCGGCATATGTATAGCCATTTTCTCCTGCCCAAGTACCCATACACTGATATCGGATTCCTGCAAACCATTTTACACATCATCACTTCAGAAATACATCAATTTATTCACTCATTATTCATTTATCAGTGTTTTACATCCCACACAAGAACATTTCACTCGTACGACAACAGCTAGCATTATGGTGGGAGGAAACCGAGCAGAGCCCGTGGGAAACCCATGACCATCCACAGAAGCTTCCATGAGCTGGACTTGAACTCACAGCGACTGCATCAGTGAGAGGCCCCCTAGTTATTACGCCGCGTTTGCACAGTAAACAACTCAATGCATTTTTGAAATGCTGCTGTATTGCAGTTTGTGTAATTGCGCACAAATTGTATTTTTTTCTCTTGTTTTTCATCTTGTGAAAAAGCAAATTAAACAATTTATGATAAACACAAAATACACCTACTCTGCTCCCTGGAGGTGGAGACGTCCCGACATTTGCCGTAGTTCAGGTAGAACACCTGATTATCCACATAGGGGGAGCCAGGTAGCTGGCAGGCATAGATGGTGCTAGCCTGGGTCTCACAGATACCCCCCTGGCCCTCCTGCTTCTCGTATGAGAAATGGTACACTCCTTCAAACGTCCTTTTACAGTTGACATTTACAGGGTCAGTCCCTAGAACACAATCATATATAGGGAATTCGTCAGATTGTGGACTGCAGTGATGCATTCAAACCGATTATGGTAGTAATTGTATCTACATTGTAGGTTTTCAAAATTCTTAAAATATTTTCAAATGAAGCTTTACAGAGCTAAATGAATAACTCATTTTTTTTTTTGTTTTTAGATATTTAGGAGAGCCTAGATATATAAATGTATATTCTTTTGCCAGGTCAGATCAGTTTGTCAGTCAAATCTGTTATTAATGAGAACACTTCACATTCATGTAACAAATTGTATTTAAGATACCTGACAATTGTGGTAGTAATTGCATCTACATTCTATTGTTTCAAAATAGTTAGAATATTTCTTAAATGAAGCTCTACAGCGGTAAATAAATACCCCCATTTTTTGTTTTTTACATTTATATATTTAAGAAAACTCAGATATATAAATGTATATTCTTTTGCCAGGTCAGATCAATTTGTCAGTAAAATCTGTTACTGAGAACACCTTCAAAATCTTTATATTTTAATATGTAGCTAGAAGAAGATTTTAAAATAAAGGAAATTAAAGAAATTGTTCACAGCCTGAAAATAGAAATTCAAATCAACATCAGCCAACTTAAAACACAATTTGCGACAATTCACTACATGTAACAAATTGTATTTCAGGCACCAGACAACGCCCCAATCATCTTGTTAAGATGCCAAAAATATCTCACATTAGCGGAGACAGCACAGCAATCAACAAGTCTGATACTGGAACAGGAAACAATGGTGACATCCGCTCTAGCGGACATGTAATTGCATGTACAGCCATGTCCCAACTAGCTGAAATGATTACGGGCATATTGTGAGCATTTCTTCATCAGTGAGGTGTGTAAAATTGATCTTCCAGAAGAACATAAAATAGCCTTAAAATAATGCTTTTTGATGCCAACATTAAGTGTTTTCTGCTATAGCCCTAGAAAGCGGATGCATCAATTGTAATAAAGAAAAATGTCACTGGAAAAATGCTGAACTTAAGGTGAAATACAGTTGTAGCCAGAGTGATGAATACACTGTATATCCATATCCAATATACATGTGCTAGTGAAAATCTCATGTTTGCAGACCAAACCTGGCCTTGCCTATTAAGCAGCTGTTAAAGGGAGACAAGTCAGGACTTACTGTATTGCGTGATGAGCTCCTCAGCGAATGGCCTCTTTCCACAAAGCGACTCTAACTTGGGAGGCAATCCCTGTGAGCCAGTGGTACATGTAGCTACAAGGCAAAAACAAGCCATCAACACGTGAACAGTTCATTCAGTTTCTTTCCTTTTCTTTCTTTCCTTTTCCAAATCCACATTCCAAAAATATTCACTTGCAAGATTGTGGTCTGTACATGATGAATGGTGGAAAACATGTTACTGGGTTTACAAGCTGGCAATGGAACCAGCATTCACTGGGTTACAAGTCCAAGCGTCTAACGACTTGACTAAAGGGAAATTCCCTTCAGCCCAGAGGTAGACAGAGCTTGTATACCACCTTGTTACATATATACAGAACATTTAAATGCCTTTCAGTGGGCATAACTTAGACATAAACATTGTAAACAAATTCTTTATGCATTATTCATTGTAGTAAATTCAGGCAAAATAAAAAAAAAAAGACATGAATACATTAATTATGACTTTCGAATACTCATGATAATAATATCGTCATTGGAACAAAGTAAAAAAACTGGTACATGTAGTAGATCAAGATTGTATGTAAGATGTAGGGCAGTAGTTTTCCTGTATAACACCACATATACACCACATTATTCTCATGAAATCATAAAACGAGGAAAACATATATACTTACTTTTGCGATACTGTAAAATGTTTGGGGTTCGGTAAAGCACATAATGGCAAAAGAAGCATTCACTGGTAGGGCTGCGAACATAAGAGATTCAAAATGAAGACTTTTTCTTTCAATGGTGACCTTTGTTATGATGAGGTCGAGAGGGAATATTTCACTTGCTTAAATGACCTTAAATTTCATCTAGGACTAAACGGCACATGCATTTGGCCAGACTGGGTGAGATCTGTGGATGTTTGAGAACTGGTGTTTTGGGGTTTGTTTCGAAGGTAGGATTTCCTGCGGGGAAAAATTGAAGTTTCTGCACCAAAAGAAATATTTTGTCTCTGAAAATGTACCATGCATCAGTGCCAGCATATATATATATATGTATATGAATATGCAGGTAAGTGAGATTCTGAGGGGAAAAAAGCACTCCCATGCACCAGATAGGTCTCCACAATGCCCTATAAGCTTATAACTAAAGCTTAGTTAATAAATCTCAATGCCTTATAATTACAATCAGTCGAATCTGCATTGGCGCCATCTTGCGAGGTTAACTCTGTTTGGGTGAGACAGGAGTGGGTGCTCTCCCAAACAAATGCAAAATAACGCCAAAAAGATGTGATTTCCGGTAGTCGCTACGAAAACAGCAACAACAACATTTTACGGTATAGTGACTATCGAAAATCACGTCTTTTCGGCGTTATTTTGCATTTGTTTCTGCGAGCACCCACTCCTGTCTCGCCCAAACAGAGTTACCCTCGCAAGATGGCTCCGATGCTGATTTGGCTTATTATCACTTGAAGAGCACAATTATATCTGAAAGCAAGTTATAAGACAACTGAACGGACTTCTGAAGGAAAAGAAGAGAACATGCTTGCAACTACATGCATGTACTATGCTTGGATTGAAAGGTTTTCAGCATGAAATCAGGAATTTATGATAACATCACGTCTACAATATTATAGCCAACATACAAACATAAAATAAGGGTGATGTTTGTATTTTTAATAAACCAAAGCATATTACAATCGTGACATTGTCTACACGAGATGAAATCTGCAGGTTGTGGAAAGTTATAACGAATGGACTGAGCGGCTTAAGCGTTTATATACTGTTGGGTTGGAGGTCTACAGGATAAATCACATGTGCTTGGCACACACTCTCTACCACTGTCTAAACAGAAAACAGCCAACTTCAGTGCTCAACTTAAAGGATAGTAAAACCTTAATATCATGGAAAATGAACAACTAAGAAATGGGTGAAATACAGCACACAGGGTTGTTATCATGGGCTGGTTAGTATCAGCCAACCAGCACTAATTAACTGTCTTGCCAGCACTTATTTTGCCTATTTTGCCTTCATGCACATTTACAAAAATATTCCAAAATGCTGAACTTCTTGAATTCAGTGTAAACAGACCATTACAAAAACTTACTCCTTTAACAAAATGCGGCTCTCCAAGTCGTCACTGCTGACCGACCCATTGGTATTTCTGATGTCATAACAGTTAAGGCCGCCCCAGGAATCCTGGTTAATGACGGCTGTGACACCCTCGCCCCCCTCCTGGGAATACCAGTCTCCGTGGTAATATTTGGGAATCTGACAGTTCTGGGCTGAAAAACATATCATTGACAGGCGATGCGTAAATAAATAAACACAGGTTGACAATAACTGCAACATATCTCACACAAAAGGTTGATTTTTTAATTTATTTATTTGATTGGTGTTTTACGCCATAATTAAGAAAATTTCACCCGCATTATGGTGGGAGCAAACCGAGAAACATTGTTGAAGAGAGTTTCCACCGTAGGCCGTGAGCGATTGCTCTTCAGTCTTAAGTTACACCAAAATGCCCTGCATCTGATTGTAGCTCTCGAGCCCAACAACAACGACAAATTAACTTTCTCAGGTACAGCGACTACCGGAAATCACGTCCTTTCGGCGTTATTTTGCATCAGTTTGTGACAGCACCCACTTAAGTCTCGTCAAAACTGCGTTTATCTCGAGAAACGGCTCCAAATGCCCATTCGGCTCATAGCGACATCCACATATCTAAGATCATGTAGAACTAGTTCTATACATGTTCACAGATCGTGTGCCTGCCCTCATGAAAACGGTGTTAAATCACCCGACCTCAAACGTACACACGACGGATGTTTTTCTGTTGATAATTTCAACCATATCATAACATAATATAGAAATAATAAGGAAACTCAGGTGTCATAAATTCGTTATTAAACGCTTTGCAAAGCGTTTATTTCGTGTTTCGTGAACAATTTGGGTCCCCTAGTATAATCACTATAATCACACACTCGTAGTGCCAATGAGTCACAGCACGTATAAATGCGTCTCTACTTGGATGTGTTCAAAATTAGGCCTGGATGTTAATTTTCAATCAATAACACCTGTAAATATTCCCTAACAACCCTTTAGCAGGCGAATTGCAACATTAGCTTACCTGATGCCACCGTCAAACACACTAAGATCAGGCCACCTAGCATCGTCTTCGACGGTCCAGGCGCCATTTTGTAAATACCTGCGTTCAAAGGCACTTAATGAGTACACGGAACAGCGAAAACGAGGCTCAGGTGAACGGGACAGGTAAAGTGACTCAGTGACTTAAAAATGTAGCGTGGGTTATATAGGTCAGGGCCAGGGGCACATCACTCGTGTATATGTGTATATTTTACCTTTGTATCCGCATAGGCAGAGGAAAAAAATATATCAAATTTTTCACAACATATATATTCACATGCGTGTATAATTTTTAAAACACACAGAACTTCTATCATTTTTCAGATTTCCTCTTAAGCTTTGTGTCTATGTCAAGAGACAAAAATTTAGGCCTAACCTCTAATGAATAATGAAACATGATTATGGGAGAAAAGAGGGCTAGTTCATTAATTCTAACTGTAACACTGTGTATATTATTTCTAGAGAAATTAAACGCCAGTTTACACACACACACGCACACACACACATATACATATATATATATATAATCGCAAACCTTTAGATGACATGCTTTGAAATGCAACAGTTAGGTGACACCTCGTTATACTCTTAACCAATGTTAATTAAAGGGCCCTTTTTGGATAAAATTGATACCGTTCATCTGTATACAGTACTATCAAGGTTTTTATGCCCTTAATACTGTTATTTCCAAATATACATTTTTCGCGAGTCACCCAAACGTAAACACCCTGGAGCGGTCATTCAAGTCGGCAACACTTTGGTGACATTAATTATATGTGGTATGGCAGCGTTTTCCAGGTCCATGTTCCATGAAAAGTAACGTTTTCTAAGTGACCTTAGTTGCTCAATTCAGTCCGATAACCCGATATATCTAGTGTATGACTGAACTGAGCATATCATATACAGGTTCATGTAATTTAAAATGGAAAAAAAGTGCGTGTCACCTAATGGTTGCTACATAAATATATCTCAGAAAAAGTATTCCTGATTTTTCTGTTCCATAGACCTTTAGCATATATATGTGCCAAATATAGAAAATAACCCTTTTTTCAAATTTTGAAGCCCTGTAGACCCTGTATTTGGTAGGGCAGTTCAAAGATTTTCAGCCGACATAAAGAACATGGATAGCACCTTTCACTGGGCGATCTTGAGCTTTACAGCTGTAACTGTTTTCCGTCCAGTCACATGCAAATATGGTGGATATTGCGCTCTTTCCCAATTTGATCGCAATTTTCGGCAAAACTATACGTTGGAGGAAAGAAATAAGTCCAGATACATGATCTGGAGGTCAAACTAGGTTGAGTAGCAGGCTTACCATATTCGTACATTCATCCTAGTCATAACTGCATTTAAAATGCATCATATAACATGGGGACGTCAAAGTGTCCTACATAGCAAATCGGCCTTTGTATAATTTTTCAAGCACTGCAACTCCCGCATTTATGAGGACACTTTAAGCCATAATCATTCATTCAGTCATTCATTCAACGATACTCCCCACACATACAGTAGGCACATAGCCCTTTGTACTACAGCTGTAGCGGTTTCCTGTCAGGTGACTTCCAAACGTGAGGAAAAATTGCACTTTTTCCGAACTTTAATGGCAATTCGATACAAAATGGTGCGCCGGAGAAAAGGAAAACCACCAGATGCGTGATCAGAACATCAAACTACGCCTACTAGCGTACTTAAAATGTTTAAATTCAGAAACTTTTCATCACCTGAAAAATTCGCTAAGCTGGAATCGAACTCTTGACATGACTGACTGGCGTGAGTGATAAACAATCCGGCGCGATCTGCCTAATGTCAATATCCCGAGGTCAATCATCTTCGCATAATTTGCATAAACATTGCATTCTTTCTTGCAAATACTCTACATGGAACGCTTGATAGGCGTGATAAATTTCAAGTCAATCAGAGGTTGGGTTTTGAAGAAAATAGCTGTTAAATGTTTCAACGTGAACCCAAAATGGTCGCCAGGTCACATGACTGGGGACACCCAAATCTTTACTCATAAAGATGGCTTGAACCCCTAATAATCCGAACAGATAAAATAGGGATTCAAGCCTGAATGGCGCCTAGATATTTTCGGAGGTGAACAGATTCACCATTGGGGAATAAGTTCCTATGGAAACTGTTTCTCATGCCAACAATTTACTTTGTGGATATTTCGCCAAATTGATATTTAATCTGGTGGGGGGACTCTGTGGCTGAGACCGCTAACGTACTAGTGCAATAAAATGACCCCGGAGCCTCTCACCAATGCGGTCGATGTGGGTTTAAGAATTTAAAGTAAAGGACAACAATAGACCAAATGTGTATGTATCAATTAAGAATCCCATTCATGGTTCCAAAAACGTCACATTTTATTTTTGTGATGTAGGATAACTGAGGTATCGCAGTTGAAAAACTAAACAAAAAACTCCCATACAGTGAATTAAAACTTGAATGGGCGGCCATGCGCTCAGTTTTAACTAATGAAGGACGAGACATTCCTGGTATACGAGAAGACATGTGTTCAAATTGTGACGTCATCTCTTCCAAGTTTACCATTTTGCCAATTAGAAGTGAGGCTAAATCAGCTGTTTACCGTCTGATTACGAGACAATTCTGATATACTTACAGCCATTCTCAACCAGAAAGTGGTATAGTGGAATACGTCTGGGGATATTCCCTAAGGCCTCAACCAGGGGGCCACGATGCGTGATGCAGGATAACTGAGATATCGCAATTGAGAAAGTAACGCCCCCGTAGGGGAAATCGAACGGATGTTACCACGATGCGTGACCTTGTCATAATAAAGGGGACATCGCATATAAAACAGTTTCTCACCTGTTATACTGGAGAGCGTAAGAACAGCTGACGCGACATCGTGTTTCTCGTTTGTCTAAAATGTGGTATCCCGCGGCCTCGTAAGAATTCCAGATTGAAAGGTAATTTATAAATTTACCAAGCCCGTCCGAAACATATGCCTACAACCGTTCAGCTTTGTATGTACCTTACTTACTTTAGTTATACTTTTTGTTATCTTTTCCTTTAAGTCCAGGGCCCACTTTCACGAAGCACTGTGAACGTCATGAGCACGTGACTGTCATGGCGACGCAATGCCTACAGTGCTGGTTGCCGCGCTAGTTACTTGCTCGTAACGTTAAGAGTGCTTCATGCCCAACTCTGATTGGCTCTCTCTATGGCCATACATTGAAAGATCTATCAGCAACCTGTGGACGGTTGTGAACGATACTTGGGAGCATAAAGATTCAAATCCGGCCTTGCGGTTGAAATTTATAGATTTCCACATCCTCACAGTTCGTTGGGCATTGGTGGAAATACTCGATGACGCTTGTGTAGACCATTGTACAGTCTATAAAGTTCGTTAATTAGCACCACGTGTGCCCCGCCGATACGGCGCTCAAGCCCGTGCGTCCCACAAAGTTGTTGGTTTAACCCGAACAGTCCAGCTTTCTCCACCAATGAAAATGACCGCCATCGCATAACTTAAATGTTTCTCAATTTAGCTTTAAATAATGATAAAGCGACTGGTGTCGGATCTACATTAATTTTGCTTGGGGATCGATACGCTATGTGGACGTTTGGCCGGAGCAACAATTTGTCTTTTACGAGGTTTCCGATGTCGATTTAGGGCTCAAGCAGAGCGCAATGAACCGGGAGCCTCTCACAATACGGTCGAGGTGAGTTGAAGTCCAGCTGATGGTGAATTTCTCTCTGATTATACGTGGAAAGGTTTGCCAGCAACCTGTGGATGTTTGTGGGTTTTTGTGGGTGTCGTCTGCTTCCACTCACCATAATGCTGGCCGGCATTGCGTAAATAAAATATTCTTGAGCGCGACGTGGAACACCAACATAGTAAATAAATAAGTAAAATTTGCCATTATCATTGGTTGATGAACTTTTGGCATGTGTAATTTTGCCAAGGGTTACAATTTGCCTGGTGTCATTTGGCTAAGGGAACGGTTGGCCTTTGTCATTTGGCCAGGGCTACAATTTGCAATGGGGACAATTTTCCCAGGGAGGTATTTTCCTTATGGAAATGTAGGCAGAAGGACACTTGGGGATAAGGGGACTTTCACCGGTGGACATTCACGCCGATGAACAGATGTGAACTATTTGAGGGGCCTCCGTGGCTCAGTGCTATCGCAGCACAATGACTCGAAGCTTCCCAACAATGCGGTCGCGGTGAGTTCATGCTGGCTTCCTCTCCGGCCGTACTTGAGGAAGGTCTGCTAGCAAGCCTGCGGATGGTCGTGGGTTTCCCCCGGGCTCCCCGGTTTCCTCCCACTATAATGCTGGCCGCCGTCGGATAAGTGAAATATTCTTGAGTGGGGCGTAAAACACCAATCCAGTAAATAAATAAATAAAGTGAACTATTTGCATACCGTTTACTTTGGCAGGTGAACTGTCTGGCTGGTGGACAATTTCTGAGATGAGTGAGAGAATGAGTCCCGGTGTTAACGTCGAACCTAACTATGTTTCCGTCATATGACGAGACGGCCTACACATTTGGCAAAAATTGTCCAATAGCCAAATTTAACTCCTACCACTAATAAATTTACAGTCTAAGACAGTAGCATACGTATGGAGTCAGATGTGGTATCAGGGTAGCATCGTAATGACCCAAAATGGTCCCAGCATTAGTACCTGTGCTACAACCAGAAAATGTAATCTCTAATGACGATAATACTGTACCATTTTCAAGTTCTCATTGTTAATGTGTCCACATTAGTTTTATTAGTTTCAGTGATGAGGGCGGTGAATTAAGAAGCCAGCATTCGAGATTTTACCGGAAAATGACATGGAAATGAGCTAAGGGGGCGATTTGGAGAGGCGGGGATGGATTCAGAGCTACGAAATTGACAATCTAACCCTTTAGCCTGAGTCGCCCGAGCTTCAGGTAGCTCAGAAGCACTTGCGTGTTCAAGCAAACTCAAAACATAATGATTGTAAATGCTTCGGAACTACTTGGAGCTAGAGTCGCCCCAATATTACTCTTTAAATGACGCTACCTAGATAAGGTTGTTTGTACTGCTTTATCATGGACGAAAAAGAGTCCGGTATAGGGAGCTTCTTGAGGCTCGGTCAGGGCTACCTCTGTATATATAAGGCTGTGATTATAGGCCTTCGTATACTATCACGAAAACAGACAAGCGCTAGCGCATCGTAATGACCCATGGAGCTTCTCACCAATGCAGTCGCCGTTAGTCCAAGTCCAGCTTGTGTTGGATTTCTTTCCGCTGAAGATCTACCAGCAACCTGCAGGGGTTTCTGCAAGGTTTCCTCCCACCATAGCCTAATGCAGACCGTCGTCGTATAAGTGGGACATTCTTGAGTACGGCGTAAAACACGATTCGAATAAATGAATAAATACTACTGATCACAGCCTTTTTCTGTTTTATAAGCTAACCCATGCGGTATCACCGGTAAATGTACTGGAGCATAAAACTGGTGGAAATGGTACGACATGTGTGAGTCCAGTTCTAACAGCCATGTTTGAATGCATACTCCTCACAGGGCCGTTAACCATTCTCGATGGCAATGACTGGGCTGAGGTTATATATATATAAGAAGTACGGGCATATGTACTCGATCTAACGTATATAAAATTTAGTTAGTTTACGACTGTGTATGTATGCGTGCATACACATTTTTCTAACAGTGAGATTTAAGTCTTAAAAGTAGTGATGAGGTTGTATATCAAGACATATGTCATTCAATACGCATATTATATCTAGACACCTTCATTAGGTATAATAATAGTTTTGTCAGTAAGCCAGTGAGTAAAACGCGTACCGACATGAGGTGTAATGAAGCAATCAAGGCAAACTGTTTTTGCCTACAGCTCCCTGCCCGGCAGGCCAGTGACGACGATCGCCACAGTACCAACAAAGGTAAAGCTCCTTCCCTGGGAATAGGTGGCGCTGCGCTTCCTGCAACGCGTCAAAGCACTGTGGTAAAGCGTTCCAAGCGTGTTCAGAGTCCCAACACGACTGGTAATCTGCCTACCAAACTCCTTGGCGGTTCTGAGGCCATGGCAAGTTTTGTAAGAGTCAGAAGCTGCGTTGGAAGTAAGAACATTTTTGCATATCTCGACGTAGATATCTTATATTTTACTAAAACATGGTTATTTTTGTTCTTGTCTGCCATCTTTGATTTTACGTGATCCTCAAACCAGGCGCTTTTTAAACTGAATATGGGCTAAATCAACACTATATGCCTTGACACCATTAGATATCGGAATTAAACAGCTGTGAGACTCTTAACTGGTTAACTAAGAAGAAAAAATACTAATTACGCAAATTAGTTCTTACCAGGCCGAAGTAAATATAAAAGTATTTAGTCCCTGGTAATATTCCTTATGTGAATAAATATTAAAATAATGTATAAAGTAAACTGATATTTCAGTTCCTAACAAAAATCGCTGCAATGGATTTGTTCTAAACGCCCAATACATATTTTATATCTGAACGCATATGATCGGTATTTAACATATCACATATCTTAACTGGTTTACTTAGAGTAAAGAATACCAGCAATACAACTACTCAAACTGTTGAGGTATCTTCTAGTGCCTCCATTTTTACAATGATCAAGTAAAGATAAAAGTATGTGTACCAATTACAGGTACATGTAGTTAAGATCTAACATTCGTGTATAGATTTGTAAATATTTTAAACTGTAGCTCTCTAAAGTCATAGCTTTGTGCTGGTTTTGAAAGCCATGTTCCCATTTCAGTTCTTTTCGGTTAGCATTTATTTAAGGCCCAACCCTACAACTGAACGTTGGCAGACCAAAATGGCTGCCAGCTGTTTGCAGTGTGTTGTCCTGGTTGCGGAAGAGTCCAATATTTAGAAAGTAGTAACCTAGCCAGCAGCCATTTTGGCCTGCGAACATTCAGATGTAGGGTTGGCACTTAATGCCAAAAGCTGTGAAAAGTATTTATTTATCCCTTAACATTTACAAGTTGAGAAAAACGAACAACAACAGGCAAACATGGGTCGGGGGGGTTTGTTACTACATATAGAAACATACAGGAGCCTTCACAATATACCTTGCGTAACCTGAATACATTAACTGGTTTATGCGGAAGTCGTGGAAGCCCTTCACGTCTTTAGCAAAAAAGCAAAGCTGTGACCATTTTGTTCAGCCTTTGGAATAGCGCGCCAGCGCATCCAAAGTCACTAACCTAACACACAAGCACATCAGCGTCTCAGCAGGGCAAGCGTTTCACTGAAACTTAGATCCTTTTATGTAGCCCGTCGGATTCTCTCATAGCGAAGGTGATATTCCCTCACCTTCCTTCGTAATGTCAAGGATTCTTTTCCGGTGCGCTACAGAACATCCCTCGTCCTCTTCCATTACTACAACTGGTTCAACCTGGTTACGGACTAGTCTAAACTGGGCATCCAATGGAATCCCTCAGCACGTCGTGCTTTGTTTTAAATCGGTGTTGTGCTATCATGTAACCTAAATTCTGCCTTGCACATTTAAGACGGACACTGATTGGTAACAAACACTCCTACGCTCTGGCAACTGATTGGGCGAGAGTAGTAAGCATATATTTGAACTGAACTCGATTTACCCACCAAAGATCCCAGAGTCATCCCTGTATAGGGAAGACATCTGGTGTTCCCTAGATTTTTCACCTGTGTCTTCTTAAATATTGTATTAGAATGAGGTACACAGGAGCGCCTGTAATTAATAAAGAAAAAAAAAACAAACACACGAGGTACGGTTTAAAACCAGTCCCTGAGCAGGGAGTTTGTAGCCTCTCACGGTTTTGAAGTTTGTTGAGCCTTTGTGACAGTCCGCGTTCGATGGCGATCGGTAGGCCACTGGTGCATTGTAACCTTCGTTGAAGACGATTTGTCTTCCATCTCTACATCGCATGTGGGAAAGTTCTTCAGGAACTTACCAATGGTCGAGGTTTTACTTTGAGCCCCCTGGTTTCCTCCACCCATGAGCTGATTGACATCATAAAGTTGACAAGAAACTCAAAACAAAACCACGTGAATACCGGGTGAAATGAGAATGTAAACTGGGGATAAATAAAAATACCATGCATCTTTGAAGTAATGCTCAGTTCTCTTAAAGGAAGAGGCTAACTTTAAATAAAGTATAAATCATTTGAAATCCAATTTTTTGGCAGATTCCAGACATGTTTTTCATTATTTTTTTGGTATTCTTTTTACCGTGAATAAAATACGAAAAACATCTTGGTTTTACGATGGTGTTTTTGACCATATTGAACTGGTTGAAGCACAGTTGCATCACATATTCAGTTTAGGTAACGTGTTGAGGCTGTTATATTTCTATATTAAATACAGATACAAGAAGAAACGTAGGCGTATCTATAGCAATTAGAACATGTTTAGAAGCTAAAAAGAACAGAAAACGCCACTGTGCTTCATTCTGTTTAATATAGGTCCAAAAAGTCCACCGTATAACACCTCGGTCTCTGTTTACATTTTAACCCCCGTAAAATATGACACAGAAGACCAGGCCACTATTCTACAAAGACGTCGTAGACTAAGTTGATTGTAACTACCATGACAGCCCATCTTAAAGAGATAGGTAGCAATATCTCTTTCGGCACGAAATGATCTTTTAGGTGATGCGTGTGTTATCTAAAGGTCCTGTGTTGCTTTAGAGCCTACATTTGATTTAACCAGGCTGCGTTTATCATAACTTTAAGCTGGGTAATCCTCAATGTTAAATTTTCGCCTGTTCCAGAGGAGGAGACATGCGGGACTGGCAGCGGCAGTGGTAATGGCTATGAGGATAGTAGCCAATCTTGATAAATATTCAGTCAGCTCGCCCGATTTTATATCATTTTTTGTTATTTTGCGCGATTACAAAATTGTATGGGTTAGTTTAAATTTTAATCCCGTCCTTGGCGTAATGGTCTAGTTTTGCACTTCCGTACCCTCGACACAAATCCGTGGCAGTTGCATGCAGCGCTGATGTGTGCGGAACATTGCAGTTTATTCGTCAGTATCCGGAATATAATATTTTTATCGCGCCAAGGGTGTCACTGAGTGCAATATCACGAATTGCTGAACCACAAGTGATATGGTTTTATCCAATGAGGAGATGAGAAATGTACATGGGGTATAATACTAGTGTTGGTCAGTACCCTTATGAGTAAAGTGCTAACATGTAACAATCACAGTGAGATAAATAAAAGGAAAATGCCTCTGCCCACAGCTGTGTGGCCGACGGGTGAGGTAGAGGTGACGACAATCGCCATATGTAAAATTAATGATGTCTCAGAATCTTGCGAGGTGTATTAGGGGTTATGCACTTCCTCAGCCTGTTAAAGGTTTCGAGTCTGTCCTGTCCTTCCCGGCTGATTTGGAGTGTGTATACACTTTAGATGTTGAGCCTTTCCCACTCATTGCCATTTCTACGCCTGACATCTGCTTTGTAGTTGTGAGCATCTGCGTTTCAGGTAAAAATTGTTTTTCATCCCTGTACGTTACTCATGTCTACATATTTTGCCTAAACATGGTGATTTTTTTGTGTGTGATTTATTTCATTGTTGTTTAACGATATACTCAGATTTATGGGTTGAGGAGAGGAGATTAACCACCTCTGGGCACTAATCCCATACAATATGACTCTCTGCTTTAAACATGTGGTTCTGACGTGACACTTGTACATCCGGTACTCTTGTACACTGAGAGGAAACAGTCAACGGACTAAAAAGTATTCTAACAGAGTTTTCCAGTAAAACTATTTTAACTCAGAAGAGACATATGACCAGATATGTTGATTCAGTGAAGACTGCTGTTATTATCTTAATACTGACTCATAAATGATCGACCAGTTCTTTGATTTCTCTCGTAAGTCACCCAAACAATGAGAGGAGTGTTCAATGACTTGGTTGATTCAGTCATATGGCTCAGCATTTCTAGTTGAATTAACTCATGTTTAACTCAACTGGAAAACTCATGTTTTTCAATCTATTGACTCTTTTCTTTCGGTGTACCTGTGCGACAGTTACCTACATCTCAAAAACGATTCCTGTCACCATGGGCCCTGGATTTCGCTCAAACCATTATTAATCTGGTGCTAGGGTAAATCTAAGTGGCAAAGGGATCGATTCCTGTCAGCCATTTTCCACCATCAGGCCAAAGCGACGGTGTCTTAAGTCGATGTTTTCACACGACCGAACAACGACTTGTTGTTGACAGCATTTCTCTCGAGCAGCAATAAACTAGGAGGCGATCATTTACGGAGTTTCTCTTTTTGTCTTTTTCAGATTCAGGCACTGGTGGAACTGGTGGGTCCGGTGGGACTGGTGGCGCCGATGATTACAGTAGTGAATCGCGATAATTATTCCCTAATTACAACCAGATTCGTAGTTCAAGTTCTCCAAGAAGATTCATATTTATTTCTCGTTTCACGAATTTATCATATAATATTCCTGTAAGAGATCAGGGGTTCCTTGGGTCGTAGCACCCTATCGCAGCGGAACAAACCGAAGCCTCCCACCAAAGCGGTCGCTGTGAGTTCAAGTACAGCTCATGCTGGCTTCCTATTCGGCGTGGAATGATCTGCCAGCAACCTGCGGATGATCGTGGGTTTCCGCCGGGCTCTGTCCGATTTCTTCCCATCATAATGCTGGCCGCAGTCGTTATCAGTGAAATATTATTGAGTACGGTGTAAAACACTAATCAAATAAAGATATAAATTTAAGATATCAAGTCCTCTCGCACATGCATGATTACAATGCAGTCTATATATTTTTACCCTTTAGATTACCTGTATTATGCACCTGCTATTTTGCGAAACTTCCCTTTCTCTGCATGAATTTATCTTGAAAGCAAATTCATATCTGACGTCTTAGTGTGTAATCTGCATATTAATTAGTGGCTTTGTGGATTGCTTTTGAGTTACTGTCTGACTTATCGAATTGATGTACTAATTTATTTATCAACACCTGAGAGCGGATTACATTCAAATATGAGGTCGGAGATTCAAGCCCAACCGTGGCACTTCTCGGGAGGGTATGATATTGAAAAGCGACCCCCCTCCCCGACACCACCAGCACTCTGGCTTCCCCAGTCCTTAAACTTCTTGATCATGGCGTGAAGACTCAGTCAAACAAATTAATAACTCATCGACACCCGTAAAGAAAGCCGAGAAAGGATGTAGATATAGTTCTGATTTCCTTCACTAAATTGAATGGCAGATAAAAACGCTGTCTAAACCTTCGAACGTATAGAAAAGGGGCTTGCCTGGATCAGATGATAAAAACGCTGGTATGGTTGGAGAGGGATTAGTTTCTATTGGCGTTTTCCGTCCAAATGGGGCGATGCACGCCCCCCCCCCCCCAAAAAACCAAAAAATAAATAAAAAAAGAAAAGAAAAAAAAACCCAAAACGCTGGTACGCTGCGACTAGCTTTTATATAAGAAGCGTGTTGGATTCCGGTTTTGGCTTTTTGAACCGAAGTGTTTGATTCAGGAAGTTTGCCAGTTACTTGGCGAGGGCAGTGATATTGTCCATGCCTTCCTGTTTTCCCTTACCGTATAACTGACAGCCGTCAAATGAAGTAAAACTGTTTGAGAACGACGTTATCACAAGTCAAATAAATACATGCAGGTTGTATTCCACCCAGATTTGTGGAGTACAACAGGGGTCTAATTCAAAATTGTTTAAAAAAAACAAACAAATAAATGAACTGAAAGAAGGTGTTGTTCAATGGCTTTTGGAGACCACATAATAATTTACACGTGATGCGTGTTACCATTCACTGGCGAGCCAATGATGAACAACTTGCCAAGAGAAGCATCCGAAATATGTTTTTAGGGCGTTTCCAAACTGTCAATCAAGAATTGTCAATTCGGCCAATCATAATTATTAATGTTGCAAATAAGTGAACCGGATGTCCGACACAACTGTTACAAATGTTCTATTTTTCTGTGACGTCATCATTGAGGTCACAATTTCTTTTACTGCAAGCAACTGAATAAAAAGTAACGGGGTGGTGGGGCACAGCCGATGTGATGGATCTATCCATTTGCTTTGATAGACCAAGGAAGTCAAACGTGTCACGACATAATCCAGCTGACTCGCTGTTGTAGGCCTAATATAAAAAAAAAACCCGGTTGCATCATGTCTGCTGAACTTTCCCAAAGACGGCAACGTGTGAGAAGAATTTAGTGTGTCGATCGAAAACTGAATATTTTACTACTGAATGTTAAAAGGCCCGCTCGTACGAGGCCTAATAATCGTACGTACAACCTAGCCATAAATAGCCTTAACAGTCTGGCTACAATTCACAATTAATTTCCCATTTAGCTTACTTACTTGCTAACGTTTGGTCCTTGTCCACTGGGAAAACTCCAGTGAAATTCCTGATAGAATTTTTTGGAAAGTTTGCAAACAGCTGATCGTGGTGAAATCCTCCCAGTGAGAGGTCAGCGAACCCTGATTTATCACTCCTTTTGCCAAATGTGCATCCTTTTCCATGTCCAAAAATCATGCAGATTTATACCTGGAGTGAAACTTTGAAGTCTGCTCTACAAAATGCTACCACCCAACGAGCAGAGAAAATGAAAAAAAGGAGCAAGGAATTGCATTCCTTCCCAACTTGTAAACCCCCGAGATATAAGCCTACCAATCAGCGCGTGGTTGGTCTAGTGTGTAGATCGTTCGAGTCGAGGTCAGGAGATCCGGGATCAATCCCAGGTCGTGTTAATACCAATGACTCCAGAATGATACCCGTTTCTGCATCGTTCCTGACAGAGCAAGGAACAAGGAGCAAGGTTTGACCGGCCCTGTGTCTCTGTAAGTACTAGGTGGGGTATGATGTTCCAGGGATGGCATGGACTGCTACAAGAAGACACAGTGTACATGTATCCAAAGGACTCCTGGTCGTCATTTGACTGAAAAATTCTTAAGGACAACGTAAAACTTAAACGTACATGTACACAATATATGTACCGG
This sequence comes from Acanthopleura granulata, assembly GCA_016165875.1. NCBI lineage: Eukaryota > Metazoa > Mollusca > Polyplacophora > Chitonida > Chitonidae > Acanthopleura > Acanthopleura granulata. Next base: position 11,391,992 of record JABBOT010000007.1, read on the forward strand.
TCGGTATATTCTGAAAGAGGGAGGTAACTCACTGATTCACACATGCAGGATTGCACGATACGAGAGTTATCTCCCATCCACCGTAAACCTCTACCCTATTTATGTAATTGGCGTTAGTTACTGACTACCTATTGATATTGAGGCAGTTAAAGAAAGAGAAATTGTTGAACAGACCTGAAGCAAGGTTTTTAAAAATTAACTGCACTAGGGTCAAGGGGTCTAACATGTTAAAAGAACCAATACCGATCTTTACTTTCCCTGTGCACTGTAATTTTTGCTGTTAAACTTACAAACACTTTTATGCATAAGATATTAACTCCCTTCGGACGTAAGCGGGCCTTCCGAGCTGGTGTTAATGGGATTTTCCCATTTGAAATGTTCTTACAAACCTCGCATACACAGCGGATAAATTCAGCATTAGGTGCACGAAGAATTCTTTCCTTCACCTCCGGGTCAACCTTGACCAGAAGTTTTAGCAAAGGTGCGAAGAGACGTAATCGTGCTGACATGGTCTTTGTCTAATTATATAATGACATGGTAAGTGAGGTGTCGGGAGGTTTTATTGCATATGCCTGTGAGAGTTATTCCCCCCTGAAAGTTAATATTTTTATGATTTGGGGAGATAGACCAACTGCTTCCCATCGTCGGCGAATATATGGAGATGATCGGGTGTAGTTTGCTTGAAATCGACATGCAAATACCCGTAAGGTTCGGATGTGACATCTTTAAAGACTTCTTGCACGTATTAGGTTTCACTAGAGGCCATTTCTTTGGCAATGGCAGTAATTTGAGAGGAGTCTCCAGGGTTTTTAAATACGAGGAAATAATGAGCGTTTAAGCTAATCGTTCTATGGTCTCTGCTTTTGTTAAACAGATTCTGCACAATGCAGATCACACCGATATTACGATGATGACTTCCCTTAGTAAATAATGCTGTTACACTGTCGTCCGCTTCAGTCATTAAATCATCAACAATTACTAAAGTTCGTTCCTCCGGATTAAACGTTATCGGACTAGGTACTCCTTCTTGAAATTCCACATTTGGTAAGGTAGTGTACATGGATTGCCATTCACCGTAACACCACACTACACGCTGGGGAGATGGATGAATAAGTTCGCTACCATGCTCTATAACACGTTTGACAAAGACCACTTCCTGTCGGCCCGCTGACAAGGCAGGTAAATGAGTGTCTCCATCGTACATCCATGGGCTTAGTGGTAAAGTCAAGTTGAAGGAAAATGGCTGAGATTGACCAGGTTGGGGCTGGAAAGATACAGAGGTTTGTTGAGATGAATTCTCCTGGGCAGGTGGGCTCGTAGGTCCAGCGTTTACGGTAGTGTGCTGAGATGAATTCACCTGTACAGCTGCTGTAGTAAGATCAGTCTTGCGCTTAGTTTACTCGGTAATATCGCTGGGCGAAATTGGCCTGGTAATATCTCGAATACTAGGCGCTGTGTTCGGCCTTTGGTAAGCTGGAGGTTTAGTAGGTAACGATGAGGAAGGAATCGAGGTAATGCCAGGCTTCCTGAGCAATCTATTACGGCTGGTAAATACCAAAGAAAACCGTTCGGTCTTATTCCACAATAATTTATCAAATAGGGTCTTGTTCAATCGCTCTTGCAGGACGCGTAACAAATATTTGTCTTCAGTCAGTTGCGATGTTAAATTAATTCCCAGGCCACTTATTAACAATCCAATATACAACACTGCGACAGCTGCAATTATAGTGATGCCTGTATTCTCACGCAGACTTCGCACGCAGGCTTCGCACGCAGGCATCCACACTTAGGCATCGTCAGAGGGGACTGAGCACAGATAGGATGAAGACTGTTTTAAATACGTTTCACATCTCTCGTTGGGACCCACGAATCAGAACTAACTGGCCAGTCTCGCCATTTCACCAAGTAATATGTTTGCCATGTTCCTTTTTGCTATCTAATACACTCTCCACTTGATCGTACGTATAAAGTGTAGTTTTGACGGGTTGGAGTTCTGTCTCATAAAATGTCCCCGAGAGTCTTTCTCCATTCAAATCAGCTAATGTATACACTACAGGTTCCCTAGGATGACGTGCTACAAGGCGGAAAATTTCTTGACTCCAGTTAGATAGGTAAGACTTCTCAAAAGTTCTCTTGACTTTACTAATGCGAACGAGATCTCCTATTTTATACCGATAAATTCGCCGACTACACCAGGACTTCTTAGAGCTATATACTATAGCCCGAACTTCATGTTGATTGTCAGCTGTAACGGTAATCGGAACTGGCCGGATGCTGCGGTGATCCTGCCGATTGGAACCCTATATTAAGGTAGGTTAAACATCCAGGTAACGTCGAGTGTTATTAGCGGTGAAATATTTATACATGCGACCAAAGGTGCGATTAAACCACTCAACTACGGAGAATTTCGTTTAATTAAATGTGTGAAAATAAAAAAATCCCATGCTCATCGAAAAATGCCTGAAATACCTTGTTGAGAAACTCCGTCCCTTCATCAGAAGGGTAAAAATAATGGCTTTCGTACGGACCTTTCCTTCCTTTTAAACGCCTCAATAAGATCAGCACCTTTCTTGGTAGGAACGGGGGCTACCCAAACATATTTAGAAAGAATATCGATGCATGTGAGCAGGTGACGGTTGGCTGAATTATATTGGCTGTTTTATTTTATACCCATTTTCACTAAATACACACAAGTAGCAGCACAGGTGATGCAGACAGATAGAGATGTGTAAAGCATCCAGGGCGTGAGAGATATCGATTCGGGTTTTGTATAGGTTGTAGTGGGTGACTTGCGCTGTACGTTCATGAGTTTCGGTATAACTTCCTGGTTATAGTATTTACGAATCGGATTAGAATTCTCTAGCCAGTCACAAACGTCTTTGGTGAATAGTCGGAGAATAGTACATCGGCCTTGGTTCACAAGGTGATCTTAAAACATAGATTCCACTACGCCCTTATATGCTTGGAGGTCGGTTACTGAATCAACAAGTTCTTTCCACCCTAAAACCCTCTATTTCACCTTAGGAGTCTTATCACCTCTGTAGCCAGTGAAATAATAATGAAATATTGTAGAGTACCATACGTCTTATACTATTCTCGACCTACGTATATATATATACCGGCAGAGTGAGGTTTGACATGAGGTATCTCCGATTGACCGTCGCTCACAGATTTTCCTGTTTCAAGAGGGAAATACTCTTCGCACCATAATCACTCCCGAAGTCTGAGGGCCGTAGGCTATGAATCAAGCCAAATCAAACTATTAGTTAACAACAACGAAAACATTTTCTCACCAAATCTCAAAATTCCAATCGTGGGATATGTACAGAAAAATAAATCGAGAACTTGTGAAAACTGGGGCTAGTACTAAACAACAACAACAACAGAATTTTCTCAACAAATCTCAAAATTCAATAATTCGTATAATATAATGGCTTAGTTTTGTTGTACTCTTTGTCTCCACACGACCATTCCCCTGATACGTATTCACTGTTGATAGCAACGTATTGCCCAAATGAAAACCCTTACAATTGTCGAAATTGAGTACTCTTATACTCCCTCCGCGATCTGAATTGAAATGAAATCGATTGCGCGAAGTAGGTGGTATGAAAATAAATAAATGAAATAAAATAAAATAACAATACATGTCCTTAATTCAGTATAAGGTCAGATGACTTCCTACGATAGTATATATAGTATACCTGGGAACACCAATCTGTAAAGTAATTAAACATATATATATAGCTCAGTGTACAAAAAATCACTTTTAATTTAAAAAAAAGATACTTACTTACTCTTCTTCTTCACCTTCACACCTTCGTCCTGTCAAACGCTGCAAGAACATTTTGGGGAAATCGGGATTACGCTTCTGTACATCATACCTGTCCACCTGTCCGGCGGACTTTGTCATTGCACCATTCATCCTCTTCAGCGGCATTCTGAATATCGACGATCACCTCTTTCCTCTTTTACTTGATTGATAAGAGGGATCATATGCTGAATCATTACACTCCACATTAAATTATTCAAAATGCTGTTCTCCTCATCAGTGAGAGGAACTGGCTATTGCACTAGCTGTATGGCGCTCTGCTTCATCTGTTTTTCCAGGTACCCCTCGAATACGGTGGCAGGCTTCGGTCAAGTCTTTCCACATATCGGCTCAAAAAGTCATACCCCCTTTCTTAGGATAATATTTTCCCGGCTTGGTGTATTGCATCCATTGTTTAATATTCAAATACCACCAGCGCTCCCCAGTTTGCGGATATTTATATGTTAACAAATTGAAGAAAACGTCATCACTCAGGTTCACTCATTCCGGGGTTCAATGCCATTTTACATACAGGGCTTGTATGTGCATGTTTGTAACATTTCATTACATCGGCACAAATACAGCAGATGTGCAGCCCGTTGCACTCCGCAATTTTCAGGATTGCTTCTGTAGCAGTTTTCATTCACGTTGCCTGAAAATATCGGGCGGTCCATCATAATTTGTGGCAAAAGTTAGCACTGCAGGAAAGAAATAAAACCACAGTGGTGATCAGGGCGTCAAACTACATCGGGTAGCTCAAAGATTTTCAGTACCCGTACAGAGCATGTATAGCACTTTCCACTGAGCGATCTTGAGTTTTAAGCCTTAACCGTTTTCAATCACAATTTGATCGCATTTTGCGACACAAGTATACATCGTCGGAAGGAAATAAGATCAGATTCGTTAGCAGGACGTCAGACTACGTCGGGAAGTATGTTTACAAGACTGAAATTGAAAATTTTGGTTTTCATATGACATCGCTTCCGGTTCCGGTTATTTGCTCACATATTCCATTCTGTTTCAGACCAAATATTTGCAAAGGCAACAGTTGACACATACGCAATATTTCATATGAATCGGAATGAGGGTTCAGAAGAAATGGCTCTCCTATTTTCCCACAACTTTTCCTATCAACCCAATATAACGGCCAGGGCACGTCACCTAGAACACCCAAACTTTTACTCACGAAAGACAATGCCTATTACTACCTTCCTAAATTTCACACAGTTCTTCGTTGCCATTTTAGCGGTAGAAGTTTTACAATTATGAAAGTTGCAAAAGTTGCATTTTTTTTTTTGGCATGAACAGCTTCGGGTCCGTTGACGTCATTTCCGGTTATGTAAAATTTGTCCACATGCCTTGGGATGATGTTAGGCCTTAAGACTGCGTATATAGCTTCATTGGTTATGAAAATATACCCACTTCTGGTTTTGATGACGTCAAAGTGCCCTACATAGCAATTCGGACAATTTTTCAAGCACTGCAACTCCCGCATTTATTAGGACACTTCAACGATACTCCTCACACATATATTACACACAAAGCGCTTTGAACTACACCCGAAGCGGTTTTCTGTTAGGTGACCTCCAAACGTGGGGAAAAATTGCACTTTTTCCGGATTTCAATGGCAATTCGCTACAAAACGGTGCGTCCGAGAAAAGAAAAACCACCAGATTCGTGATCAGAACATCAAAGCCCGCCTACCAGCGTACTTACATTGTTCAATTGTCATGACTTACTGGCGTGAGTGATAAACAACCTGGCGCGATCTGCCTAATGTCATTTTCCCGACGTCAATCAGCTTCGCCGCTCCACCGCCCTAGACAACACCGGCGTCACACCACACAGCCCGGAGACCGTTAGCGTTTAAATCCTTGTGTAATTAGGTCAAGTCGGAGAAAATTTCCACAGCATCTCACCTACTATCCACTCTATTACCTATGTACATATGACTAAGTGCCCAAAGGAATGGCAATATATCTTTCATATGAGAGCATAAGTTATTGCTCGAAAATCAATACATAGTCAGATACACGGCTTTGAAATTTTCAATACCACCTTACACCGTTTATCACTGAGGCAGTTGGCCGGTCAGTCGCATTCCCGACAATATATCGACCAGCTGGATGATGGTGCGCTATGCCCAGTGAGGAAGAGCAATTCCATGTCAGACTTAGCATGTATCTTGTAGGAAATAAGGCAAAACAACATGGCCTGTGTAACAGCAAATTTTACTTGCACGCCTGAAATCACCACCTGCCATGCACAGACAGACTGCTGAACTGATAGCTCGGCTGTTGTCAGAAAGCGAACAACTGGGCCAGGGCACGCGTAGATGTCTGTCAACCGCCGTGGCCTGGTTACCGTAGGGTAAAGAAGACAAGATTTGCACTAAAACAAAGCTAACTTTTAGAAATGCATGCACAACATACACTGGGTGAGCCAATCGCAACTGCAGTGGAAAGCAGATAATTAAGAGACATCGTAAATATTCTTCGTAGCCATCCATACATTGTATTACACTATATAGCATGTATGTGTAAATGTGCCAAATGTAGTAAATCTGACTTCTGACATTATTTAAAAGCGTGCATGTCCTGTGTTTTCTGTCCCAAATCACCGATTTTCACTATACATACAGCACATCTCTAGTCCATTGTACATAGGGATTTTGAACTGTACAGCCGTAAGTTTTCTGTTATGTGACCTGCAAAAACGGGGGAATTTGCGCTTTGTCGCCTTTTAATCTCAATTTGCGACAAAAATATGCATCGCATACCATATATACAAGATTGAAATTCTCAAAAAAAAAAACCTCTGGTGATATTACTCGCGCTGTATCAGCTGAAACCTAATTTGCATAAACATCGCATTCTTTCTTGCAAATACTCTACATGGAACGCTTGATAGGCGTGATAAATTTCAAGTCAATCAGAGGTTGGGTTTTGAAGAAAATAACGGTTAAATGTTTTAACGTGAACCGAAAATGGTCCCCAGGTCACATGACTGGGGACACCCAAATCTTTACTCGTAAGAGCACATGTCTCTGTCTATCACCTACCTAAGTTTCCCGCATTTGTTTTGACTTTTTAGCTGTAGAAGTTTTTCAATTTTGAAAAATGAAAAAATGGCGATTTCTTTTTATATGTACTACTTCCGGTTTTCTTACGTCACTTCCAGCTGTGTAAAAGTTGTCTGTGTGTTTTGTGATGATGTTAGGCTTTAAGATTGCGTTTTTAGCTTCATTGGTTAACGAGATATATACACTTCCATTTTTGATGACGTCACTTGCGGTTTGCAAAAATTGCATTTTCGGAATCTGCGTGCCAAAACTGCATGACACAGAAGTATTCGCGTGACATTCATCTGAAGAAGTGTAGAAATTATTAGCAAAAACCAAAATTTGGAGTCACATGACATAGTTATCCAATAACGAGCTTGTACTATTTTCAACCAAGAATGTTCTCGTCCTCAAGCTTAGCAAGCCTGGTCTTTGTTCAACTTGAGTTTAAATTTCAGTTCGGTGGAATCAGGCGTTCCTGAGAAGAAGGCTTTTTAAGCTTTTCATCAAAATTTTCAAAATGACCTCCAAGTCACGTGACAAAATCTCCTCAAAAGCTGGCCGCCGTCGTATAAGTGAAATATTCTTGAGTACGGCGTAAAAAACAAATCAAATAAATAAATAAAGTGAACTACTTGCATACTGTACACTTTGGCAGGTGAACTGCTTGGCTCGTGGACAATTTCTGAGATGAATGAGAGAATGAGTCCTGGGGTTAATGGCGAACCTAACTATGTTTCCGTCAGATGACTAGAAGTCCTTCTGCTGTGTGCCTATAATGTGTCTTCTTGTGACAGGGCGATTCCATGCTGCCAAAGTGCCAAGGGAGGCAGTAACAGTACCATTTTTTTTATAGCCTTTGGTATGGCCTGACCCGGTATTTCTCAGATGATCTAATGAATAAATTAAGGAAGTGAAAGTGAGTATCGAGTTCGAAATATATCTCAATATAGCAGCGGTATACGAATGTCATACATACACACATATATTGGTTTACATGGTGACTCCATTCCTTGGAATGATTTGCGCCAAGCCTATAGGGTGTGTTTCAGGGATTTAGGCTGCTCTAATCAAACATAGTCAATCCACAGAGAACTACTGCCACAATGCTGTAGCCTAAAATCTGTGGATCCTACATAAATAATTCCCCTCGGCTCTGAAAACCAAACCTGCATTCCTCGGTGGACAGAGTAGTCCTCAGAGTAGGGCCAATAATTCCCACGTCTACAAGGTCAGAAAAGAAGATTTGTCTCTGAGAAGGGTACTGCGGACACACGAGTAAAACATGATGGATGGTCTCCTCAGCCTGACAAACATCACACAGACCAGAATCTCTTGCCTTGAATCTTTTAGTAGCTATTAACTGGGAGGTGTGCTGACCGAAGTCGGAAGTACAGGATTTCTACTTTCCTGCTAGAAGAGGAAAAAGAGAGGCTGTTATGAAGTTTGACAACAGGATGCCCAGGAACCCAAGCGAAGCAAATGTCAAGACCAGCAAAGAATAGAGAGGACGACAGACAAACTGCTTCTTACAGGACAGGGTAGCATTTTGTCCACTTAAATGACGTCATTGACTGTAAAGCACTAAGAGAATCTGTGACTATAACAGCTCTTAATGGTCTTAAATCCAAAAGAAAGAGCAGAGCATTTAGAATTGCATAGAATTCTGCGGAATACACAGACAGGTTATCTGACAACTTTTTCATACCGCAATTCTGGTACGCAAATCGAAGCCCCAACCCTATCAGTAGCAGGGCACTTAGAGGCATCGGTATAAATTTGCATGTATGCGACCAATTGTTGCTTACGTATTCGTTAGAAATCACAGAAATATGGGGAGGACTGTCTGATTTCTGGACCTGATAGTGCAGGTCCATGTATACAGTTGTTGGTTGGGCCTTCCAGTGAGGAGATGGCGGGACACATTCCTTCTCTAAACGTCCGATATTGACCCCAGCACTCTGCAAAATATCCTGGGCATGAACATTGAAAGGCTGTGACTTTTTGTTGGCATTATAGAGAGAATCAGAACAAGATGGTGAAAACACTGATCTGGCTGAGGGCTTTCTAACTTCATCCCAGACTTTGCTCTGCGCAGTTTGCGTCTAATTGAGAGAGGCCATTCCTGGCAGTGGACCTAAAGAACATTTAAAGGAGTTGTTTTCATCGTTCCAGTGTAAATTCGTAACGCTGAAGTCTGGTTAGAGCCAAGTCTACATTTTAAAGTATCGCAGGCCGAATCAAAAGCTTCACATCCATAATCGAGCCTGGATCGGATTAACCACCTATACATTAAAGAGTAAGGATTTATAGTGAGCTCCCCAGCTTTACCAAGATCTCATCAAGTAGAGTTGTAAGCATATATTTGAACTGAACTCGATTTACCCACCAAAGATGCCATCTTTGTATAGGGAAGACATCTGGTGTAGCGAGAATGTATTCCCTAGGTTTTTCACCTATATCTACTTAAATATTGCTTTATATATATATATATATATATATATATATATATATATATATATATATATATATATATATATATATATATATATAGGAAGTACGTGCATATGTACTCGGTCTAATGTATATAAAATTTAGTTACTTCACGACGGTGTATGTATGCGTCCATACACATATTTCTAATCGTGAGATTTAAGTCTTAAAAGTCTTAAAAGTAGTGATGAGGTTGTATATCAAGACATATGTCATTCAATACGCATATTATACCTAGACACCTTCATTAGGTATAATAATGGTTTTGTCAGTAAGCCGGTGAGTAAAACGCGTACCGACATTAGGTGTAATGAAGCAATCAAGGCAAACTGTTTTTGCCTACAGCTCTCTGCCTGCCGGGCCACGTGCAAGTGACGACGATCGCTATTTGCAATTCCAACAAAGGTCAAGCTCCTTTCCTGGAAATAAGTGGCTCTGCCCTTCCTGGAACGCTTCAAAGTATTGTGGCGAAGCGTTCCAAGCGTGTTCAGACTCCCAACACCACCGATAATCCGCCTGCCAAACTCCTTGGCGGCTCTGAAGACAACGCATATTTTGTAAGAGTGAGAATCTGCGTTGCAAGTGAGAGCATTTAGTTAGATCTACTTTTATGTAGCCCGTCGGATTCTCTCATAGTGAAGGTGATATTCCCTCGCCTTACTTCATAATGTCAGGGTTTCTTTTCCGGTGTGCCACAGAACATCAATCGCCCTCTTCCATCACTACAACTGGTTCAACCTGGTTAGGGACTAGTCTAAACTGGGCATCCAGTGGAATCCTTCAGCACGTCCCACTTTGTTTTAAATCGGTGTTGTGCTATCATGTAACCTCAAGTCTGCCTTGCACATTTAAGACGGACACTGATAGGTAACAGACACTCCTTCGCTCTGGCATCTGGTTGGGCGAGAGTAGGAAGCATATATGTGAACTGAACTCGATTTACCCACCAAAGATGTCATCCCTGTATAGGGAAAACATCTGGTTTTGCGAGAATGTATTCCCTAGATTTTTCACCTGTGTCTACTTAAATATTGGTTTAGAATGAGATATACAGGAGCATCTGTAATTAATAAAGGAAAAAAAACAAAAAAAAACCAAACACAATAGGTGCGGTTTAAAACCAGTCCCTGAGCAGGGAGTTTGTGGCTTCTGACGGTTTTGAAGTTTGTTGAGCCTTTGTGACAGTCCGCGTTCGATGGGGATCGGTTGGCCACTGGTGCATTGTAACCTTCGTTGAAGACGATTTGTCTTCCATCTCTAAATCACATGTGGGAAAGTTCTTCAGGAACTTACCAATGGTCGGGGTTTTACTTTGAGCCCTTTGGTTTCCTCCACCCATGAACTGATTGACATCATAAAAGTGATAAGAAACTCAAAACAAAACCACGTGAATACCGGGTGAAACGAGAATGTAAATTGGGGATAAATAAAAATACCATGCATCTTTAAAGTACTGATCAGTTCTCTTAAAGGAAGAGGCTAACTTTCAACTAGTATAAATAATTTAAAATGGAATTTTTTGGCAGATTCCAGACATGTTTTTCACTTTTTTTTTGCTGTTCTTTTTACCGTCATTAAAATGCAAAAAACATCCTGGATCTACGATGGTATTTTTGACCATATTGAACTGGTTGAAGCACAGTCAAATCACATATTCAGTTTAGGTAACGTGTTGAGGCTGTTATATTTCTATATTAAATTCAGATACAAAAAAAAACGTAGGCGTATCTGTAGCAATTAGAAGATGTTTAGAAACTAAGAAGAACAGAAAACGCCACTGTGCTTCATTCTGTTTAATATACCTCCAAAAAGTCGGCCGTATAGCACCTCGGTCTCCATTTACATTTTAACACCTGTAAAAATGACATAGAAGACCAGGCCACTATTCTACAAAGATGTCGTGGACTAAGTTGATTGTAACTACCATGACAGCCCATGTTAAAGAGATTGGTAGCCATATTAGTTACAATGAACTTAGCCTACGATTGCTTTGTGTAACAGGGTCTAGGTTTGGAATCGGCACGAATTGGTCTTTTAGATGATGCGTGTGTTATTTAAAGGTCCTGTGTTTTTTTAGAGCCTACATTTGATTAAATCAGGCTGCGTTTGTTATAAGCTTAAACTAGTAGCTAGTTATTCCTCAATGTTAAATTTTCGCCTATTCCAGAGGACGAGACTGGCGGGACTATCAGCGGCAGTGGTAACGGCAATGAGGATAGTAGCCAACCTTGATAAATATTCAGTCGGTTCGCCTGATTTTATATAATTTTTGTTATTTTACCCGATTACAAAATTGTATGGGTTAGTTTAAATTTTAACCCCGTTCTTGGAGTAATGATCTGTTTTTACATTCCGTACGTTCAACACAAATCAGTGGCAGTTGCATGCAGTGCTGATATGTATGTACCACTGCAGTTCATTTGTCAGTATCCGTAATATAATATTTTTATCGCGCCAAGGGTGTCACTGAGTGCAACATCACGAATTGCTGAACCCCAAGTGAAATGGTTTTATCCAATGAGGAGATGAGAAATGTACATGCGGTGTAATAATAGTTTAGGTAAGTACCCTAATGAGTAAAGTGCTAACCTGCAAGAGTCGCAGTGAGATAAATAAAAAGAAAATGCCTTTGCCCACAGTTGTGTGCCCGGCGGGTGAGGTAGAGAGGACGACAATCGCCATATGTAAAATTAATGATGTCCCAGAATCTTGCGAGGGTATTAGGGGTCATGCGCTTCCTCAGCCTGTGAAAGATTTCGAGTCTGTCCTGTCCTCCCCGGCTGATTTGGAATGTGTAGATACTTTAGATATTGAGCCTTTCCCACTCATTGCCATTTCTACGGCTGACATCTGCTTCGTAGCTGTGAGCGCCTGCGTTTCAGGTAAAAATTGTTTTTCATCCCTGTACGTTACACATGTCTACATATTTTGCCTAAACATGGTGATTCTTTTGTGGGTGATTTATTTCATTGTTGTTCAACGATATACTCAGATTTATGGGTTGACGAAAACAGATTAACCACCTCTAGGCATTATTCCCATACAATATCACTGCTTTAAACATGTGGTTCTGACGTGACACTTGTGTATCCGGTACTCTTGTAAACTGAGAGAAAAGAATCAACAGACTAAAAAATTTTCTAACAGAGTTTTCCAGTAAAACTATCTTAACTCAGAAGAGACATATGACCAGATATGTTGAGTCAATGAAGACTGCTGTTATTATCTTAATACTGACTCATAAATGATCGACCAGTTCTTTGATTTCTCTCGTAAGTCACCCAAACAATGAGAGGAGTTTTCAATGATTTGGTTGATCTAGTTATATGGCTCAGTTTTTTTTAGTTGAATTAACCTCAACCTGAAAACTGATATTTTTCAATCTATTGACTCTTTTCTTTCGGTGTACCTGGGCGACAGTTACCTACATCTCAACAACGATTCCTGTCAGCATGTGCCCTGGATATTGCCCAAACCATTATTAATTTGATGCTAGAGTAAAGCTAAGTAACAAAGGTATCGATTCCTGTCAGCCATTTTAAAGGCCAAAGCGACGGTGTCTTAAGTCGATGTTTTCACACGACCGAACAGCAATATGCAGCAATAAACTAGGAGGCGATCATTTACGGATTTTCTTTTCTTGTCTTTTTCAGATCCATGCACTGGTGGAACTGGTGGGTCCGGTGGGACAGGTGGCGCCGATGATTATTCACTCATTGCAACCAGGTTCGTAGTTCAAGATCTCCAAGAAGATTCATATTGATTTCTGCCTTCACGAATTCATCATATAATATTCCTGTAAGAGATCAGGGGTTCCTTGGGTCGTAGCACCCTATCGCAGCGGAACAAACCGAAGCCTCCCACCAAAGCGGTCGCTGTGAGTTCAAGTACAGCTCATGCTGTCTTCCTCTCCGGCGTGGAAGGATCTGCCAGCAACCTGCGGATGGTGGTGGATTTCCTCCATGCTCTGTCAGGTTTCCTCCCATCATAATGCTGGCCGCCGTCATATAAGTGAAATATTCTTGAGTGCGGCGTAAAACACCAATCAAATAAAGAAATAAATTTAAGAGATCAAGTTCTCTCGCACATGCATGATTACAATGCAGTCTATATATTTTTATCCTTTAGATTACGTGTATTATGCACCTGGTATTTTCCGAAACTTCCCTTTCTCTGAATATACTTATCTTGAAAGCAAATTCATGTTTGACGTCTTAGTGTGTCATCTGCATTTTAATTAGTGGCTTTGTGGATTGCTTTTGAGTTACTGTCCGATTTATCGAATTGATGTACTAATTTATTTATCTATACCCGAGAGCGGATTACATTCAAATATGAGGTCTCAGATTCAGTCCCAGGCGCGACACTTCCCGGGAGGGTATGATAGGGAAAAGCGCCCCCTCCCTTCCCGGCACCACCACCAACCAGCACCCTGGTTACTGAATCCTTAAACACCGTATATGTGAATTCTTGATTAGGGCGTGAAGACTCAGTCAAACAAATTAATAACTGATCGACATCCGTAAAAAAGCCGAGAAAGAAAGTAGGTATAGTTCTGGCTTCCTTCAGTAAATTGAATGGCAGATAAAAAATGAAGATAGGGTCCGAAGTGCTTAATACCCAATGAATTATTCTGTGATTGGAATCACAGTGTGGTTTTGCCTTGAGTCTATCCCCCAATCCCCCCCCTCCCCCGTCCCAGATACTGCTGGAAAACCAGCAAGTGGTCAGTAAACTGTATGTATCAATGGATTCAATTACGCCTCAACCGCTGTCTAAACCTTCGCCAGTATAGAAAAGGGGCCTGGCTGGATCAGATGATAAAAACGTTGGTATGCTGTGACTAGCCTTTAGCGTGTTCGATTGCGGTTTTGGCATTTTTAACCAAAGTTTTTGATTCAGGAAGTTTGCCATTTACTTGGCGAATGCAGTTATTTTCTCCTGGTATTCCTGTTTTTTTCTCTTCCCGTATACGTGATAGCCGTCAAATGAAGTAAAACTGTTTGAGAACGGCGTTACCACCAGTCAAATAAATACATGCAGTTTGTCTTTCACCTAAATTCATGGAGTACAACAGGAGTCTAATTCTAAATTTAAAAAAAAAACAAAACAAAACAAAAAAAACAGAAAGAAAAAATGAAAGATGCTGTTGTTCAACGGCTTTTGGAGGCCACGTAATAATTTACACGCGATGCGTGTTACCATGCTCTGGCGAGCGAATGATGTACAACTTGCCAAGAGAAGCATCCGAAATATGTTTTGTGGACGTTTCCAAACTGTCAATTCGGCCAATCATAATTATTAATGTTGCAAATTATTGAACCGGATGTCCGACACAACTGTTCCAAATGTTCTTACAAATGTTCTATCTTTCTGTGATGTCATTGACGTCATAATTCCTTTTACAGCAAGCAACTGAATAAAAAGTAACGGGGTGGTGGGAGACAGCCGATGTGGTGGATCTATCCATTTGTTTTGATAGGCCAAGGAAGTCAAACGTGTCACGACATAATCCAGCTGACTCGCTGTTGTACGCTTAGTATAAAAAAAACCCCGTTGCATCATGTCTGCTGAACTTTCCCAAAAGACGGCAACGTGTGAGAAGAATTTAGTGTGTCGATCGAAAACTGAATATTTTACTACTGAATGTTAAAAGGCCCGCTCGTACGAGGACTTCGAATCGTACGTACAACCTGACCATCATTAGCCTTAGCAGTCTGGCTATAATTCACAATTAATTTCCCATTTAGCTTCGTTACATGCTAATATTTGTTCTTTTTGTCACTGGGAGAACTCCACTGAAATTCCTGATAGGGGGTTGACCGAGGAAATTGTTTGGAAAGTTTGCAAACAGCTGATCGTGGTGAAATCCACTCAGTGAGAGGTCAGCGAACCCTGATTTATCACTCCTTTTGCCAAATGTGCATCCTTTTCCATGTCCATAAGTCATGCAAATTTATACCTGGAGTGAAACTTTGAAGTCTGCTCTACAAAATGACCCCACCCAACGAGCAGAAAAAATAAAAAAAAAAGGAGCAAGGAATTTCATTCCTTCACAACTTGGAAATCCCCCGAAATATAGGCCTACCAATGAGCGTGTGGCTGGCCGCGTATGTAAATCGTTCGGATCGAGGCCAGGAGATCCGGGATCAATGCCAGGTCGTGTTATACCAATGACTTCAGAATGATACTTGTTGTTGCATCGTTCCTGACAGAGGAAGGAGCAAGGTGAAAGATTTGACTGGCCCTGTGTATCTGTATCTAGGTGGGGTATCATGATTGGAGCCTTGGGTTCCATGGACGGCATGGACTGCTACAAGAAGACACAGTGTTCATGTATTCAAAGGACTCCTGGTCGTGATATGACTGAAAAATTGTTAAGGACAAGGTAAACCTTATACACACATGTGTCGGTATATTCTTAAAGAGGGAGGTAACCCACTGATTCACACATGCAGGATTGCCCGGTACACGAGTTATCTCCCATCCGTCGTAAAAGTCTAGAAGCTTTCATTCTGTCACAATAAACTAGAATGAAACTTTACATCCACTCCTCTGACTCCTTCAGTTATTTATACGTTTTTTTAAAAGGATTTCGGGTAGTTCAAATGCATTCAACGTTGAGGTATGTTTTTAGCATTTTCTGGTATTGAGGAAGTTAAAGAGAGAGAAATGGTTGAATACAGACTTGAAGTAATGTTTTTAAAAATTAACTGCACTAGGGTCATGGGGTCTAACATGTTAAAAGCCTCAGTACCGATCCTTATCTTCTCCGTGCACTGTAATTTTCGATGTTAAACTTATTAACACTTTTATGCATAAGATATTAAATCCCTAGGGACCATAGCATTATGGCATGGACCTATACTTTAGACACTTAATGTCTAATACTTAAATGTATGTGTATGTACATTAAACACCCTTGTTTGAAGTTTACTTGCACATTAAACGCGTTGGGAGTTGGTCAGTTTACAGTGTAGCACCATGAAAGCAGCTTCCACATCAAGACCAGGTAAGGCTTAGATTCGTTCTTTATTTGTTTCTATTATGAAAGAAATCACTGAAACAATTTCTCTCGTGGTTGATGATCCCCAAATATATGTGCTAGTTTTGAGATCTGGAAATAATTTGCAGTTTTCTCTTTAAAAAAACGACGGTGTACCGAATGTATCGTAACAAAAACCGAATCTCTACCAGAGGTACACAACGAAAAGACATGTTTTTTTCCAGCACACAATTCGTATATCGTTACCTCCAGTACGCAATAACTGTATGTGTACAATTTCGTTACAGTCTGCGCAGTTTCCGACACCAAATTTCTTTTCTACCTCCATGACACCAAGTAAAATCAGCACTAATTATGGTTCTTTTCGGAAAAAGAGTTTTTAAAACTTAGACTACTAGGTATCTTCAAATCAAAAAACTTTCCAAATATTTCCCGAAGCAAAAAAATGTTAATCTTCTTAGCAAAACAGCCATCGTAAACTAGATTGTTTGGGATCTTCAAGGGTTAACAGGCAACCAAACATTACACGCTGAAAAAAAATCTGATTGAAAACATTTTGAAGTACAGTTCTATCTAAGAATCCTTTCTGTCATGATGAAACCAGGTACAAGGAACTCCTAGGCTCTTCTTCCAGGTAAAAAAGCAATAAAAAGCAGATCACTGTAGGCCTTTAGGATCGATAGGCCCCGAAACATCAATCACTGGAAAAAATATTTTCAACCATGACATCTTGGAGTAGAGGGCTTGCTAAATTTCTTTTGTGACACCTAACTTCAAAACGTAGTGGAACAGAATATCATGTTTCCCCAATGAATGACGTTTTGGGGCATACAGACCTTTCCGGAAAGTATGTTATCTCCCCTGGTCAGAGGAACGTGTGTATAGGAATAAATACACTAATTCGATTTTGTATCAAAGATTCCGGGGCACAGAAAACCGTGGAGACGGGTAGGGATTGGCTGTATCTCTGAAGTGGAATTAGGGAATACAGTTTTAGGTGGGTGTTCTTTGTGAAATTACTACATAAATAATATGGCTATTTTTTAGTGGTTTTATATCTCTAGCCATGCCGATTGGGGGGGGGGGGGCAATGTCTGCTTGACTGTGTACGCGGACTGGAACGTGGACTAAGGATATAGGCCCTTAGTTGTGCGCTTACTTACAGTTTTAAGAGACTGCTTAGTATGTCTTCGATTCCAGATCCATACAATCGCGGGTTGAATCAGTCCGCCAAGTGAACAAGTCATTCTCTGTTGATCACGAGGTTAGCCTAGTCGAGCTCTTAAAAATAGACTAAACATACAGAATTTGCTATTTAAGCAGAAGTGTGCTTCATCTTAATGAATTACGTGATCCTTGGCTCTACTATGTAGTGTTTTCCGATATCAGGCGGTGTTACCTTCATTATTTAGGAGCAGATCGGCCTAGAAGGACGTCCCTCCGCTTTAAAACAAAAAGAACGCCATGTTTATGGCGGCACTTCCGTTTGTAGCGCGTAACCATAAAACAAGGCGTCGTTTTTGTTTCAACATGGAACGATGACCTGCTAGGCCGGTGAGCTCCTAAATAATTAAGATGAGACAGCCGAAACTGTAGCGCGAATGTTTGCGAGTGTCTGCACTTTGATAGGAGTCATAACAGTGGCTGAGTCGCGAGCAAGCTTAAATGTATATGTATGTATGCTTTGGGGTTTTACGTCGTACTTAGCAATTTTTCACTCGGACGACTTGGAGTACTAAAAATGTAAATAAATACTGGGTGATTCAAAGCCATCAAACTGCTGTAGCCACTGGAACATCATGCCCAACACGCCAGACATGACATCCAACCGGTCACATTATACTGACACCATGTCGACCGGTCCTGTCCAGTCCTGTAAGCTTTCAGTGCAATTCCAGGCAAGATATTACCAAGGTTATCTATGTTAAAGTCTTTAGTATGACCCGACCCGAGATTGATCCCGGATCTCTCGATCTCGAGACGGAGGCTCTAACCACCAGGCCGACGATGAGGTTCGAAGCATAGTGGTGTCAAGGTTACCTCTTTGAAAGCCTTAGGTATGACTTCAATCTTGATTTGAAAAATTGTGAAAATTTTCTGGAATGTAGTGACACAAGTAGGCAACATACACTTAGAAAAGAAGGTCCCGCCGCTGAACCGTTAGGGTTCGAATGTCTTGCCTATGTGGTGGCACCCTGTAGAGTTCCATATAAGACCTTATTAGTAGGGTTCAGTTTAGCATCCCGTATGCAAGGTTCTAAGTTGCACCAGGATGTTATTAGACCTAAGTGGTACTCACAACAGCTATCTTTTCCAGGGTACTGATAACGAGATACACGGGATCACGCGATGTGGTTATTTTTTTACTATATTCTTGGCATGTAGATTGTAGAACCTTATCCTCGACCACTTTTACCTTCGCACTGAGGGGAAAGCCAGTTTACAGAGGATAACAGCCCAGGGTTCTGAAAAGAACCACGAGGTTCTTTATAACAGCCTAACTTCACTAAGTATGTAGGGCCCAGGGGCTATGCGTTTCCTCAGCCTGTTCAAGGTTTCGAGTCTTTCCTATCCTCCCCGGCTGATTTGGAGTGTGTATACACTTTAGATGTTGAGAATTTCCCGCTCATTGCCATTTCTACGGCTGACATCTGCTTTGTAGTTGTGAGCACCTACGTTTCAGGTAAAAATTGTTTTTTATGCCTGTACGTCACACATGGCTACATATTTTGCCTAATCATTGTGAATTTTTGGTGTGTGATTTATTTCATTGTTGTGTAGCAAACATACTCAGATTTATGGGTTGAAGAAAACAGATTAACCACCTCTATCCACGAATCCCATACAATATGACTGTCTGCTTTAAACATGTGCTTCTGACGTGAAACTTGTATATCCCATAGTCTTGTACACTGAGAGATAAGAGTCAACAGACTAAAAAGTTTTCTAACAGAGTTTTCCAATAAAACTATTTTAACTCAGACGAGACATATGACCAGATATGTTGAGTCAATGAAGACTCCTGTTATTATTTTAATACTGACTCATAAATGATCGATCAGTTCTTTGATTTCTCTCGTAAGTCACCCAAACAATGAGAGGAGTTTTCAATGACTTGGTTGATCTAGTCATACGGCTCAGTTTTTTTTTAGTTCAATTAACTAAACTGGAAAACTCATGTTTTTCAATCTATTGACTCTTCACTTTCGGTGTACCTGGGCGACAGTTACCTACATCTCAACAACGATTCCTGTCAGCCATTTTCCACCATCACGCTCAAGCGACGGTGTTTTAAGTCGATGTTTTCACAAGACCGAACAACGACTTGTTGTTGACAGCATTTCTCTCGAGCAACAATAAACTAGCAAGCGATCATTTACGGACTTTCTCTTTTTGTCTTTTTCAAATTAGGGCACTGATGGAACTGGTGGGTCCGGTGGGACTGGTGGCGCCAATGATAACAGTAGTGAATCGCGATGATTATTCATTAATTACCACCAGATTCGTAATTCAGGTTCTCCAAGAAGATTCATATTGATTTCTCGTTTCAGGAATTTATCATACAGTATTCCTGTAAGACTTCAGTGGTTCCTTGTCTCAGTCGGTTAGGGCACTATCGGAGCGCAACAAACCGAAGTCTCTCACCAAAGCGGTCGCTGTGAGTTCAAGTACAACGCATGCTGGCTTCCTCTCCTGCGTGGAAAGATGTGCCAGCAACCTGCGGATTGTTGTGGGTTACCGCCGGGCTCTGTCCGGTTTCCTCTCACCATAATGCTGACCGCCGTCATATAAGTGAAATATTCTTGAGTACGGTGTAAAAGACCAATCAAATAAAGAAATAAATTTAAGAGATCAAGTCCTCTCGCACATGCATGATTACAATGCAGTCTATACATTTTTACCTTTTAGATTACGTGTATTATGCACCTGCTATTTTCAGAAACTTTCCTTTCGCTGAATAAATTTATCTTGGAAGCAAATTCATATTTGGCGTCTTAGTGTGTAATCTGCATTTTAATTAGTGGCTTTGTGGATTGCTTTTGAGTTACTGTCTGACTTACCGAATTGATGTACTAATTTATTTATCTATACGCAGATTCAAGCCCAACGGCGGCACTTCTCGGGAGGGTATGATAGGGAAAATGGCCCCCCCCCCGCTCCCCGGCATCACCACCAACCAGCACTCTGATTTCCCCAATCCTTAAACTTAAACAGCGTATATATGAATTCTTGATCACGACGTGAAGACTCAGTCAAACAAATTAATAACTGATCGACACCCGTAAAGATAGCCGAGAAAGAAAGTAGGTATAGTACTTACTTCCTTCAGTAAATTAAATGGCAGATAAAAAATGAAGTTAGGGTCCGAAGTGCTTAATACCCAATGAATTATCCTGTGATTGGAATCACCCCGTCATTGTGGCTGTGCTATGAGTCCCAACCCCCCTCTCCCCACGTCCCCGGTCCCGCTGGAAAACCAGCAAGTGGTCAGTAAACTGTATGTATCCGTGGATTCAGTTACTCGTGAAACGCTGTCTAAACTTTCGCACGTAGAGAGAAGAGGCTTGGCCCGATCAGATGATAAAAACGGTGGTATGGGGGAGAGAGATCAGTTTGCATTGGTGTTTTCCGTCACCACTGGGATGCACACCAAAAAACCAAAAAACCAAAAATAAAAAAAACAAAAAGAAAAGCAAAAAAACAAAGAAACAAACAAACAAAAAAAAAAACAAAAAACCCCCGCTGGTATGCTTTTATATAAGAAGCGTTTTCGATTGCGGTCTTTCCTTTTTTAACCGAAACTTTTGATTCAGGGAGTTTGCCAGTTACTTGGTGAGGGCAGTTATTTTCTCCAGGCCTTCCTGTTTTCCCTTACCGTATACCTGATAGCCATCAAATGAAGTAAAACTGTTTGAGAACAGTGTTATCACCAGTCAAATAAATGCATGCAGTTTGTGTTCCACCTAGATTTGTGGAGTACCACAGGGATCTAATTCGAAATTGTTAAAAAAAAAGAAATGAACTGGATAAAGCTGTTGTTCAACGGCTTTTGGAGACCACGTAATAATTTACACGTGATGCGTGTTGCCATTCACTGGCGAGCCAGTGATGAATAACTTGCCAAGAGAAGCATCCGAAATATGTTTTTAGGGCGTTTCCAAACTGTCAATCAAGAATTGTCAATTCGGCCAATCATAATTATTAATGTTGCAAATAAGTGAACCGGATGTCCCACACAACTGTTACAAATGTTCTATCTTTCTGTGACGTCATCATTGATGTCACCATTTCTTTCAGCAGAAGAAATGGAATAAAAAGTAACGGGATGGTGGAGCACAGCCGATGTGGTGGATCTATCCATTTGCTTTGATAGGCCAAGGAAGTCAAAGGTGTCACGACATAATCCAGCTGACTCGCTGTTGTAGGCCTAGTATAAAAAAAACCCGGTTGCATCATGTCTGCTGAACTTTCCCAAAAGACGGCAACGTGTGAGAAGAATTTACTGTGTCGATCGAAAACTGAATATTGTACCACTCAATGTTAAAAGATCCGCTCGTACGAGGCCTTCGAATCGTACGCACTACCTAGCCATCATGAGCCTTAACAGTCTGGCTATAATTCACAATTAATTTCCCATTTAGCTTACTTACTTGCTAACGTTTGGTCCTTGTCCACTGGGAAAACTCCAGTGAAATTCCTGATAGAATTGTTTGGAAAGTTTGCAAACAGCTGATCGTGGTGAAATCCACCCAGTGAGAGGTCAGCGAACCCTGATTTATCACTCCTTTTGCCAAATGTGCATCCTTTTCCTTTTCCAGAGATCATGGAAACTGATACCTGGAGTGAAACTTTGAAGTCTGCTCTACAAAATGACACCACCCAACGAGCAGAAAAATGAAAAAAAGGAGCAAGGAATTGCATTTCTTCACAACTTGTAAATTCCCGGAATATAGGCCTACCAATCAGCGCGTGGCTGGTCTAGTGTGTAGATCGTTCGAATGGAGGTCATGAGATCCAGGATGAATCCCAGGTTGTGTTATACCAATGACTTCAGAATGATACTTGTTGTTGCATCGTTCCTGACAGAGCAAGGAGCAAGGTGCAAGGTTTGACTGACCCTGTGTATCTGTAAGTATCTAGGTGGGGTATCATGATTGGTGCCTTCGGCATGATGTTCCAGGGACGGCATAGACTGCTACAAGAAGACTCAGTGTACATATACTCAGCGGTCTCCTGGTCGTCACAAGGACAAGGTAAAACTTAAACACACATGTACACAATATATGTACCGGTCGGTATATTCTGAAAGAGGGAGGTAACTCACTGATTCTCACATGCAAGATTGCACGATAGAAGAGTTATCTCCCATACACCGTCAAACTCTAGAAGATTTACTTAATTGGAGTTAGTTACTTTTTACCTATTGATATTGAGGCAGTTAAATAAAGAGAAATTGTTGAATATAGACTTGAAGCAATGTTCTTAAAAATTAACTGCACTAGGGCCAGGGGGTCTAACATGTTAACAGCCTCAGTACCGATCTTTATTTTCTCTGTGCACTGTAATTTTTGATGTTAAATTTATAAACACTTTTATGCATAAGATATTAAATCCCTAGGGACCATAGCATTATGGCATGGACCTATACGTTAGACACTTAATGTCTAATACTTAAATGTATGTGTATGTATATTAAACACCCTTGTTTGAAGTTTACTTGCACATTAAACGCGTTGGGAGTTGGTCAGTTTACAGTGTAGCACCATGAAAGCAGCTTCCACATGAAGACCAGGTAAGGCTTAGATTCGTTCTTTATTTGTTTCTCTTATGAAAGAAATCACTGAAACAATTTCAATCGGGGTTGACGGTCCCGAACGAAGCTCAACTAAGGCCATTTCTTTTAAATGAGACATTTTTTTCCCTTTTTCTTAACTTCCATCCTGAAACAATCCACCTATAAGAGAGACAATAGCCGGAATGGCCATAAAGGGGGTGCTATTAAACATTTCTGTATAATGGTCCGTTTGCGATGAAGCAGAGTGCCCTTGTTTACTAGCGCACGTAGATGTGTCTTGTGCGGATGTAAACGGGCCTTCTGAGCTGGTGTTACTGGGATTTTCCCACTTAAAATGTTCTCATAACCCTCGCATACACAGCGAATATTCAGCGTTAGCTCCACGAAGAACTGTCTCCTTCACCTGCGGGTCACCCGTGACCAGAAGTTTTAGCAAAGGTGCGAAGGGACGTAATCGTGCTGACATGGTCGGTATCTAATTATATAATGACGTGGTTAGCGATATGTCAGGAGGTTTTATTACATATGCCTGTGAGAGTTATTAACCCCTGAAAGTTAATATCTTTATGACTTGGGGAGATAGACCAACTGCTTCCCATCGTCGACGAATATATGGAGATGATCGGGTGTAGTTTGCTTGAAATCGACAAGCAAATACCCGTAAAGTTCGGATGGAGCATCTTTAAAGGCTTCTTGCACGTACTGCGTTTTACCTGGGGCCATTTGTTTGACAATGGTAGTAATTTGAGAGGAGTCTCGAGGGTTTTTAAATACGGCCAAATAATGAGCGTTTAAGCTAATCGTTCTATGGTCTCTGCTTTTGTTAAACAGATTCTGCACAATGTAGATCACACTGATATTACGATGATGACTTCCCTTAGTAAATAGTGCTGTTACACGGTCGTCCGCTTCAGCCATTAAATCATCAACAATTACTAAAGTTCGTTCATCCGGATTAAACGTTGTCGGACTAGGTACTCCTTCTTGAAATTAGGTAGTGTACATGGGTTGCCATTTACCCTAACACCATACTACACGCTGGTGAGATGGATGAATAAGTTCGCTACCATGCTCTATAACACGACAAAGACCGATTTGCCACTTCCTGTCGGCCCTCTGACAAGGCAAGTAAATGGGTGGCTCCATGGTACATCCATGGGCTTAGTGGTAAAGTCACTTTGAAGAAAAATGGTTGAGATTGACCAGGTTGGGGTTGATAAGATACACAGATGTGTTTAGATGAATAATCCTGGGCAGGTGGGCTCGTAGGTCCAGCCTTTACGGTAGTGTGCTGAGAAGAATTTACCTGTGCAGGTGCTGTAGTAAGTTCAGTCTTGCGCTTAGTTGCTCGGTAATATCGCTGGGCCAAATTGGTAATATCTCGAATACTAGGCGCTGTGTTCGGCCTTAGGTAAGCCGGAGGTTGAGTAGGTACTGGGGAAGAAGGAATCGAGGTAATGTCAGGTCTCATGTGCAATCCATTAGGCCTGGTAAATATCAAGAAAAACCGTTCCGTCTTATTCCTCAATAACTTATCAAATAGGGTCTAGTTCAATGGCTCTTGCAGGATGCGTAACAAATATTTGTCTTCAGTCAGTTGCGATGTTAAATCAATTCCCAGGCCACTTATTAACAATCCAATATACAACACTACGACACCTGCAATTATATTCTTGCCTGTATTCTCACGCAGACTTCGCACGCAGGCATCCACACTTAGGCATCGTCAGAGGGGACTGAGCACAGATAGGATGAAGACTGTTTTAAATACGTTTCACATCTCTCGTTGGGACCCACGAATCAGAAGTAACTGGCCAGTCTTACCATTTCACCAAGTAATATGTTTTGCCATGATCCTTTTTGCTATCTAATACACTCTCCACTTGATCGTACGTATAAAGTGTAGTTTTGACGGGTTGGAGTTCTGTCTCATAAAATGTCCCCGAGAGTCTTTCTCCATTCAAATCAGCTAATGTATACACTACAGGTTCCCTAGGATGACGTGCTACAAGGCGGAAAATTTCTTGACTCCAGTTAGATAGGTAAGACTTCTCAAAAGTTCTCTTCACTTTACTAATGCGAACGAGATCTCCTATTTTATACCGATAAATTCGCCGACTACACCAGGACTTCCTAGAGCTATATACTATAGCCCGAACTTCATGTTGATTGTCAGCTGTAACGGTAATCGGAACTGGCCGGATGCTGCGGTGATCCTGCCGATTGGAACCCTATATTAAGGTAGGTTAAACATCCAGGTAACGTCGAGTGTTATTAGCGGTGAAATATTTATACATGCGACCAAAGGTGCGATTAAACCACTCAACTACGGAGAATTTCGTTTAATTAAATGTGTGAAAATAAAAAAATCCCATGCTCATCGAAAAATGCCTGAAATACCTTGTTGAGAAACTCCGTCCCTTCATCAGAAGGGTAAAAATAATGGCTTTCGTACGGACCTTTCCTTCCTTTTAAACGCCTCAATAAGATCAGCACCTTTCTTGGTAGGAACGGGGGCTACCCAAACATATTTAGAAAGAATATCGATGCATGTGAGCAGGTGACGGTTGGCTGAATTATATCTGGCTAGTCTACTCATGTCAACGAAATCAGCTTGCCACTGACTGTCTATCCCGCCCACAATGACTCTAATACGAGCGTAGTGTGCCTGAGCTGGACGATGAAGTGTATACGCCTCCTGTTCGCCTAACCAAGTCTTTACACCATCACGTGACACAGGTAAATCATGCTGACGTGCTGCCCGTAATAAAGCACCTACTCCGCTATAAGCAGAAGGACTTTGGGGGTATTAATGTAACTGTAGTAAGACTTTAGCGATGGTATCCTGAGATTTTATTTTGATTGCCTTTTTTTCTCTTCGTATGGAATCGAATTCTCTTCTTCCCTCGGCGGTAAGTTCTAATGGACAGGTACGTTTTATTTTATACCCATTTTCACTAAATACCAACAAGTAGCAGCACAAGTGATACAGACAGATAGAGATGTGTAAAGCATAAAGGGCGTGAGAGATATTGATTCGGGTTTTATATGGGTTGTAGCGGCTGACTTGCGCTCTAAGCTCATGAATTTCGGTACAACTTCCTGGTGATAGTATTTACGAATCGGATTAGAATTCTCTAGCCGGTCACAAACGTCTTTGGTGATAGTCGGAGAATAGTACATCGGCCTTGGTTCACAAGGTGATCTTCAAACATAGATTCCACTACGCCCTTATATGCTTGGAGGTCGGTTACTGAATCAACAAGTTCTTTCCACCCTAAAACCCTCGATTTCATCTTAGGAGTCTTATCACCTCGGTAGCAAAGGGAAATAAGAATGAAATATTGTAGAGTACCATACGCCTTATACTATTCTCAACCTACCTATATATATTTACAGATCTTCAATATTTAGCGACATTTATGCGTACATGTACAAACCGGCAGAGTGAGGTTTGGCATGAGTTATCTCCCATTGACCGTCGCTCACAGATTTTCCTGTTTCAAGAGGGAAATACTCTTCGCACCATAATCACTTCCAAAGCCTGAGGGCTGTAGGCTATGAATAAATCCAAATCAATACCAATCTTTTTTTAGCGCACGATAAATAATAATAAACATCGATCAGATCAAGACCAATTATCGAGATAAACTGCTACATCATAAACCAAACAAACAAACAAAGACATAGTTTTCCACAGTTTATTTCTTTTCTTCTTTTTTTTTTTGACTGGAACATTACACACACGCTCAACGATATAACGGTATGTTATAGTATCCAACCTTCATCATGGGATATGTACAGAAAAATAAATCGAGAACTCGTGAACTGGAACTATTAGTTAACAACAACGACAACAACATTTTCTCACCAAATTTCAAAATTCAAATCGTGGGCTATGTAGAGAAAAATAAATCGAGAACTTGTGAAAACTGGGGCTATTAGTTAACAACAACAACAACAGCAACAGCATCTTGTCACCAAATCTCAAAATTCAATAAATCATCCATATAGTGGCTTAGTTTTGTCGTACTCTTTGTCTCCACACGACCATTCCCCTGATACGTATTCACTGTTGATACCGACGTATTGCCCAAATGAAAACCCTTACAATTGTCGAAATTGAGTACTCTTATATTCCCTCCGCGATCTGAGTTGAATTGAAATCGAATGCGAGAAGTAGGTGGTTTGAAAATAAATAAATAAATAAATAAATAAAATAAGTATACATGTCCATAATTTAGTATAAGGTCAGATAACTTCCCAAGACAGTATACATAGTATACCTGGAAACACTAGTCTGTAAATTAATTAAACATATATATATATATATAGCTCAGTGTACAAAAAATTCCTTTCAATTTAAAAAAAAAATACTTACTTACTCTTCTTCTTCACCTTCACACCTTCGTTCTGTCAAAGGCTGCAAGAACATTTTGGGGAAATCGAGATTACGCATCTGTACATCAGACCTGTCCAGATACCGGCGGACTTTATCATTGCACCATTCATCCTCTTTAGCGGCATTCTGAATATCGACGATCACCTCTTTTCTCTTTTCCTTGATTGACAAGAGGGATCATATGCTGCATTACACTGCACATTAAATTATTCACAATTCTATTCTCCTCATCCGTGAGAGGAACTGGTGGCTGTGGAAAGAGAGCTGGTGCACCAGCTGTATGGGACACTGCTTCATCTGTTTTTCATCTGGCAGGCTTCGGTCAAGTCTTTCCACATATCGGCTCGAAAAGTTATACCCCCTTTCTTAGGATAATATTTTCCCTGCTTGCTGTATTGCATCCATTGTTTAATATTCAAATACCACCAGCGCTCCCAGGTTTGCGGATTCTTATATGTTGACAAACTGAAGAAAACGTCATCGCTCAGGCCAAACAGCTGTTCTGACGGTACGCTAATCTCATCATCGTCTTCCCTGGCTGGTATAGGACCGATTACTCTTCGGCGGGTTTGTGATTGAAGGAGGCTTTCAAACTCGTCCCAGGCATCCGCTGGAATGGCTCTACTGCGCTCCTAAGGTTGGTTGATAAGTTGGGCAAAGGTAATTTTATCTTTAGCAACTTCAATACGACATCCATAGGGGCTATCAATATGATGAGTTCTTCACGAAATCTTCTTCTTCTTGTCTGACTCAGAGAGTTTAATCTGCTTCTTAGGCGTGGGCTGTGCATCCACTCTCTCTTTGTCTGCTAAAACAGTATTGATCGCCCCGGTTGCCGCTGCTGCTGCTGTTGTTGATGGCTGCTGCTGCTGTTTACTTCTCGGCATCGTGAAAAAAGGTAAGTCAGTCAGGCAATGGTAGTTGACGGTGTGAAGTCCTGAGGTAGACAAGTGGCTGAGGAAATGAGCGCCTTTATATAGAATGAATTTTTTGGCATAATGCCAAAACTCGTGCAAATTTTCCATAATACCAGCTGGGTGGGAATTTGACATAATGGCAAGACAGCTGTCACAAATGAGGGATTCTCCACACATGGTGAATGCCCGACAGATGTCGCTGCTACGCATGGAACGATTTTCCCTTTGATCCGCCCTGGTTGTATGGCGCGGTTTGTATAAAATAACTGAATCCGCACGACTCATACAAAAGCACCAGCCTTAAAGCAGGACCGACCCATTCACTCACTGGAGACAATATGGAAGACCACATCGTCCTAGGTCTGGCCGGAGAATACCTAAAAGCGTATGATCGCTATGAGGCGAATGTCCGTATCCACAACAAATTAGTGGAGGTCAGTAGCGCACAGGTAGAGAGCTGCCGGACGGACTTGTAGGGCCGGTGAGGCGTACTGCAAGCCATGTGTGAGGCGAGGGGGCAGCCGTTTCCCCTATGGCTTGACTAGTGGATGGAGAGGTGTCGAGTGGCAAATGTAAGAGCACCAGCCGCAGCCACAGGGCTAGCACCGGCCAGCACCTTACCGGAAGAGGGGGGCAGCAGGGCGGAGTAGGGAATTAGATACCAGCCGCCCTCCCCCTCCACCAACATCTCCAACGGTCTTTTTCAGGACCAGCCAAGTCTTCCGAAAGGGACTTTCAAAAATCTGAGAATGATATGTGGATTATGTATGTATCGTTTAATGTCTGTTATTTGTCCGTTTTATGTGAAGAAAACAACAAAAAAATCAACCCCTCACACTCATCCCCCTTGATTCTTTTGATAAGAATGTACATACATGTACATAGGCCAAATTATACCCGTTTTCATCGACATATTAATGTGTGTGATTTGTTCGTTTTATGTAAAAGAAAAAAAAAATCAGCCCTCCTGACATTCATCCTCCGTTAACTGATTTGCTAGTAATTTATATACATACATGTACATACATACGGCAAATTATACCCCCTCCCATCCGTATATAACACTACCATTTACATCCATACTGGGAAAAAAATTATATATATTACGAGTGTCTGTATATATTTTTTACTATTATTTAAATTTATACCCCAACGAAAAGCTGATATTTCACGTCGTATTCTTTATATTTCTGTACACACAAGTAACCCATTAATAAGCCCTGTCTCTGTGTGCTGGCATAATCTCGTGTACTGTATGACGCCTGCAACTTGGCATCCTTCCAAACCCTATGACGTCATAACGGTACCTCCCCCTCCCCAACCTGCCAAGCTGCCAAACCCTATGGCGTCATAGCGGCACCATCGGCACCACCCAGGTTAAAAGACAGGAATAATGGTCGTGAGTTACATTATATACTACTACCACAAGTAAGATATTGTAGGAATTTGGTGCAAAGAAAAAGACAACCATACCTGGACAAATCACAATGGCTACAATGGCTGCTATTGTGAACGGAAGGAAAGTAATTCATTCAAGACTGAAATGAGTGAATGTAAAATCTGGTACCCCCAATAAATATTTTTATACCTTACATGTAAATATCTGAAATCACACTTTTATATATTATGAAATGTTCTATTATGTTCGTCTTTCCCTTCACAGAAAACTTTTTTAATTTAACATGACAGATTTACTAGGATGGGTATGAATAGTATACCCGTTACTGTAAAAAAATGCAACTCAGGCATAGTTCTAGTATATGTGACTAAAGCTCTCATGCCCAGAAATGTAATTTTCAAAATAAAAAAAAATACTAAAGAAAATAATATAGCTGTCATGGACAGCGATTCCGGGGTTCAAGCCCTGTTACATACAGGGCTTGTATGTGCATGTTTGTAACATTTCGTTACATCGGCACAAATACAGCAGATGTGCAGCCAGTTTTACTCCGCGATTTTCAGGATTACTTCTGTAGCAGTTTTCATTCACGTTACCTGAAAATATCGGGCGTTCCATCGTAATTTGTGGCAAAAGTTAGCACTCTAGAAGAGAAATAAAACCACACTGGTGATCAGGACGTCAAACTACATCGGGTAGCATGCTTTCAGTATTTGTACATTCATCCGAAACACGAATGCACTGTACATGCATTATATATCATATAGACCTAAATGTACCAAACATAGTAAAACGGCTTTTGGTCAGACCTGGAGACCTGTAGATCCTGTATTTAAGACAGCTCAAAGATTTGCAGTACGCGGACAGAACATGTATAGCACTTTCCACTGAGCGATCTTGAGTTTTACACCCTTAACCGTTTTCTATCACAATTTGATCGCATTTTGAGACACAAGTATACATCGTAGGAAGGAAATAAGATTAGATTAGATTACAAGATTCAAATTGAAAATTTTGGCTTTCATATGACATCACTTCCGGTTCCGGTTATTTGCTCACATATTCCATTCTGTTTCACACCAAATATTTGCAAAGGCAACAGTTGTCACATACGCATTATTTCAGATCAATCGGACCAAGGGTTCAGAAGAAATGCCTCTCCTATTTTCCCCCAACTTTTCCTATCAACCCAGTACAACGGCCAGGACACGTCACCTGGAACACTCAAACTTTTACTCACGAAAGACAATGCCTATTAGTCCTACTACCTTCCTAAATTTCACACAGTTCTTCGTTGCCATTTTAGCGGTAGAAGCTTTACAATTATGAAATTTGTAAAAGTTTTATTTTTGCATGAACAACTTCGGGTCCGTTGACGTCATTTCCGGTTGTGTAAAATTTGTCTACATGCCTTGGGATGATGTTAGGCCTTAAGACTGCGTATATAGCTTCATTGGTTATGAAAATATACCCACTTCTAGTTTTGATGACGTCACTTGCGGTTTCGCAACATTTGCACATCTGAAATCAGCGTCCAAAACTGCACCAGAAATTATTAGCAAAAAACGAATTTTTATGTTCACCCAATAGCCAGCTTGTGCAATTTTCATCGCAGAAAGTTTTCGTTATCACCCTGTATGAACCTAGGCTTTATGGAATTACAGTCTGAATTTAAGCTCAGTCGCATCAGCCGTTCTAGAGAAGGTGTTCAAAGGTTTTTATCCAAATTCAATATGGCCACCAAGTCACGTGAGCCAAGCCGGGTTCAAAACAATAAGGCCTGTATGTGCATGTCTGTAGCCCTTGGTTACATCGGCGCATATACAGTAGATGTGCATACTTGTGCACTACGAGGTTTCCATGTTTACATCTGTAACAGTTTTCATTCACGTGACCTGGAGATATGGGTGAAAATTGCGCCTTGTCGCACTCTGATAGCAGTTTGTGGCATAAGTATACATCGCAGGAAATAAATATGACCAGATTCGTGATCAGGACGTCAAACTACGTCGGGTAGCGTGCTTTCGACATTTCTACTTTCATCGCAAACATGAACGCATTGTAGATGCACTACACATATTTATATATATATGTGCCAAATATAGTCAATAACCCTTCTCACAAACTTTTAAGCCCTTTACACCCTGTATTTGTCAGAACAGTTCAAAGATTTTCAGCCCCCACAAAGAACATGTATAGCACCTTTCACTTGCCGATCTTGAGCTTACAGCTTTCACCGTTCTCTGTCAAGTCACATGAAAATATGGTGGATATTGCGCAAATCGGCCTTTGGAGAATTTTTCAAGCGCTGCAACTCCCGCATTTATTAGGACACTTCAACGATACTCCTCACACACACAGTACACACATAGCCCTTTTCACTGCAGCTGTAGCGGTTTTCTGTCAGGTGACCTCCAAACGGGGGGGACTTCAGTGGCAATGAAGTGCGTCGGAGAAAAGAAAAACCACCAGATTCGTCATCAGAACATTAAACCCCGCCTACCAGCGTACTTACAATGTTTAAATTTAGAAAATTTTCATCACATGAGAAATTCGCTCAGCTGGGATCGAACTCTGCCATGACTTACTGGCGTGAGTGATAAACAACCTGGCGCGATCTGCCTAATGTCAATTTCCCGACGTCAATCATCTTCTCCGCTCGACCGCCCTAGACACCATCTGCGTCACACCGCACAGCCGGGAGACGGTTAGTGTTTAAATGCTTGTGTAATTAGGTCAAGTCGGGGAAAATTTCCACAGCATCTCCTCTACTGTCCACTCTATTACCTATGTATATATCACTAAGTGCCCAAGGGGATAGCAATATATCTTTCATATGAGAGCATAAGTTATTGCTCGAAAATCAATACATAACCAGATACACGGCTTTGAAACTTTCAATACCACCTTACACCGTTTATCACTGAGGCAGTTGGCCGGTCAGCCGCATTCCCGACAATATATCGACCAGCTGGATGATGCTGCGCTATGCCCAGTGAGAAAGAGCAATCCCATCTCAGACTTAGCATGTTTTTTGTGAGAAATAAGGCAAAAAAAACATGGCCTGTGTAACAGCAAGTTTTTACTTCTACGCCTGAATTCACCATCTGCCATGCACATACAGACTGCTCTACTGATAACTCGGTAGTTGTCAGAAAGCGAACAACTGGACCAGGGCACGTGTAGATATCTGTCAATCACCGTGGCCTTGTTACCGTAGAGCAAAGATAGACAAGATTTGCACTAAAACAAAGCTAACTTTTAGAAATGCATGCACAACATACACTGGGTGAGCCAATCGCAACAGCAGTGGAAAGTAGATAATTAAGAGAACATATACATCGTAAATATTCTTCGTAGCCATCCATACATTGTATTACACTATATAGCATGTGTATGTAAATGTGCCAAATGTGGTAAATCTGACTTCGGACATAATTCAAAAGAGTGCATGTCCTGTATTTTCTGACACAAATCACCGATTTTCACTATACATACAGCACATCTATAGTCCATTATACACAGGGATTTTGAACTGTACACCAGTAACATTTTTCTGTTACGTGACCTGCAAAAACGGGGGAAAATTGCGCTTTGTCGCCTTTTAATCTCATTTTGCGACACAAATATGCATCACAGAAATCGTGATCAGAACGTCAAACTGCGTCAGATACCATATAAACAAGAAAAAAACTTGCGCTGTGTCAGCTAAAACATAATTTGCGTAAAAATTGCATTCTTTCTTGCAAATACTCTACATGGAACGCTTGATAGGGGTGATAAATTTCAAGCCAATGATAGGTTGGGCTTGGAAGAAAAGAACTGTTAAATGACTTAACGTTAACTCAAAATGGTCGCCAGGTCACATGACTGGGGACACCCAAATCTTTACTCATAAGAGCACATGTCTGGGTCTATCACCTAGCTAAGTTTCAAGCATTTCTGTTGAACCTTTCTAGCTGTGGAAGTGTTTTGAATTTTGAAAAATGAAAAATGGCGATTTTTTTTTTGGCATTTACTGTTTTAGGTTTCCTGACGTCACTTCCGGCTATGTAAAAGTTGTCTACTTGCCTTGAGATGATGTTAGGCTTTAAGAATGCGTTTCTAGCTTCATTGGTTAATGAGATATACCCACTTCCAATTTTGATGACGTCACTTCCGGTTTTGCCAAATTTGCATAATCGGAATCAGCGCCCAAAACTACATCAGATAGAACTAGATAGAACCGGACATCAGCTGAAGAAGTGTAGAAATTATAAGCAAAAAACCAAATTTGGGGTCACATGACATATTTATCCAATAGCGAACTTGTACAATTTTCAACCAGGAAAGTTCTAGTTCTCAAACTTAACAAGCCTTGGCCTAGTGCAGCTTCTGTTTAAATTTCAGCTCAGTCGCATCAGACGTTCTGGAGAAGAAGATTTCTTCAGGTTTTCATCAAAATTCAAAATGATTGCCAAGTCACGTAACAAAATCTGCTGAAAAGCTACGATGCACGACTTCAAGTCATACAGACAAACATGTTAAAATTTCATAAACTTCTATCTAATTGTTTTCTCTAGAAACGCGTCACAGTTTTGGTGAGAATAATAACAATAAAAACAAATAATCCGAACAGATAAAATAGGGATTCAAGCCTAAATGGCTTGAATCCCTAATAAAAGTAATAATAATAACTGCAATAACATGGGTTAATGATAGAATACCATAGGCTGAAGTTTCAAGTTTTTGGAGGTAATGTGAATCAAGTGCAGACGTCGTAACTAAAAAGAATTGTTTGCTGGCTTTCCAGTCTTCACATGTACATTTAGTTATTTGCCCACTGATCAAAGTGTTGACACTGATGTCGCCGTATAACGGAACAATATCGGTGATAGGGCTGTTATAACTCACCTCACTGACCTTCTCTAACAGATTCGTTCTTATTTCTAGATGAAATGGAAAAATAAATTAGACAAATTGCTTCTTTGCAACCTACATATGTATATACTTCAGCAGCAATGCGTTAGAGGATGATGTGTTCTTATTTTTTTTTATTGTATATCGATTCCTGAGGACAAAGCCATACACGCTATTCAAAATATTACAGAGAATTTATATGATGCATTCCTACAGTTCTGTGATATCACTAAGGTTTCCACCATGTGAGTGTTTTCTCCGTTCGTTACGTTAATGTAT
This sequence comes from Acanthopleura granulata, assembly GCA_016165875.1. Lineage (NCBI taxonomy): Eukaryota > Metazoa > Mollusca > Polyplacophora > Chitonida > Chitonidae > Acanthopleura > Acanthopleura granulata. Next base: position 11,427,052 of record JABBOT010000007.1, read on the forward strand.
TGTACTCACAATGCAAGTCAGCAAAACGCATTAAATATCTGGAGTTATTTACTGGCTTCTTCATTTAAATTAGTGAATTAATAAGGCTGTGTGCAATTGCATTCACGTGTTGCACGGCAAAGACAGATATGTAAGTCTTGTGATTTTGAGGTTGTGTGAGCGGATGTGTATATACTTGCCTTACTCTCCATATACTAGGTTTATCAACTTCAATCAACAGAATATATATCCCCAAAGTTTTGGGCAATGTCACGCCATACCACCATGTGCACTTTTCTCCATAAAGGATAAAAAAAAATCAGTCTGCCTCTGCACTGTTTTTTCGAACCATAATGCTGGCCGCCGTTGTACATGTATAAGTAAAATATTTTGGAGTACGGCAATACCAACCGGATAAATAAATAACTAAATAAATATAACGTGTGTGTCTTAAATCGCTGCGTAGAAAACGGTGTTAAATATCAGTCAATTCAATTAATAAACATACATTACATTAATCAAAAGGTTACATGCGAAAAGCGCGCATCAGTCATTACTGTTAACATCTAGGTAACGATTTAGTGATAAGAACTCATTGGTCAGAAGTTAGCAGAATGTCAAATTTTCTGTCTGGTCCAATTTACCAGACGGGTAGTTAGCCACGTGAGTATTTGTCGCATCGATGTTTTCGGAGGTGAACAGATTCACTATCGGAGAATAAGTTCCTATGGGAACTGTCTCTCCTGCCAACAATGTACTTTGTGGATATTTCGCCAAATTGATATTTAACCTGGTGGGGGACTCTGTGGCTGAGACCGCTAACGTACTAGTACAGTACAATGACCCCGGAGCCTCTCACCAATGCGGTCGATGTGGGTTTCGAACTTTAAAATAAAGGACAACAACAGAGCAAATGTATATGTATCAATTAAGAATCCCATTCATAGTTCCATAAACGTCACATTTTATTTTTGTGATGTAGGATAACTGAGGTATCACAGTTGAAAAACTAAACAAAAACTCCCACATGGGGAATTAAATATTGAATGGACGGCCATGCGCTCAGTTTAGACTAATGAAGGACGAGATATTGCTAATACCCGAGAAGACATCTGTTTGCATTGTGACGTCACCTGTTCCAAGTTTACCATTTTGCCAATTAGAAGTGAGGTTAAATCAACTGTTTTCCGTCTGATTACGAGACAATTCTGATATACTTACAGCCATTCTCAACCAGAAAGTGGTATAGTGAAATACGTCTGGGGTTATTCCCTAAGGTCTCAACCAGGAGGCCACGATGCGTGATGAAGGATAACTGAGATATCCCAGTTGAGAAAGTAACGCCCCCATATGGAAAATCGAAATGAAGTTACCACGATGCGTGACCTTCGATTGTCATAATAAAGGGGACTTCTCGCCTCATATTCCAGAGAGCGTAGGAAGAGGTGACGCGACATCGTGTTTCCTGTTTGTCTAAAATGGCGTATCTCGCGGCCTCGTAAAATTCCAGATTGAAAGGTAATTTATAAAGTTACCAAGCCCGTCATAAACACATGCCTACAACCGTTTAGCTTTTTCTGGACATTACTTACTTTGCTTATACTTTTGTTATCTTTTCCTTTAAGTCCAGGGCCCACTTTCACGAAGCCCTGTGAACGTCATGAGCACGTGACTGTCATGGCGACACAATGCCTACAGTGCTGGTTGCCGCGTTAGTTATGTGCTCGTAACGTTAAGAGGGCTTCATGTCCAACTCTGATTGGCTCTCTCTATGGCCATACATTGAAAGATCTATCACCAACCTGTGGACGGTTGTGGACGATCCTTGGGAGCATAACGGTTCAAATCTGGCCTTGCGAAGGAAATTTGTAGATTTCCACTTCGTCACAGTTCATTGGGCATTGGTGGAAATACTCGATGACGCTTGTGGAGACCATTGTACATTCTATAACGTTCGTTAATTAGGACCACCTGTGCCCGGCCAATATGGCGCTCAAGTCTGTGCGTCCCACAAAGTTGTTGGTTTAACCCGAACAGTCCAGCTTTCTCCACCAATGAAAATGACCGCCATCGGATAAGTTAAATGTTCCTCAATTTTGCGTTAAATAATGATAAAGCGACTGCGTCGAATCTACATTAGACATTTTGCTTGGGGATCGATATGCTATGTGGACATTTGGCCGGAGCAACAATTTGTCTTGTGCGAGGTCTCCGAGGTCGATTTAGTGCTGAAGCAGAGCGCAATGAACCGGGAGCCTCTCACAATACGGTCCAGCTGATGGTGAATTTCTCTCAGATTATACGTGGAAAGGTCTGCCAGCAACCTGTGGATGTGTGTGGGTTTTTCAGGGTGTGGTCTGCTTCCACTCACCATAATGCTGGCCAGCATCGTTTAAGGAAATTATTCTTGAGCGCGACGTGAAACACCAACGTACTAAATAAATAAGTAAAATTTGCCATTTTCATTGGTTGATGAACTTTTGGCATGTGTAATTTTTCCAAGGGTCACAATTTGAATGGTGTTATTTGGCTAAGGAGACAGTTGGCATTTGTCGTTTGGCCACGGCCACAATTTGTCTGATGTCATGTGGCTGGTTGAATGGTTGGTCTTTTTGATTTGGCCAGGGCAACAATTTGCAATGGGGGCCATTTTCCCAGGGAGGTATTTTCCTTATGGAAATGTAGGCATAAGGATACTTGGGGATAAGGGGACTTTCACCGGTGGACAATCACGCCGATGAACTGATGTGAACTATTTGGGGGCCTCCGTCGAACCTAACTATGTTTCCGTCATATGACGAGAAGTCCGTCTGGTGTGTGCATATAGTGTGTCTTCTTGTGACAGGACGAGTCCATGGTGCCAAAGTGCCAGGTGAGGCAGTGACAAGTATCAGTTTTTTCATAGCCTTTGGTATGGCCCGACCCGGGATTTCTCAGATGATCTAATGAACAAATTGCAAGGTGAAAGCGAGTATCGAGTTCGAAAGTTCCTTCTCAATATAGCAACGGTATACGAATGTCGGACTTGACGCTAGGATTGCTTTATTCTTCACGGTAAACCCTGCGGTGGGTACGGTTGCACGTTGTAGAAAGTCACTAACGAAAGAGGCTGATTCTAACCTAACCTCTAGATATTGGATTTTTGTTTTAAAGCGCCTTCAACGGCACATTTATGCACATTACGTTCTGAGCATGAGTATGCAACTATAAATATTATTATAGGGGCCAACGCATTTGTCCAAAAATGTCCAATAGTCAAATTTAACTCCTACCACTAATAAATTTACAGTCTAAGACAACAGCATACGTATGGTGTCAGATGTAGTATCAGGGTAGCATCGTAATGACCCAAAGTGGTCCCAGCATCAGTACCTGTGCTACAACCAGAAAGTGTAATCTCTAATAACGATAATACTGTACCATTTACAAGTTCTCATTGTTAATGTGTCCACATTAGTTTTATTGGCTTCATTGATGAGGGTAGTGAATTAAGAAGACAGCCTTCGAGATTTTACCGGAAAATGACATGGAAATGGGCTAAGTTCGGGGGGGGGGGCGACGTTTTTGAGAGACGGAGGTGGATTCAGTGCTACGAAATTGACAATCTAACCCTTTAGCCTGAGTCGCCCGAGCTTCAGGTAGCTCAGAAGCACTTGCGTGTTCAAGCAAACTCTAAACATAATGATTGTAAATGCTTCGGAACTACTTGGAACTAGAGTCGCCCCAAGGTTACTCTTTAAATGACGCTACCTAGATAAGGTTGTTTGTACTGCTTTATTATGGACGAAAAAGAGTCCGGTAAAGGGAGCTTCTTGAGGCTCGGTCAGGGCTACCTCTGTATACATAAGGCTGTGATTATAGGCCTTCGTATACTATCACGAAAATAGATCAGCCCGCTAGCGCATCGTAATGACCCATGGAGCTTGTCACCAGTGCAGTCGCCGTGAGTCTAAGTCCAGCTTATGTTGGATTTCTTTCTGCTGAAGATCTACCAGCAACCTGCAGGGGTTTCTGCAAGGTTTCCTCCCACCATAGCCTAATGCAGACCGTCGCCGTATAAGTGGGATATTCTTGAGTAAGGCATAAAACACCATTCGAATAAACTAATAAATACTACTGATCACAGCCTTTTTCTGTTTTATAAGCTAACCCATGCGGTATCACCGGTAAATGTACTGGAGCATAAAACTGGTGGAAATGGTACGACATGTGTAATTCCAGTTCTAACAGCCATGTTTGAATGCATACTCCTCACAGCGCCTACCATTCTCGATGGCAATGACTGGGCTGAGGTTATATATATATATAAGAAGTACGTGCATCTGTACTCGATCTAACGTATATAAAAGTTAGTTACTTTTCGACTGTGCATGTATACGTGCATACACATTTTTCTAACAGTGAGATTTAAGTCTTAAAAGTAGTGATGAGGTTGTGTATTAAGACATATGTCATGGCGCTGCCCTTCCTGGAACGCTTCAGAGTGGTGTGGTAAAGCGTCCCAAGCGTGTTCAGAGTCCCAACACGACTGGTAATCCGCCTACCAAACTCCTTGGCGGTTCTGAAGCCAACGCGTGTTTTGTAAGGTGCTTTTTAAACTGAGTATGGGCTAAATCGACACTATATGCCTTGACACCATTAGATATCGGAATTAAACAGCTGTGAGACTCTTAATTGGGTAAGTAAGAAGAAAAAATATTAATTACGCAAATTAATGTAAAAGTATTTAGTCCCTGGTAATATCCATTATGTGAATAAATATTCAAATAATGTGTAAAGAAAACTGATATTTCAGTTCCTAACAAAAATCGCTGCTATGGATTTGTTCTAAACGCCCAATACATGTTTTGTACATGAACGCATAAGATCGGTATTTAACATATCACATATCTTAACTGGTTTACTTCGAGTAAAGAATACCAGCAATACAACTACTCAAATTGTTGAGGTATCTACTAGTGCCTCCATTTTTACGATGGTCAAGTAAAGATAAAAGTATGTGTACCAATTACAGGTGCATTTAGTTAAGATCTACCATTCGTGTATAGATTTGTAAATATTTTAAGCTGTAGCTGTATAAACTCATAGCTTTGTGCTGGTTTTGAAAGCCATGTTCAGATTTCAGTTCTTTTCTGTTAGCATTTATTTAAGGGTCAACCCTACAACTGAACGTTGGCAGACTAAAATGGCTGCCAGCTGTTTGCAGTGTGTTGTCCTGGTTGCGAAAGAGTCCGATTTTTAGAAAGTAGTACCCTAGCCGGCAGCCATTTCGGCCTGCGAACATTCAGATGTAGGGTTGGCCCTTAATGCCAAAAGCTGTGAAAAGTATTTATTTATCCCTTAATATTTACAAGTTGAGAAAAACGAACAACAACGGGCAAACATGGGTCACGTGGGTTTGTTACTGCATATAGAAACATACAGGAGCCTTCCCAATATACCTTGCGTAACCTGAATACATTAACTGGTTTATGCGGAACCCATGGAACCCCTTCACGTATTTAGCAAAAAGGCAAAGCTGTGATCGTTTTGTTCAGTAATAGCGCGCTAGCGCATCCGAAGTCACTAACCTAACACACAAGTACATCAGCGTCTCAGCAGGGCAAGCGTTTCACTGAAACTTAGTTTCCCTTTTATGTAGCACGTCGGATTCTCTCATAGTGAAGGCGATATTCTTCCACCTTCCTTAATATTGTCAAGGATTCTTGTCCACTGGGCTACAGAACAACAATCGTCCTCTTCCATTACTACAACTGGTTCAACCTGGTTATGGGCTAGCCTAAACTGGGCATCCAATGGAACCTCTCAGCACGTCCCACTTTGTTTTAAATCGGTGTTGTGCCATCATGTAACCTGAATTCTGCCTTGCACATTTAAGACGGACACCGATTGGTAACAAACACTCCTTCGCTCTGGATTTTTCACCTGTGTCTACTTAAATATTGGTTTAGAATGAGGTATACAGGAGCATCTGTAATTAATAAAGAAAAAAAAAAACAAACAAACACACGAGGTGCGGGTTAAAAGCAGTCCCTGAGCAGGGAGTTTGTAGCTTCTCACGGTTTTGAAGTTTTCTTGAGCCTTTGTGACAGTCCGCGTTCGATGGTAATCGGTTGGCCACTGGTGACAAGTGACATAAAAGTGGCAAAAAACCCAAAACAAAACCACGTGAATACCGGGTAAAACAAGAATGTAAATTGGGGATAAATAAAAACACCATGCATCTTTAAAGTACTGATCAGTTCTCTTAAAGGAAGAGGATAACTTTAAATAAAGTATAAATCATTTGAAATGCAATTTTTTGGCAGATTCCAGACATGTTTTTCATTATTTGTTTGATATTCTTTTTACTGTCAATAAAATACGAAAAACATCCTGGTTCTACGATGGTGTTTTTGACCATACTGAACTGGTTGAACCACAGTCACAACACATATTTAATTTAGGTAACGTGTTGAGACTGTTATGTTTTTATATTAAATACAGATACAAGAAGAAACGTAGGCATATCTATAGCAATTAGAAGATGTTTAGGAGCTGAAAAGAACACAAAACCCCACTGTGCTTCATTCTGTTTAATATACGTTCAAAAAGTCAACTCTATAACATCTCGGTCTCCATTTACATTTTAACAACTGTAAAATATGACATAGAAGACCAGGCCATTATTTTACAAAGATGTTGTAGACTAAGTTATATTGTAACTACCATGACAGCCCATCTTAAAGAGATAGGTAGCCATATTAGTTACAATGAACTTAGCCTACGATTGTTTTGTGTGACAAGGTTGAGGTTTTGAATCGGCACGAAATGGTCTTTTAGATGATGCGTGTGTTATCTAAAGGTCCTGTGTTACGTTAGAGCCTGCATTTGATTTAACCAGGGTGCGTTTGTTATAACTTTAAACTAGTAACTAGTTATTCCTCAGTGTTAAATTTTCGCCTATTCCAGAGGACGAGACTGGCGGGACTGGCAGCGGCAGTGGTAACGGAAATGAAGATAGTAGCCATTCTTGATAAATATTCAGTCGGCTCGCCCGATTTTATATCATTTTTTGTTATTTTACCCGATTACAAAATTTTATGGGTTAGTTTAAATTTTAACCCCGTCCTTGGCGTAATGATCTGTTTTTGCACTTCCGTACCCTCGACACAAATCCGTGGCAGTTACATGCAGCGCTGATATGTGCGTACCAGTGCAGTTTATTTGTCAGTATACGTAATATAATATTTTTATCGCGCCAAGGGTGTCACTGAGTGCAACATCACGATTTGCTGAACCACACGTGAAATGGTTTTATCCAATGAGGAGATGAGAAATGTACATGAGGTATAATACTAGTTTTTGTCAGTACCCTAATGAGTAAAGTGCTAACATATAACAATCGCAGTGAGACAACTAAAAGAAAATACCTTTGCCCACAGCTGTGTGCCCGACGGGTGAGGTAGAGGTGACGACAATCGCCATATGTAAAATTAATGATGTCCCAGAATCTTGCGAGGGTATTAGGAGTTATGCGCTTCCTCAGCCTGTTAAAGGTTTCGAGCCTGTCCTGTCCTCCCCGGTTGATTTGGAGTGTGTATACACTTTAGATGTTGAGTCTTTCCCACTCATTGCCATTTCTACGGCTGATATCTGCTTTGTAGTTGTGAGCACATGCGTTTCAGGTAAAAATTGTTTTTATCCCTGTACCTTACACATATCTACATATTTTGCCTAAAAATGGTGATTTCTTTTTGTGTCTGATTTATTTTATTGTTGTTTAACGATATACTCAGATTTATGGGTTGAGGAAAACAGATTAACCACCTCTGGGCACTAATCCCATGCAAAATGACTCTCTGCTTTAAACATGTGGTTCTTACGTGACACTTGTATATCCCGTACTCTTGTACACTGAGAGAAAACAGTCAACAGACTAAAAAGTTTTCTAACAGAATTTTCCAGTAAAACTTTTTTTCACTCAGAAGAGACATATGACCAGATATGTTGAGTCAATGAAGACTCTTGCTATTATCTTAATACTGACTCATAAATGATCGACCAGTTCTTCGATTTTTCTCGTAAGTCACCCAAACAATGAGAGGAGTTTTCAATGACTTACTTGATCTAGTCATATGGCTCAGTATTTTTTTTACTTGAATTAACTTAACTGGAAACCTCACATTTTTCAATCTATTGACTCTTTTCTTTCGGTGGACCTGGGCGACAGTTACCTACATTTCAACAACGATTCCTGGTAGCATGTGCCCTGGATATCGCCCAAACCGTTATTAATTTGGTACTAGAACAAAGTTAAGTAGCAAAGGCATCGATTCCTGCAGCCATTTTCCAGCATCAGGTCAAAGCGACAGTGTTTTAGGTCGATGTTTTTATACGACCGAACAACGACTTGTAGTTGACAGCATTTCTCTCGAGCCGCAATAGACTAGCAAGCGATCATTTACGGATTTTCTTTTGTCTCTTTCAGATCCATGCACTGGTGGAACTGGTGGGTCAGGTGGAACTGATGGCGCGGATGATTATTCACTCATTACAACCAGATTCGTAGTTCATGTTCTCCAAGAAGATTCATATTGATTTCTGCCTTCACGAATTTATCATATAATATTCCTGTAAGAGAACAGGGCTTCTTTGGCTCAGTCGGTCAGTGTGTTATCGCAGCGCAACAACCCGAAGCCTCCCACCAAAGCGGTCGCTGTGCGTTCAAGTACAGCTCATGCTGGCTTCCTCTCCTGCGTGGAAGGATCTGCCAGCAACCCGCGGATGGTCGTGGATTTCCTCCGGGCTCTGTCCGGTTTCCTCCCACCATAATGCTGGTCGCCGTCATATAAGTGAAATATTCTTGAGTACGGCGTAAAACACCAATCAAATAAACAAATAAATTTAAGAGATCAAGTCCTCTCGCACATGCATGATTACAATGCAGTCTTTACATTTTTATCCTTTAGATTACGTGTATTATGCACTTGGTATTTTCAGAAACTTCCCTTTCTCTGAACAAACTTATCTTGAAAGCAAATTCATATCTGACGTCTTAGTGCGTAATCTGCATTTTAATTAGTGTCTTTGTGGATTGCTTTTAAGTTACTGTCTGGCTTAACGAATTGATGTACTAATTTATTTATTTATACCTGAGAGCGGATTACATTCAAATATGATCTGGCAGATTCAAGCCCAGCCGCGGCACTTCTCGGGAGGGAAGTTTTCCCTTTGATAGGGAAAGGGAGAGTGGATGCACAGCCCACGCCTAAGAAGCAGATTAACCTCTCTCGGTCGGACAAGAAGAAGAAGATTTCGTTAAAAACTCATGATATCGATAGCCCTAATGGATATCGTATTGAAGTTGCTGAAGATAAAATTACCTTTGTCCAACTTATCAACCAACCTTAGGAGCGCAGTGATTTCCAGCGGATGTCTGCGAAGAGTTTGAAAGCCTCTTTCAATCACAAACCCGCCGAAGAGTAATCGGTCCTATACCAGCTGATGAAGACGATGATGAGATTAGCGTACCGTCAGAACAGCTGTTTCGCCTGAGTGATGACGTTTTCTTCAGTTTGCCAACATATAAGAATCCGCCAACTGGGGAGCCCTGGTGGTATTTGAATGTTAAACAATGGATGCAATACAGCAAGCAGGGAAAATATTATCCTAAGAAAGGGGTATCACTTTTCAAGCCGATATGTGGAAAGACTTGACCGAAACCCTCCAGCGTATTCGAGGGATACTTGGAAAAACAGATGAAGCAGTGTCCCATACAGCTGGTGCACCAGCTATCTCCCCACAGGCACCAGTTCCTCTCACTGATGAGGAGAACAGCATTTTGAATAATGTGCAGTGTAATGATGCAGAGGAAAGAGGTGATCGTCGATATTCAGAATGCCGCTAAAGAGGATGAATGGTGCAATGATAAAGTCCGCCGGTATCTGGACAGGTCTGATGTACAGATGCGTAATCCCGATTTCCCCAAAATGTTCTTGCAGCGTTTGGCAGAACGAAGGTGTGAAGGTGAAGAAGAAGAGTAAGTAAGTATTTTTTTTTTTAAGTTGAAATAATTTTTTGTACACTGAGCGATATATATATTTATATGTGTAATAAACTTACAGTGTTTCCAGGTATACTGTGTATACTGTCTTGGGAAGTCACCTGACCTTATACTGAATTAAGGACATGTATACTTATTTTATTTATTTATTTATTTATTTTCAAACCACCTACTTCTCGCATTCGATTTCAATTCAACTCAGGTCGCGGAGGGAATATAAGAGTACTCAATTTCGACAATTGTAAGAGTTTTCATTTGGCCAATACGTCGGTATCAACAGTGAATACGTATCAGGGGAATGGTCGTGTGGAGACAAAGAGTGCAACAAAACTAAGCCATTATATAGACGATTTATTGAGTTTTGTGATTTGGTGACAAAATGCTGTTGTTGTTGTTAACTAATAGTCCCAGTTTTCACAAGTTCTCGATTTAGTTTTCTGTACATATCTCACGATGAAGGTTGGATACTATGAAATACCGTTATATCGTTGAGCGTGTTTGTAATGTTCCAGTAAAAAAAAAAAGGGAAGAAAAAAATTGTGGAAAACTATGTGTTTGTTTGTTTGTTTTATGATGTAGCAGTTTATCTTGCTAATCGATCTTGATCTGATCGATGTTTATTATTATTTATCGTGCGCTAAAAAAAATTGGTATTGATTTGGATTTATTCATAGCCTACAGCCCTCAGGCTTTGGAAGTGATTATGGTGCGAAGAGTATTTCCCGCTTGAAACAGGAAAATCTGTGAGCGACGGTCAATGGGAGATAACTCATGCCAAACCTCACTCTGCCGGTTTGTACATGTACGCATAAATGTCGCTAAGTATTGAAGATCTGTATATATATATATATATATATATATATATATATATATATATATATATACGTAAGTCGAAAATAGTGTAAGACGTATGGTACTCTACAATATTTTATCCTTATTTCACTGCCTACAGAGGTGATAAGACTAATGAGATGAAATCGAGGGTTTTAGGGTGAAAAGAACTTGTTGATTCAGTAACCGACCTCCAAGCATATAAGGGCGTAGTGGAATCAATGTTTGAAGATCACCTTGTGAACGAAGGTCGATGTACTATTCTCCAACTATTCACCAAAGACGTTTGTGACCGGCTAGAGAATTCTTATCCGATTCGTAAATATTATCACCAGGAAGTTAAACTGAAATTCATGATCTTACAGCGCAAGTCAGCCGCTAAAACCCATATAAAACCCGAATCAATATCTCTCACGCCCTGGATGCTTTACACATCTCTATCTGTCTGTATCACTTGTGCTGCTACTTGTTGGTATTTAGTGAAAATGGGTATAAAATAAAACGTACCTGTCCATTATGACTTACCGCCGAGGGAAGAAGAGAGTTCCATTCCATACGAAGACTAAAACACAGGCGAGCGAAACAAAATTTCAGGATACCATCGCTAAAGTCTTACTACAGTTATACTGTGACCCCCAAAGTCCAGCTGCTTATAGCGGAGTAGGTGCTTTATTACGGGCACCACGTCAGCATGATTTACCTGTGTCACGTGATGGTGTAAAGACTTGGTTAGGCGAACAGGAGGCGTATACACTTCATCGTCCAGCTCAGCGATACTACGCACGTAATAGAGTTATTGTGGGCGAGATAGACAGTCAGTGGCACGCTGATTTGGTTGACATGAGTAGACTAGCCAGGTATAATTCAGCCAACCGTTACCTGCTCACATGCATCGATATTCTTTCTCAATATGCTTGGGTAGTCCAGGTCCCTTCAAAGACAGGTGCTAATCTTATTGAGGCGTGTAAAAGGATTTTCAAGTCCGGACGAAAGCCATTATTTTTACAAACTGGTGAAGGGACGGAGTTTCTCAACAAGGCGTTTCAGACATTTTTAAAGGAGCATGGGATCTTTTATTTCACACATTTAATGAAACGAAGGTCTCCGTAGTTGAGTGGTTTATTGGCACCTTTAAAGGTTGCATGTATAAATATTTCACTGCTAATAACACTCGACGCTACCTGGGTGTTTTACCTTCCTTAACACAGGGTTACAATCGGGCGTTTCAAAACAGCATCCGGCGAGCCCGATTAACGTTACAGCTGACAATCAACATGAAGTTCGGGCTATATTATATAGCTCTAGGAAGTCCTGGTGTAGTCGGCGAATTTATCGGTATAAAATAGGAGCTCTCGTTCGCATTAGTAAAGTCAAGAGAACTTTTGAGAAGTCTTACCTATCTAACTGGAGTCAAGAAATTTTCCGCCTTGTAGCACGTCAGCCTAGGGAACCCGTGGTGTATACATTAGCTGATTTGAATGGAGAAAGACTCTCTTGGACAATTTTAGACACAGAACTCCAACCCGTCAAAACTACACTTTATACGTACTATCAAGTGGGAGTCGTAGATAGTAGTAGATAGCAAAAAGGAACATAGCAAAACATATTACTTGGTGAAATGGCGAGACTGGCCAGTGAGTTTTAGTTTGTGGGTTCCAGCGAGAGATGTGAAACGTATTTAAAACAGTCTTCATCCTATCTGTGCTCAGTCCCCTCTAACGATGCCTAAGTGTGTGGATGCCTGTGTGCGAAGTCTGCGTGAGAATGAAGGCACCACTATAATTGCAGGTGTCGTGATGTTGTATACTGGATTATTAATAGGTGGCCTGGGAATTGATTTAACATCGCAACTGTCTGAAGACAAATATTTGTTACGCATCCTCAAGACGCTATTTGATAAGTTATTGAGGAATAAGACGGAACGGTTTTCCTTGGTATTTACCAGGCGTAATAGATTGCTCATGAAGCCTGACATTACCTCGATTCCTTCTTCATCGTTACCTACTCAACCTCCAGCTTACCAAAGGCCAAACACAGCGCCTAGTATTCGAGATATTACCAGGCCAATTTGGCCCAGCGATATTACCGAGCAAACTAAGCGCAAGACTGAGCTTACTACAGCAGCTGTACAGGTGAATTCATCTCAGCACACTACCGTAAAGGCTGGACCTACGAGCCCACCTGCCCAGGAGAATTCATTTCAACACATCTCTGTATCTTACCAGCCCCAACCTCGTCAATCTCAGCCATTTTCCTTCATCTTGACTTGGCCACTAAGCCCATGGATGTACGATGGAGCCTCCCATTTACCTGCCTTGTCAGCGGACCGACCGTCTTAGTCAAACGTGTTATAGAGCATGGTAGCGAACTTATTCATCCATCTCTGTACCGTGTAGCATGGTGTTACGGTGAATGGCAACCCATGTACACTACCTTACCAAATGTGGAATTTCAAGAAGGAGTACCGAGTCCGACAACGTTTAATCCGGATGAACGAACTTTAGTAATTGTTGATGATTTAATGGCTGAATTGGACGACCGTGTAACAGCACTATTTACTAAGGGAAGTCATCATCGTAATATCAGTGTGATCTGCATTGTGCAGAATCTGTTTAAGAAAAGCAAAGACCATACAACGATTCGATTAAACGCTCATTATTTCGTCATATTTAAAAACCCTCGAGACTCCTCTCAAATTACTACCATTGCCAAAAAAATGGCCCCATATAAGACTCAGTACGTGCAAGAAGCTTTTAAAGATGCCACATCCGAACTTTACGGGCTTTTGCTTGTCGATTTCAAGCAAACTACACCCGATCATCTCCGTTTGCGTACACATATATTCGCCGACGATCGGATGCAGTTTGTCTATCTAACCAAGTCATAAAATATTAACTTTCAGGGGGGAATAACTCTCACAGGCATCTGCCATAAAACCTCCCGACATATCACTTACCACGTCATTATATAATTAGGCACCGACCATGTCAGCACGATTACGTCGCTTCGCACCTTTGCTAAAACTTCTGGTCAAGGGTGACCCGCAGGTGGAGAAAACAGTTTTTCGTGGACCTAATGCTGAATTTATCCGCTGTGTATGCGAGGTTTGTAAGAACATTTAAGAACATTAAGTGCGAAATTCCCATGAACACCAGCTCAGAAGGCCGGTTACGTCCGCACAAGACACATATACGTGCGCTAGTAAACAAGGGCACTCCGCTTCATCGTAAACGGACCATTATACACAAAGGTGGAATAGCACGCCTCTTTATGGCCATTCCGGCTATTGTCTCTCTTATAGGTGGATTGTTTAAGGGTGGAAGTTAAGAAAAAGAAAAAAAAAATGGCTCATATGATGAAAATGGCCTTAGAACCTCGTTTGTTGGAAGGATTGCCAGGGCCGACTTCCCCTTACCCTGTGGCGTCTACTGTCAAACTCCTCCACATATCAGGTGGAGATATGGAAAGAATTTTAAGAATGGAACATTGTCAAATGAAGATAAAATTTACCAGTACCAACAAGCCCTTCAACGCTACTTGACATTTTACAACCAGTATCAGCAAAGTCCCATGCCGCCACTGGCTAAGTCAGCTACAGTCATACGGGCCCCTTCATCTGCTACATCGGCACCCCCTCAAGCACATCGGCCCGTACAAGGAAAGGTGAAGAAAGAAATAGACATAGGGCATCAGCCGGAAGGCATGTTGACACCGCTTAACCCAAATGGGTCGTCTGTAATTTACCAGTATAAGACAAAGGAGTCATCTACAATTTCCCAGTCTAAGAAGCCTAAATCCAAGTCTAAATCAAGAGCTGAATGGGAACGAGTACAGCAGGAGCTAGGGTATAGCCCCACCCCAACCAAGACTCCATCCCGCGGTAATTCAAAGGTCAAATGTAAAATTACCAAACCTCTGCGGTGGTCCCCTTATTAAAATCGCGGTTTCTCATGCTATAGAGTTAGTTGGACTCTGAGACGTGAGATAAACAGCATGTTTTATCTGACGTTACCAAGCAACAGCTCGATGGACTATTTCCCAAATAATACGTTAGATAATTACACGACCCAACTGCCTAGACCGATTCATCTCTCAGGTGATTGGCAATGCCACTTAATGAGAATACAGTACCCACGATTATGGCCTCAAGTCGCAGCCATTGAGATCTGGTTTATGATGAACGAGGACGATCTCTCTCATTACGAACGAGTTGTACTACCCAAAGGCTATTACCCGACACCGGAAGCCCTCACCTCAGGCCTTAACGCGCAACTCATGGCTAGCACTAGCCCTTTTTTTAGGCCTAAAACAGACCAAATTGTGTTTGGGTATCAAAAGCATTCTGAAAGATATACACTGGAATTTAAATCACGCCAAACTGTGGGGTTTAGTCCGCGTTTAGATGAAATTTTCCGATTCACTCCTGGGAAGTGGTTGATATCAACAGGAGCGGAAACGACGCACTTTGGTTCAACTCGTCCGACACGAACGGTGCCCACCCTTTACATCTATTTGGATGTGCTCGAACCTCGTGTAGTAGGGGATGCATTAGATCCACTGCTTCGTGCGGTAGCTGTTCGTGGAGCTCCTGGAGATCACGTTAGCAAGTCCTTTTCACATACCAAGTACGTCCCTGTACTGAAGAAGGATTGTTTAAAGACTGAAATACACATTAGGGACGACACAGGTGAACCTGTACCATTTGACCGCGGGAAAGTGTTGGTAACACTTCGTTTTCGAGATCGGTTTACCCCTTCTTTAACACGTGACAAAAAAATTCCAAACATTTGACGCTGACCGCACTAGGATTCCAAGTGGTGATTTTCCACTCGCTCATATAGGATGTCAGATACACATCAACCTTACATCACGTAATACTGCAACCAAGTTGGGGGCGGTAATTTTCCTGTCTTTCATGGTGCTCCGATACACCGAGGTAATGTACACTAGAACATGTCTTTCTTATGGATATACAACTTCTTGGTTTATTATCACGACGTTTCGATGTAGATGCTAAGATCGTTATCAAGTGAGGGAAATCAAGACATCGACACTCTTAAATATAGCAAGTAGAGATGCAAGTGTCAACATGCAGAACAATATACAGGGGGGATTAGGCTCGATGGGGTTCCAGGTCATTTTGGAGGATTAATAGGTCATAAGCTGAGGGAAGGTAAATCCCTTGATCTCTGTTGAGGCTAGGTTTTAATCTCTTAATCTGGATGGCTTCTTGTAGTTTACGCTTTTTCCAGCTGGGTTGATTAGAGTTTAGTGTTCTGATTGTGTTCCATTTGATGTTGTGGTGTGGGTTTTCTTGGATGTGGTCACTTCTTGCGAATTTGGAATCAGATTTTGCGACAGATGACTGTCAGGGTCTCGTCATATGGTGTGTACAAAACACGACCTTTAACGGACACTACGTAGAAAACCCCTTCGCCTTGTGCCACCTTCACATAAGCCACGTGGCCTTACACGTGAACGGACGTCAGATAACAGCCAAGCCACTCACTCCAAATTTCCAGGCTCATAATTACATTCGTTCTTATATGAACTTATTCGCTGCCACGGGTAAAGTTGGGATAGATGGAGGAAACAATATCACATATAGCGATTTCCGCAATGGGTACACTCTGTCCGCCTTTGATTTGACTGCTGACCAACACGACGAGCAACAGGTGAACGTCAGTCAGAAGGGCGATCTCCGCTTGGAAATGCGATTATCCGCACCTCTACTTCAATCTACCACCATCATTTGCTACGCCCATTTGCTACTTGCTAAGTATCATTGAGATTGATAAGACTCGCACTGTGTTGTGTCATGTCACCAATTTAAAAAATCGCCGTAGACCGCTCCAGGATTTGAACTCCCAACCTATACAGTGATCTGATACTCCTGACGGATGACGTCATGAACAGCCAACAATTATTACAATGTCTTCAAACGGACCCTTATACACGTGACTTGGTGCAAGGTGTGCTCCCTTGGAATGATTTACTTGCACCGATGCCACATCAACCTGCTATATATATTTTAAACACCGACTCCTGTACGAGACCTGGTACCCATTGGATTGCACTATACATAGATTATGAGGAAACCACACATCACTTGTCTGGGGATTATTTGGACTCTTATGCACTTCCATCCTGGCGTAAGGAGGTAGAGGCATGGCTAAATCACGGTACGGACCATTGGCAATCGAATCACCGCCCTGTTCAATGCTTAAATACCGCTGTGTGCGGTCAATATTGTTTGTATTTTGCTCTTCATCGAGCTAGAGGACAAACAATGAACTGTATTACAATATAACTCTATTACACCAATGATCTTTTGGTTTATGACTGGACAGAGAGAATGTTCGGTATTCATCCGCCTTTCTCTGCTGATTAACAAAAATAGATATACATTTACGAGGATTGTAATAAGTTATAACTGAATGAAATCACAAGTTAATCAGACTTTTTTTCTGTTCTTTCATGTTTATAGTTGTTGTACAATCATATGCCTATAACAATGAATATGTTAGTAAAGTGTTGAACAGATGGCATATTTGCTGATTAGAACCATGCATATATGTACACAGTGATGAATGTTGTAAAAAAACACGACATGTTTAATTCCAGTTGATTGTTCTTGTTTTACAGTTGGGGAAAAAATGATAAAAAAAATGAGATCTGACCAAAAAAAATGTTCTCTTCTTTTATTTTAATTTTTGCACTTTATTTACAAAATAGTCAGAATCTGAAAATATATTTACAAATGTGTCTAAATATCAACGTAAGTCGCGCTTACTCCATCAGGCAAAATTTTACGTTTAGCATAAAAATACGCCAAAGAGTCCTTATGCTGTGTATAGGAACACATTTGATAGGCGCGTACACGCATGCCACGATTTACTCCAGCTGCACTTTGCCCTCCCTGGAGCACCGAGAGATACAAATCCTGTGGAACGCTGTGACGGTTCACTCCTTTGCAACAAAACTTGTCACCACCCCCACTGTTCTCAGCGTAGCAGTAATATGTTTTGGAACATAAAGCGATAATACCATCTCCACTCATTCAACCTTAAACAGACCAGGCGTACGTTAGTCATGTTGATAATAATCACAACGCGGTAACCAGCGGTCACGTTCAGCCTCGTAAACTTCTCGTAGCTCAGGATTAACCAAGGATTCTCAATCAGGGTCCCACCATTCAATGTAAGCTGAATCTGTATCTGTCTCCACGAGTTGATATTCACTGGAATGAAAATATTTCGCCCGGAAATCGTAACAGAATTCCAGTATGCAGAGTTTGGCATACTGATATACCATACACCCTATCTGTAAGGGTAAATTGTATGAAATTCCTCTCTTAGCGCATGTGACCTCATAGGTATCATCATCAATTTCCTCCACGTTAATACAAGAGTCTGAATTGACCAATTTGCGAGCTTTCTGTAGCGTGCACACTTTCACATTCACATGCCGATCTTGAAGAAAAATTGCCTTTCCGTACCCCGAATTTCCTAATAGCTTCATCGTTTCACCTATTAACGCCTTGCTGGGATCTACATCCCCTTGACATCGTGCTTGATTCACGTGATCAGCAAAGGTGCGAAAGCAGGTTTCGGGTGTGTATTGCACAGGTTGATACACGCGAGTTACAACCGGTCCGTGAGCATGCATACGTATATATATAAGTATAAAGCATGTACATTGCAAAAAAATTAATAATAATAATAATAATAAACTCACAGACTCCACCAGGATTCGAACCCACGCCACACACACGCATATATATGGGTGTATATAATATACATGTTATATATATATTATAACGCTACATTTACCCAATCTTTTTTTTAAACATACATAATTATTTTTATATTTTTTATATATGACATAATACATTATTATTATATATATATATATTATATATATGACATAATACATTAAATGGAAAATAGTGCGTTGACCATTCACCACAGAAAAGCTGTCAACAGGGAGCCGCCGATCTCCAATTCTCCTTTCCACATCGTTCATGCGATGACGAATATTCACTTCCAGATGAGTTGCTTTGCCAGTCTAACCATTGTTCAGCTAGTCGAGGTTTTTTTTACTCCTTCCGATAAAAAATTATAGTGTCTTTTCTCTCTTCTTCTATGGGTAGCCAACGAATGTAATGCCCAACAGACACAGGTGATGTTAAGCAGGCTAGGTATAACGCATTAGCGTCAAACACCGACAATACCCTGAGAATCCCGTTGGGCTTGTCATGCGACGTCATGGTGTGGGACGTCACGCCTGGTGGGGACTTTATCATCTGCCACACGTAGCCGTTTGACTGACAGGCTATATGCACTATGTGCGAGAGCGTTTGTGGAGGTTATGTTTTACATGTAGGCCTATGTATTTTCACACAAGATATTGATTCGCGCTCTCTTGCTTTGTCTTTAAACGGCATCAAAACAAAACTCTCAATCGAGCACGGATTTTGAGGTAGGGCGCCAAATGAAACATCTGGGAACACGAAAACTCATGTTTATTACTGTCTAGCAACTCAGATGTGATTTACACCGGTTCGAGTTGCATATGAAAGCCAGAAGCAGGTTCTTATGAGTATTTTGACCAAACAACCACGTGTCAGAATTAGGTCATGTTTATCTCATTCAGACAGTGAGCGGTCTGGTCAAAAACAACTTACATGTAGGATTCCATTCTACCTCTGCATTAGCCAAAGTCAAAATACAACAGATCGAATGACAGTCATATCGTATCTATATAGGACTACCTCTGCCTGACATATGGTTGCTGTTGGATATGAGCGAAAAACATGGTTATTATGTACCTTACCTTTTATGAACAATAAAACATTTAATATATAAAATCAGGTTTTTTTTCTGTTACAGTTTTACACTGTATACTACATGTAAGATATTTTCTAAGAAAACCCCGTCCTGATAGAGGAAAAAAAAAGGAATCAGACCTTAATTGTACCACAAAGAGAATATAGCCTAATTGATGATAGTAAATTTACAACTTAAATGATAGTGAAGAGGCAAGTTGACATACAGTTAAAAAGAGTTTTAGGCTAAAATCAATTCTACGGCTTGTGGCCAGGGAACAATTAAGACCATGATTGTTAAATCAGCCATACCTGTATGCCCTCAGTGGGAGATATTTAACACAGTAGTGGGTCCAAGAAAATTCTTTATTTAAATAAAATATTTCATTGTGGAGGTATTTCAGTGCCGACAGCTCAAGTACTGCCCATTCACTTCCATGTTAAACTTTCTCCCTTTGGTGAGTGACAAATTTGTGGACAAATCTCGATGTTGAATGTTGGGCCATGAAGTTATCTGTAGAGTCTAACAGAGGCTTGCATTCTGTTAAAGTTGGGACTGTTATATATATAGATGTTTAAATTTCACAATATACATTTAATTTGTGACATATACAAAGCTATGCACAGTGTGAAATTTAAAAAGCTATATATGCCTAAGAACATCCCAAAATCAAAACTTGCAAGTATTAAATAATTATTCACATTCCTTGAGGAAGCAGGTCTAGTTAAGGCATATGCCTTTACCACTAGGCATCATTGATGAATGTTCAAATTAATCCCAGTCTTGGTCAAAGAATGTTCCACAAAATTGGTTCTGTGGCCTTCATGGTGCTCTCTGTAGCAGTATTGGAGTCATATGCCCTCCACTATATAGACATTAATGTAGTCACCTGTGTGAGCCTTTGCTAGTACTACTCGCCAAAAGTCAAGGATTTGATCCACCCATAAAACACAGACCATCATCGAATAAATGATATATTCTTCACCTTTATACATTACACAATAAGCAAAATTAATATCCCTTGAATGAACAATGTCACTTAATATTTCATTTTTGTCAGCAGGAAAAGCAAATACTGCACTACATACAAAATGACAAGAACAGACTTATAATTATAAATTAATGATATATTTATTCTGGTGTGCACCGTTTAATCATACGGCTGCACGACTAAGGGTTTCAAATGCGGTCTTGGTCAGAAAATTTTCTAGGACTCCAGATTTCATCTTTTTCTGCGGCCTTCATAGCAATGTGCTATTGACAGTGCTCTCTCTGAAGCCATACTTGAGTGTGCAGTCTGAAATGCAGTTTACTGGAGAACACATACCTTCTACCAATATGACATCTGTCACATGTGGTGGAGTGCACCAGTATTACTTGCCAAAGGTCAGAGGTTTACCCTGGCACTCCTGCTTCCTCCACCCATAAAGTACATGTACTGGCTGCCATTGTATAAGTGAAACATATTTGAGTATGCATTTATTAGCAACAAGGAAATATAAAAATAATAAAAATACCATTCTTAAAGTCAGTCCACCCGTACCAGGCAAATTTAAATGCAATTCAAGCTTATAAATTATAATTAATTTTTCAATGAATGAATGCTTATTGTTTAACGCCATACTCACGAATATTTCACTTATACGAAGGCAGTGTCTCCTTGGTGCAGGACAGATTTCCACCTTATCTTTTTCTGGTGCTGCCTCACCGAGATGACTTGCCGAAGACACCCAACAAGCCCCCTCACCCAGTCACATTACACTGACACTGGGTCGACCAGTCCACCCTCCATCCTCTTATTGCTGAGTGCCTGGCGAGAGAGCAGGATGCGCCATTTTTCAAAGTCTTTGGTATGACCCCAGATCTACCCGTCCGAAAGCGGACGTTCTACCAACTGCGCTATCCGGGCGGGTGATTAATTTCTGTGTCAAATAACTTTGAAACATCATATAATTTACAAATTTGAAAATTTCCTCTCTCTAGTATTTACAATGAATATCTTAACACTGTGACAAAATGTGGAGACTGGTAGAATTGATAGAATCAAAGAAAAGGGGTAAATTACTTTACATCATCATAAAAGTAGGCATATGGTCTACAGGTGCACAGAGCATACAAATTCAAAGTGGAAAATGTGACTACTCCACATCCTCAGTGCTGCTGTCATCATCTCCACTGTTTATATCAAGAGCTTCCTCAACAGTCTGTGTAATATTCTGACAATTACGGCATTTGCATAAGTCTGTACATGATCACTTTGATGAAACACAAGAGCAGCGACCTGAAGAACAGTTATCTACTTTACAGGCGCACTGAACTAATTCTAACAGTTTGTCAGGGGCTGCACTCTGAGTAATCCACACAATCCTTAACAGACCATCAATTAAAATTCCACCCATGACCCTCTGGTCCTGGGGCCTCGATTTTACATTTCAGAGAACTCATGAATAGCAGCCTGATAATTACACCGTTTGCTATGTTGGATTAGCACATCTTTCATTGGAGGCAAATTCTTATCAGATGAAGATGATAAACAAAACAGCTTATACCTAGCTTCAGTGATGTCTGGTGGCAGTTGTTCATACAGTCTACACACAAATGACTCCAGACCCTGGGCTGTTAACGTGGACAATGCAAAACTACTTCCTATCTCTCGGAATACATCATGGTACTAATCTGAAGAAGTAGCAATGTTCAACGCCTTCTTTTCACCTTTACTGAAGAAAGCACTGGTAGAATTACATCCTGTAAAAGTGTGAATCCCTATTAGGGCTGAACACACTTTGGGTCCAATTGTGTCAGAAACCAATCGCAAATCCAATCATGCGAGTACGATTTTTTGTACCAGTCAGAAAAAATATTCTGATCTGTGACATGAAGTTATTGATTAAGCCCAGAGCAACGACTGCAACATCCGTGTCAGGACTCCCAATGATAACAGTATCATGATTCCGAGAAGCGTGATTAGCATGTAACAGTAAACGAGTGTCAGCGTCCTCATGATCACAGAACAGATCCTGAACAGCAGTATGTGTCACGATTCATTTTTCACCTGGATTACATGTCACTGTTCTCTATGTGCAATGTAAATCTCGACATCAATTGTCAAATTCTGCAAATCAGCCTCAATCCAAGCAGAGTATAGATAGTCAATCATCGATTCTTTGTTTTTGCCACTTGACAGGATCTTTTTCCACTGGTTTGGAGTTCTCTGAGAAGATACATAAATCTGGACTATTTGTGAACCGCCAGCAGCTCGTCTTGATCGCTCAGTATCTTTAATACTGTTTTGTGGGTATCGGTCAGACACAAAGTCTATGGGATCACACTTGTACTTTTGACCGATACTAATTAAATGCTGTAATATAATATCAGCAAGTTGGCCAAAAGTTTGTGGAATATTGCCAAGAGCCTGTAGTATATCCATTCCATCAACAATTATAACCTCATTCTCGGGCACTGAATCAACCAGACAATTTGTCGATTTTGATTCCAGTAGATGAAGTAAGGCTGCCTTGTTTGTCTTCGCCAATGATCTATCAAAATTGGCTAATGGATAAGACACAGTCCCCAGGGAGTAGAAAACAGCAGAAAATCTAGAAAACAGTTTCCTGTCACTTTTCAAAACAATCTCTTTACCCGACTTCGTCTGTGTGGCTGTAGTTATTTTCATGTCTGAAAATGTCTTCAGCTTAAGGCTTTTGATTGGTTTGAAAATGTCTTCTTCTTTCAGCAAGTCTCTTCTCAATGAATGAAGTCAAAATCTCCTCCCCTTCTGCTCTGCTTCCAGCAGGTCTCTTTTCACAGCTTCATCAGCAACAACACCAGAGATAATACAGACCACACCATCACGTGTTGTTAAATGGATTGATCATAGTTTCTATGGTTGACATAAGAGCTCTAACATCAGAATTGTCTTTGCTTGTTCTTGTTTTGTCAGTATCTTTTCTTGTTCTTATTTCAGTTGTTACACCAGCCATTTCCTCACATCTCCTTGTAAGTGCAGATCTCTCTTGTTGGGCTAATATCCATCGTTGTACAGCTGCATGGTTTAGGGTTATCCCAGTTATTCCTCCTTTTGTTTTTGAGTCCTTGTTACACGTCTGCTTAATTGCTTGGTCACAAGCAATTGAAGAGAAGGGCTGGAAATTTTGCCTCTGAACAGTCCATTGGCCTTTTGCAGAAATTTCATGAAGCCATTGAGGGTGAGAGGTTTTAAGATTTAACATCTCAAGCCAATAGGCTGGTAAATATCTTGAATAGTTCATTCTGTCATACGCAAAATACTACGGCATCATCATTCGTACAGATGAAAGGTGAAGCTCCCAATCTGACTCCCTTGTTCCTCTGATAAATAGCAAAAGTAGCTGAACCATGTCAATGTAAGAGTTCCAAACGGCAAATGTAGCACTCTGCTGCGACCTGTTAACCACACAGATTGTACTTCTCCCAGAGTTCATCACAAGCAACAGAGAATGAGATGAAATACATGAAACTGTTCACTTGGATATTCCCATCCCATAGAGGATATCAAAGAAGTATAACTGTCTTTCTCACCTTCGGGTAGACTGTCCAAATAGGTATGGAATCTTAACATCTGTAAGGCCTCATTCAACAGTTTGTGGACTCTTACACTTCGGTTGTAATGATGGCCATTCATAACACTTTCTATAGATCCTTGGGCGACAACTTCAGAATCAATTAAAACATCAAGAAGACCTGCATCCCTGAATCATTTTCCTATGATTCCACAAAAAGAGCAGCATGTGTGAAACTCTCCCAAACGTACTACAGTTTTACGAAACAATGCATCATCCTTCCATTGGATTTGCTGGGCTTTTGCATATATAGCCTGGTCGAACACTAATATGATATAGTTCAAACCCAAACGGTCTGACATCTCAAGACTTCGTTTGAAAATCACATTGGCCGTACACATTTCAGTGGGAGAAGCCTTAATCACAGGAAGGTATTTTATGAATGATTTCTCCAAAATCTTTTCTGTCTGAAGTGCACAATTAAAGCCTGTCCAAACAGGAACAAAGTTAGAATTGGCTGAAGACTTTGTGAGAACAAAGGAGAAGTCTGTCTTCAGTGACTTCAACAGATGTTCTTTGTAGAAATCCTTTAGAATGATTAGATCAGCTGGCAAGTTTTTAGGACCTCCTCTTCTGAGTAAATGGAAAGGTTGAATTGGTTGAACCACTGCTGTAAAGGCTGCACTTCTTCTTTTGATTATCGCATGCTCTGGCCTCTGTCTTATCTGAGTATCAACACAACTCTGAACCATGATTCCATTTGTGTGATGTGTGGTACCCTTCCCAGATAATGTCTCTTCTCCAAAATCTATATTGTCCCACACTAGAATTGTGGGTTTCTCTTTTTGGAATTCTCGCGGAATATCATTTTGTGCAGAAAGTTGCAGCTGGGCCAGACCTGTTTCGAAATTTAGAATTGTGTCCCATGATGCAGTGTGTCCAAATTTACTGAGAATACTCAGCAGCTGCGAGGATCGGGCTAAGTGACAAACAGTAAGACCAAAGCAAAGGGATTTTGGTGTCTGTCTGTGACCTCTGGAAAACAGGTAAACAATGTCTTGTGCAATAGACAATAACTTCACATCATCTTCCTCACAAACCTCAACAAAATTTTCTAATGTAAGAAAATCAGGTGCACCAATACACCAGGCCAGAAAATTGTATAGTTCCGCTGGTACGACTTGTCTTGCTGCGCTTGTATCTATACAAGTTGATGTCGGAGGCCATGGAGAAGTCATTCCTGATGAATCCCTCACAGCTGATTTGAATACTGCACCTGCGTTGTAAAGCAGTCTTGTATGGTCAGATCCTGTGTGTAAAGCTGTAGGTTGGCCTTGTTCTTCACTTTCACTTGCAGTATCATCTGTTTCAGATGACGCAGCCATCTGGTCTACAATTGATGCAGCAGAGAGTGTCTCTGTAAGGACCAATTCACTTGTGTTTCTTCTTAATGGAGAAAAAACTGCGACTGGGGGAAGTCTCTCCTTAGGTGGTACTTCAAGAGGTCAGATCTGTAAAACAAGATGTGTAATTAATTGCCAAATAAGTAATAATCTCAGCTCAAAATGTTCACAAGCTACATTAAAATATATACATCACACATTTATTTATTTGAAATATATTTTATGGAATACTCAAGAATATTTCACTTATATGGACAGAGCCTGGAAAAAACATGTCGTGCCAAAGGTGCATATATCTAACATTAACAACATTTTGGAAGTGATCTCACTGCTGAGAACCCAACTGACTCAAAAGTCGCCATCTTAATAACGTGACCGGCCACGCTTCCCCATACCCGTTAAATAATGTTTTGTTTGAACTCACAGAAGCAATTCAATCATAATGAATGAGGATTTGCATCAATTTGCACAACTTTTTCCTCAGCACTCCAGAAGGCAAACCTACAACTTTTGCATTACTTAAAATTGACATTAAGTTAATATTGTGCTATAGATATGAGTGCAATGGTGCTTCATAACAGGCTCAAGAATATTTTGTGGGAGGAAAACTGATCAGCACTCGGAATACACACTATACATTACAGGTTGTAGACGATATTTATTTGAACAGTTTAAAGTTAAACAGTAACTACACAGAGTTAGTGGGCTAATTACATCTTAGATCACACTGACCGATTAATTGTGAAAAAGTTTCAACCTCAAGTCTACGCGAGTGTGGGCTAATTTCCTAGGCTCAATGAGGGAATTTTCAAGATTCCCCATTTCCATAGTTTGTGTGGTCTTGGTGGCAATATGTGAACAGGGTTCTCTCTGTAGCCCTACTTGAGTGTTCCTGCATGAAAGTTACTGGAGATCTCCTGCCTTCCACCAATATGACATCTCTCACATATGTGAGAGCTGGCCAACATTACTCTCCAAAGGTCGCAGGTTTAGTCAAGGCACTCGGTTTCCTCCACCCACATGTAAAATCTTGGCTACCATCATATAAGTGAAATATTCTTATGTATGGCATTAAGCAATAAGCAAATAAATAAATACCAAACAGAGCCCACATTACACAAAAGGTGAACCTTTTCAGGTATGAAAGCAATCTGGCAATTTCATTGCTGAGAAGCCTGTGCTCAAGCTTAGAATTATATTTCTTTTCTGAGTTCTTAAAGGCCTTTAAAATATTTCACTTGTATGACAGGGAGGAAAGGTGGACAGAGCCCAGAAAATGCATGCTGCTCATATCCCATGAGGATGAAAGGCCTGTCAGATACAAAATGGTTTAGCAAAATGGATCAAGAGTGACCCTGGTACCACAGAATACCTTTATCTTGACTCGCACTTCTGAAAGAAATAAGTCCATATTATGTCAGGCAAAAACATGTGCACTTATATTACCTGTAATTGCATATATCAATGTCCTCATGCTGCCTGATCAATTCAATAAACTTGTCGATTAAAGCAGTCATCCTAAATATCTCCTGCTGTTTAATGATCCTCTGCTCAATGATGGTCTCACAAAATATTTTGTAAGACTTCTCATATAGTTGCTTCTTCTCTGGCCTTTAAAGTAAACAAAATATGTACAATTTAAATTTTACAATAAAAAAATCACGGCTACAGAAATATTCATGTTAGTTTACACAAACAGTTCATCTCCCAAACATGTATACACACAACCAAAACCCAATAAGAAATATAGACCTCTACCCTAACAATTTACTGCTAAGCAAACAATGATGATCTGATCAGAATCCTCTACTGATCTCAGAACATTACGGACAGACTTCACTTACCGGGTCCCCCATCTAGCCAGACAGATTTATTGGTTAATAGTCATTGAGATAACATACATGTATTAAAATTCAAAACCTGGAGATCAGTATACTCACTGTTTTTCCACACCTGCCTTCTGGTGACTTAGACAGTGGATGTATTCTCTGTAACAGCTCCTGTGGTACTTCACTTCTATGGCTACACAGTCTTTGTCTCGAATATGGAGTAATATACTCTCATCACACTTCAGTTCTGCAGCTTCCAATAACTGACCTATATTAAATACATGAAATCTGAATATGTAGCAATGCTTATAATTCAGCCAGTTACTCAACTGTATGGGTTTGACACCAAAATGTTTAATAATGTTTAAGTAGTATTTCAGCTATATGAAAGCAATGTCTAATGGGAGTAAGATAAGTTCATGGTGACAATGTGTTCTCATCAAAGAAATATCCTAGTGAAAACACAGCTTCAGGCATTGGACATCCAAACCTGCATTCAGTTTAATATCACAGGGATAAACAGAATTTATTAAGAGCCCTACTCTCAAGCTCTACAAGCATTTGTGTACAATAAATGGAAAGCTGAAGTACAAATGCAGCAGGCTACTCTCAAGTATAACAATACTTTGGTAGGAGAATTCTCGACCTGGGATTAAACCCACATTTCCATGCAGCTACACAGACAGTAACTATGTGTACATGTAAATAGTTGACACAGAAATACAACGTTCATAAGCCAGGTACCAGTTATTTTAGTTTAGAGACGTCACATGCCTAATAGGCATTGTCTTTCGTGAGTAAAAGTTTGGGTGTTCTAGCTCACGTGCCCTGGCCATTACATTGAGTTGATAGGAAAAGTTGGGGAAAAATAGGAGAGACATTTCTTTTGAACCCTCAATCCGACTGATCTGAAATATTGCCTATGTGGCAGTTGTTGCCTTTGCAAATATTTGGTCTGAAACAGAATGGAATATGTGAGCAAATAACCGGAACCGGTGATGTCATATGAAAACCAAAACTTTGAATTTGAGTCTTGTAAACATGTTACCCGAGGTAGTTTGACGTCCTGCTAACGAATCTGATTTTATTTCCTTCCTACGATTTACACTTTTGTCGCAAAATGCTATCAGATTGTGACAGAAAACGGTTAAGTGTGTAAAACTGAAGATCGCTCAGTGGAAAGTGCTATATATGTTCTGTACGCGTACTGAAAATCATTGAGCTGTCTTAAATACAGAATCTACAGGGCTTCAAGGGTTAACCAAAAGCCGATTTACTATGTTTGGTACATTTAAGTCTGTATGATATATAATGCATGTACAGTGCATTCGTCTTTCGGATGAGTGTACAAATACTGAAAGCATGCTACCCGATGTAGTTTGACGTCCTGATCACCAGGGTGGTTTTATTTCTTCCGTGCAGTGCTAACTTTTGCCACAAATTGCGTTGGAACGCCCGATATTTTCAGGTAACGTGAATGAAAACTGCTGCAGAAGTAATCCTGAAAATTGCGGAGTGCAACGGGGTGCACATCCGCTGTATTTGTGCCGATGTAACGAAATGTTAAAAACATGCACATACAAGCCCTGTATGTAAAAAGTCCATGACAGCTGTATTATTATTTTTTATTATTTTTTTTCTTTTGAAAAGGACATTGTTGGGCATGAGAGTTTTGGTCACATGTACTATTAATATGCCTGAGTTGCATTTTGTTACAGTGCCAGGTATACTATTCTCACCCATCCTAATAAATCTGTCATGTTAAATAAAAAAGTTTTCTGTGAAGGGAAAGACGAACCTAATAGAACATTTCATAATATGTAAAAGTGTGATTTCAGATATTTACATGTACGGTGCAAAAATATTTATTGGGGGTACCAAATTTTACATTCACTTATATCAGCCTTGAATGAAATACTTTCCTTCCATTCACAATAGCAGCCATTGTAGTTTTTGATTTGTCCAGGTATGGTTATCTTTTTCTTTGCACCAAATTCCTACAATATCTTACTTGTGGTGGTAGTATATAATGTAACTCACGACCATTATTCCTGTCTTTTAACCTGGGTGGGACCAGTGGTGCCGGTGGTACCGCTATGACGTCATAGGGTTTGGCAGGGTGCCAAGTTTCAGGGGTCATACAGTACACGAGATTATTCCTGCATATAGAGACACGGCTTATCAACGGGTTACTTGTGTGTACAGAAATATAAAGAATACGGCGTTAAATGTCAGCTTTTCGTTGGGGTATAAATTTAAATAATAGAAAAAATATATATAGACACTCGTAATATATATATATATAAATTTATATATATATATATATATATATATATTTTTTCCCCAGTATGGATGTAAATGGTAGTGTTATATGTGGATGAGAGGGGGTATAATTTGCTGTATGTATGTATGTAAATTGCTAGCAAACCAGTTAACGGAGGATGAATGTCAGGAGGGCTGATTTTTTTGGTTTTACGTGAAACGAACAAATCACACACATTAATATGTCGATGAAAACGGGTATAATTTGGCATATGTACATGTATGTACATTCTTATCATAAAAATCAAGGGGGGATGAATGTGAGGGGGTGATTTTTGTCGTCTTTTTTTTCTGATTCACACATGCAGGGTTGCACGATAGAAGAGTTATATCCCATCCATCCTAAAACTGGAAGAATTATGTAATTGGAGTGAGTTACTTACTACCTATCCTCGATTGAAACGTTGAGGTATGCTTTTAACATTTTCTGATATTGAGGCAGTTAAAGAAAGAGAATTTGTTGAATATAGACTTGAAGCAATGTTTTTAAAAATTAACTGCACTAGGGTCAAGCGGGTCTAATATGTTAACAGCCCCAGTACCGATCTTTATTTTTTCTGTGCACTGTAATTTTTGATGTTAAACTGATAAACACATTTATGCATAAGATATTAAATCCCTGGGGACCATAGCATTATGGTATGGACCCATACTTTAGACACTTAATGTCTAATACTTAAATATATGTGTATGTATATTAAAATCTCTTGTTTGAAGTTTAATTACACATTAAACGCGTTGGGAGTTGGTCATTTTACAGTGTAGCACCATGAAAGCAGCTTCCACATCAACACAAGGTCAGGCTTGGATGCGTTCTTTATTTGTTTCTCTTATGAAAGAAATCACTGAAACAATTTCTATCGGGGTTGATGGTCCCGAACGAAGCTCAACTAAGGCCATTTCTTTCATATGAGACATTTTTTTTTCTTTTTCTTAATTTCCGCCCTGAAACAATCCATCTATAAGAGAGACAATAAATGGCCATAAAGAGGCGTGCTATTCCACCTTTCTGTATAATGGACCGTTTACGATGAAGCGCAGTGCCCTTGTTTTCTAGCGCACGTCTTGTGAGGACGTAACCGGGAATCCTGAGCTGTTGTTAATGGGATTTTCCCACTTAAAATGTTCTTACAAACCTCGCATACACAGCAGATAAATTCAGCATTAGCTCCACCAAGAACTGTCTCCTTCACCTGCGGGTCATCCTTGACCAGAAATTTTAGCAAAGGTGCGAAGCGACCTAATCGTGCTGACATGGTCGGTGTGTAATTATATAATGACGTGGTAAATGATATATTGGAAGGTTTTATTGCATATGCCTGTGAGAGTTATTCCCCCCTGAAAGTTAATATTTTTATGACTTGGAAGGTAGAAAAACTGCATCCCATCGTCAGCGAATATATGTGTACGCAAACTGAGATGATCGGGTGTAGTTTGCTTGAAATCGACATGCAAATACCGTTAAGGTTCGGATGTGGCATCTTTAAAGGCTTCTTGCACGTAGTGAGTTTTACCTAGAGCCATTTGTTTGGCAATGGTAGTAATTTGAGAGGAGTCTCAAAGAGGGTTTTTAAATATGACGAAATAATGAGCGTTTAAGCTAATCGTTCTATGGTCTCTGCTTTTGTTAAACAGATTCTGCACGATGTAGCTCACACTGATGTTACGATGATGACTTGACTTAGTAAATAGTGCTGTTACACGGTCGTCCGCTTCAGCCATTAAATCATCAACAATTACTAAAGTTCGTTCCTCCGAATTAAACGTTGTCGGACTAGGTACTCCTTCTTGAAATTCAACATTTGGTAAGGTAGTGTATATGGAGTTGCCATTCACAGTAACACAATACTACACACTGGGGAGCTGGATGAATCAGTTCGCCACCATGCTCGATAACACGTTTGACTAAGACCGATTTGCCACTTCCTGTCGGTCCGCTGACAAGGCAGGTAAATGGGTGGCTCCATGGTACATCCATGGGCTTAGTGGCAAAGTCAAGTTGAGGAAAAATTTCTGAGATTGACGAGGTTAGGTTTGATAAGATACAGAGATGTGTTGAGATGAATTTTCCTGGGCAGGTGGGCTCGTAGGTCCAGCTTTTATGGTACTGTGTGGAGATGAATTCACCTGTACAGGTGCTGTAGTAAGTTCAGTCTTGCGCTTAGCTTCCTCGTTAATATCTCTGGGTCAAATTCGCCTAGTAATATCTCGAATACTAGGCGCTGTGTTCGGCCTTTGGTAAGCTGGAGGTTGAGTAGGTAACGATGGAGAAGGAATCGAGGTAATGTCAAGCCTCATGTGCAATTTATTACGACTGGTAAATACCAAGGAAAACCGTTCCGTTTTATTCCTCAGTAACTTATAAAATAGCGTCTACTTCAATCACTCTTGCAGGATGCGTAAGAAATATTTGTCTTCAGACAGTTGCGATGTGAAGTCAATTCCTAGGCCACAATCCAATATACAATACTACGACACCTGCAATTATAGTGGTGCCTTCAGTCTCACGCAGGCATCCACACACTTAGGCATCGTCAGAGGGAACTGAGCACAGATAGGATGATGATTGTTTTAAATACGTTTCACATCTCTCGCTGGGACCCACGAATTAAAACTAACTGGCCAGTCTTACCATTTCACCAAGTAATATGTTTTACCATGTTCCTTTTAGCTATCTAATACACTCTCCACTTGATAGTACGTATCAAATGTAGTTTTGACGGGTTGGAGTTCTGTGTCGTAAAATGTCCCCGAGAGTCTTTCTCCATTCAAATCAGCTAATGTATACTCCACAGGTTCCCTAGGATGACGTGCTACAAGGCGGAAAATTTCTCGACTCCAGTTAGATAGGTAAGACCACCGTAACACCATACTACACGCTGGGGAGATGGATGAATAAGTCTTTAAAGGTGCGATTAAACCGCTCAACTACGGAGCCTTTCGTTTCATTAAATGTGTGAAATAAAAAATCCCATGCTCCTTTAAAAATGCCTGAAATGCCTTGTTGAGAAACTCCGTCCCTTCATCAGTTTGTAAAAATAGTAGTGTTCGTCCGGACTTGAAAATCTTTTTGAATGCCACAATAAGATTAGCACCTGTCTTGGTAGGAACGGGGACTACCCAAGCATATTTAGAGAGAATATCGATGCATGTGAGCAGGTAATGGTTGGCTGATTTATATCTGGCTAGTCTACTCATGTCAACCAAATCAGCTTGCCATTGATTGTCTATCCCACCCACAATAATTCTATTACGAGCGTAGTGTCGCTGAGCTGGACGATGATGTGTATACGCCTCCTGTTCGGCTAACCAAGCCTTTACACCATCACGTGACACAGGTAAATCATGCTGACGTGCTGCCCGTAATAAAGTACCTACTCCGCTATAAGCAGCTGAACTTTGGGCGTCATAATATAACTGTAGTAAGACTTTAGCGATGGTGTTCTGAGATTTTGTTTTACTCGCTTTTTTTTTCTTTGGCTTCGTTTCTTTTTTTTCTTTGACAAACCGCCGAAATGAGGTTTGGCATGAGTTATCTCCCATTGACCGTCGCTCACAGATTTTTCCTGATTGAAGCGGGAAATACTCTTCACACCATAATCAATCCCTGAGTCTGAGGGCTGTAGGCTCTGAATAAATCCAAATCGATACCAGTCTTTTTTTAGCGCACGATAAATAATAATAAACATCAATCAGATCAAGACCGAGTATCGACATAAACTGCTACATCATAAAAGAAACAAACAAACACATAGCTTTCCACAATTTTTTTCTTTTATTTTTTTTACTGGAACATTACAAACACGCTGAACGATGTAACGGTATTTTATAATATTCAAACTTCATCGTGGAATATGTACAGAAAAATAAATCGAGAACTCGTAAACTGGCACTATTAGTTAACAACAACGACAACAACATTTTCTCACCAAGTCTCAAAATTCAAATCGTAGGCTATGTAGATAAAAATGAATCGAGAACTTGTGAAAACTGGGGCTATTCGTTAACAACAACAGCATTTTGTCACCAAATCTGAAAATTCAATAAATCGTCCATAAAATGGCTTAGTTTTGTTGTACTCTTTGTCTCCACACGACCAAAGTTTTGGGCAGTGTCACGCCATACCACCACGTGCACTTTTCTCTATAAAGGATAAAAAAATCAGTCTGCACGGTTTTTTTGAACCATAATCCTGGCCGCCGTCGTACATGTATAAGTGAAATATTTTTGAGTACTGCAATAACTAAATAAATCTATCATCTGTGTCTTAAATCGCTGCGTAGAAAACGGCGTTAAATATCAGTCAATTCAATTAATAAATATATCTTGCATTTTTCAAAATCTTACATGCGAAAAGCGCGCATCAGTCATTACTGTTAACATTTAGGTAACGATTTAGTGATAAGAGTTAATTGGTCAGAAGTTAGCAAAATGTCAAATTTTTGGTCTGGTCCAATTTACCAGGTTGGTACTTAGCCACGTGAGTATTTGTTGCATCGATATTTTCGGGGGTGAACAGATTCACCATCGGGGAATAAGTGCCTATGGAAACTGTTTCTACCGCCAACAATTTACTTTGTGGATATTTCGCCAACTTGATATTTAACCTGGTGGCTGGAAATCTATGACTGAGACCGCTAACGTACTAGTGCTGTACAATGACCCCGGAGCCTCTCACCAATGTGGTTGATGTGGGTTTAAGACTTTAAAACAAAGGACAACCAAATGTATATGTATCAATTAAGAATCCCATTCATAGTTCCATAAACGTGACATTTTATTTTTGTGATGTAGGATAACTGAGCTATCTCAGTTGAAAAACTAAACAAAATCTCCCACATAGGGAATTAAAAATTGAACGGGCGGCCATGTGCTCAGTTTTGACTAATGAAGCACGAGACATTCCTAGTACCCGAGAAGACATCGGTTTCCATTGTTACGTCACCTGTTCCAAGTTTACCATTTTGCCAATTAGAAGTGAGGTTAAATCAACTGTTTTCCGTTTATTTACGAGACAATTCTGATATACTTACAGCCATACTCAACCCGAAAGTGGTATAGTGGAATACGTTTGGGGTTATTCCCTAAGGTCTCAACCAGGAGGCCACGACGCGTGATGCAGGATAACTGAGATATCCCAGTTGAGAAAGTAACACCCCCGTATGGAAAATCGAACGGATGTTACCACGATGCGTAACCTTCGATTGTCATAATAAAGGGACCGTACTTCGCACATAAAACAGTTTCTCGCCTCTTATACTGGAGAGCGTAGGAACAGCTGACGGGATATCGTGTTTCCTGTTTGTCTAAAATGGCGTATCCCGCGGCCTCGTAAGAATTCCAGATTGAAAGGTAATTTATAAAGTTACCAAGCCCGTCATAAACATATGCCTACAACCGTTCAGCTTTGTATGGAGCTTACTTACTTTGGTTATACTTTTTGTTATCTTTTCCTTTAAGGGCCCACTTTCACGAAGCCCTCTGAACGTCATGAGCACGTGACTGTCATGGCGACGCAATGTCTACAGTGCTGGTTGCCGCGTTAGTCACGTGCTCGTAACGTTAAGAGGGCTTCATGCCCAACTCTGATTGGCTCTCTCTATGGCCATACATTGAAAGATCTATCAGCAACCTGTGGACGGTTGTGGACGATATTTGTGAGCATAACGGTTCAAATACTGCCTTGCGGAGGAAATTTGTAGATTTCTACGTCCTCACAGTCCGTTGGGAATTGGTGGAAATACTCGATGACGCTTGTGCAGACCATTGTACATTCCATAACGTTCGTTAATTAGGACCACCTGTGCCCCGCCAATATGGCGCTCAAGCCTGTGCGTCCCACAAAGTTGTTGGTTTAACAGCTTCCTCCACCAATGAAAATGACCGCCATCGGATAACTTAAATGTTTCTCAATTTTGCGCTAAATAATGATAAAGCGACTGCGACGAATCAACATTAGACATTTTGCTTGGGGATCGATATGCTATGTGGACATTTGGCCGGAGCAACAATTTGTCTTTTACGAGGTTTCCGATGTCGATTTAGGGCTCAAGCAGAGCGCAATGAACCGTGAGCCACTCACAATACGGTCGAGGTGAGTTGAAGTCCAGCTGATGGTGAATTTCTCTCTGATTATACGTGGAAAGGTTTGCCAGCAACCTGTGGATGTCTGTGGGTTTTTGTGGGTGTGGTCTGCTTCCGCTCACCATAATGCTGGCCGGTATTGTGTAAATAAAATAATCTTGAGCGCGACGTGGAACACCAACGTACTAAATAAATAAGTAAAATTTGCCATTATCATTGGTTGATGAACATTTGGATTGTGTAATTTGGCCAAGGGTCACAATTTGCCTGTTGTTATTTGGCTAAGGGGACGGTGGGCCTTTGTCGTTTGGCCAAGGCCACAATTTACCTGATGTCATGTATCTGGTTGAACGGTTGGTCTGTGTCCTTTGGTAAGGGCCACAATTTGCAATGGGGACAATTTTCCCAGGGAGGTATTTTCCTTATGGAAATGTAGGCAGAAGGACACTTGGGGATAAAGGGACTTTCACCGGTGGACATTCATGCCGATGAACTGATGTGAACTATTTGAGGGGCCTCCGTGGCTCAGTGCTATCGCAGCACAATGACTCGAAGCTTCCCACCAATGCGGTCGCTGTGAGTTCATGCTGGCTTCCTCTCCTGCCGTACTTGAGGAAGGTCTGCCAGGAAGCCTGCGGATGGTCTTGGGTCTCCCCGGGCTCTGCCCGGTTTCGTCCCCACCATAATGTTGGCCGCCGTTGGATAAGTGTAATATTCTTCAGTACAGCGTAAAACACCAATCAAATAAATAAATAAAGTGGACTATTTGCATACTGTACACTTTGGCAGGTGAACTGCTTGGCTGGTGGACAATTTCTGAAATGAGTGAGAGAATGTTAACGTTCCCTGTGTTAACGTCGAACCTAACTACATTTCCGTCAGATGACCAGCAGTCCTTCTGGTGTGTGCATATAGTATGTCTTCTTTTGACAGGGCGAGTCCATGCTGCCAAAGTGCCAAGCGAGGCAGTAACAAGTACCAGTTTTTTTATAGTCTATGGTATGACCCGACTCGGGATTTCTCAGATGATCTAATGAACAAATTACGGAAGTGAAAGGGAGTATCGAGTTCTAAAGTTCCTTCTCAATACGTCATCGGTATACGAATGTCGGACTTGACGCTAAGATTGCTTTATACTTCACGGTAAACCCTGCCGTGGGCACGGTTGCACATTGTAGAAAGTCACTAACGAAAGAGACGGATTCTAACCTGACCTCAAGATATTGGAATTTTGTTTTAAAACGCCTTCAACGGCGCATTTATGCACATTAGGTTCTGAGCATAAGTATGGAACTATAAATATATTTTAGGGGCCTACGCATTTGGGAAAAATTGTCCAATAGCCAAATTTAACTTTTACCACTAATAAATTCACAGTGTAAGAAAACAGCATACGTGTGGTGTCAGAAGTGGTATCAGGGTAGCATCGTAATTCCCAAAGTGGTCCCAGCATTAGTACCTGTGCATCAGTACCTGTGCTTCAGAAAGTGTAATCTCTAATAACGATAATACTGTACCATTTAGAAGTTCTCGTAGTTAATGTGTCCACATTAGTTTTATTACTTTCATTGATGAGGGTGGTGAATTAAGAAGACAGCATTCGAGATTCAATCGGAAAATGACATGGAAATGAGCTAAGTGGGGGGGGGGCGACGTTTTTGAGAGAGGCGGGGATGGATTCAGTGCTACGAGATTGACAATCTAACCCTTTACCCTGAGTCGCCCGAGCTTCAGGTAGCTCAGAAGCACTTGCGTGTTCGAGCAAACTCTAAACATAATGAGTGTAAATGCTTCGGAACTACTTGGAGCTAGAGTCGCCCCAAGGTTACTCTTTAAGTGACGCTACCTAGTTAAGGTTGTTTATACTGCTTTATTCGGGACGAAAAAGAGTCCGGTAAAGGGAGCTTCTTGAGGCTCGGCCAGGGCTACCTCTGTACATAAGGCTGTGATTATAGGCCTTCGTAATATATTTTAAAAAAATAGATTAGCGCGCCTCTCACCAATGCGGTCGCTGTGAGTTCATGCTGGCTTCCTCTCCGCCCGTACGTGGGAAGGTCTGCCACCAAACCTGCGGATGGTCGTGGGTTTCCCCCGGGCTCTGCCCGGTTTCGTCCCACTATAATTCTGGCCTCCGTCGTATAAGTGAAACATTCTTCAGTACAGCGTAAAACACCAATGAAATAAATAAATGAATAAAGTGAACTATTTCCAGTAACAGTACCAGTTTTTTATAGTGTTTGATATGACCCGATCCGGGATTTCTCAGATGATCTAATGAAGAAATAAAGGAAGTGAAAGCGAGTATCGAGTTCGAAAGTCCCTCAATATATCTCAATATAGCAGCGGTATACGAATGTCATACATACACACATATATTGGTTTACATGGCGACTCCATTCCTTGGACTGATTTTCGCGAAGCCAATAGGGTGTGTTTCAGGGATTTAGGTTGCTCTAATCAACCATAGTCAATCCACAGAGAACTACTGCCACAATGCCGTAGCCTAAAATCTGTGGATCCTACATAAATAATTCCCCTCGGCTCTGAAAACCAAACCTGCATTCCTCGGTGGACAGAGCACAGTCCTCAGAGTAGGGCCAATAATTCCCACGTCTACAAGATCAGAAAAGAAGATTTGTCTCTGAGAAGTGCACTGTGGACACACGAGTAAAACATGATGGATGGTCTCCTCAGCCTGACAAACATCACACAGACCAGAATCTCTTACCTTGAATCTTTTTTAAGTAGCTATTAACTGGAAGGTGTGGTTTCTGCTTTTCTGTTGGAAAAGGAGAAAAGGAGGCAGTTATAAAGTTTGACAACAGGGTTAAATGAGTGATAAAAACGGCCCTTCTCTGAGGCGTCCCACTGAGTTTGCCATAGTTTAAATGACAATGACATTACTTCATTTAGGGCTTCGGATATTGATCAGTTTGAGATTAGAGGTAACATCGCGCAGCCTTAGGGCTCGTTTGGCTAGTCTATCTGCTCGTTCATTACTGGGCACCCCAGAATGCCCAGGAAACATAGCGAAGCAAATGTAAAGACAGCCAAGAACAGAGAGGACGACAGACAAACTACTTCGTGCAGGACATGGTAGCATTTTGCCCACCTAAATGACGTTATTGGCCGTAAAGCACTAAGAGAATCTGTGACTATAACAGCTCTTAATGGTCTTAAATCCAAAAGAAAGAGCAGAGCATTTAGAATTGCATAGAGTTCTGCTGAATGTACAGACAGGTTATCCGACAATCTAAGAACTTTTTCATATCGCAATTCTGGTACGCAAATCGAAGCCCCAACCTTACCAGTAGCAGGGCACTTAGAGGCATCGGTATAAATTTGCATGTATGCAGATCAGTTGTTGCTTACGATTCGTTAGAAATCACAGAAATGTGGGGATGACTGTCTGATTTCTGGACCTGAGAGTGCAGGTCCATGTATACAGTTGTTGGTTGGGCCTTCCAGTGAGGAGATGGCGGGACACATTCCTTCTCTACTCGTCCGATATTGACCCCAGCACTCTGCAAAATATCCTGGGCACGAACATTGAAAGGCAGTGGCCTTTTGTTGGCATTATAGAGAATCAGAACAAGATGGTGAAAACACTGATCTGGCTGAGGGCTTTCTAACTTCATCCCAGATTTTGCTCTGCGCAGTTTGCGTCTGATTGAGAGAGGCCATTCCTGCAGTGGACGTGAAGAACATTTAAAGGAGTTGTTTTCATCGTTCCAGAGCAAATTCGTAACGCTGTAGTCTGGTTAGAGCCAAGTCTATATTTTAAAGTACCGCAGGCCGAATCAAAAGCTTCATATCCATAATCGAGCCTGGATCGGATTAACGACCTATATATTAAAGAGTAAGGATTTATAATCAGCTCCCTAGCTTTACCAAGATATAGATCTCATCCAGTAGAGTAGTAAGCATACATCTGAACTGAACTCGATTTACCCACCAAAGATGCCAGAGTCATCCCTGTGTGGGGAAGACATCTGGTGTAGCGAGAATGTATTCCCTAGATTTTTCACCTGTGTCTACTTAAATATTGGTTTAGAATGAGGTATACAGGAGCATCTGTAATTAATAAAGAAAAAAAAAACACACGCGGTGGGGGTTAAAGCCAGTCCCTGAGCACGGAGTTTGTAGCTTCTCACGGTTTTGAAGTTTGTTGAGCCTTTGTGACAGTCCGCGTTCGATGGCGATCGGTTGGCCACTGGTGCATTGTAACCTTCGTTGAAGACAATCTGTCTTCCATCTCTACATCACATGTGGGAAAGTTCTTCAGTGACTTACCAATGGTCGGGGTTTTACTTTGAGCACTCTAGTTTCCACCACCCATGAACTGACTGACATCATAAAAGTGACAAAAAAAACCCCCAAAAACCACGTGAATATCGGGTTAAACAAGAATGTAAATTGGGGATAAAAAAAATACCATGCATCTTTGAAGTACTGATCAGTTCTCTTAAAGGAAGAGGCTAACTTTAAATAAAGTATAAATCATTTGAAATGCAATTTTTTGGCAGATTCCAGACATGTTTTTCATTATTTTGGGGGGTAAACTTTTTACCGTGAATAAATTACCAAAAACATCCTGGTTGCACGATGGTGTTTTTGACCATACTGAACTGGTTGAAGCAGTCACATCACATATTCAGTTTACGTAACGTGTTGAGGCTGTTATATTTCTATATGAACTACAGATACAAGAAGAAACGTAGGCATGTCTATAGTAATTAGAAGGTGTTTAGAAGCTGAAAAGAATAGAAGACGCCACTATGCTTCATTCTGTTTAATATACCACCAAAAAGTCCACCGTATAACACCTCGGTCTCTATTTGCATTTTAACCACTTTAAAATATGACATAGAAGACCAGGCCATTATTTTACAAAGACGTCATGGACTAAGTTGATTGTAACTACCATGACAGCCCATCTTAAAGAGATAGGTAGCCATATTAGTTACAATGAACTTAGCCTACGATTGTTTTGTGTAACAGGGTCCAGGTTTGGAATCGGTACGAAATGGTCTTTTAGATGATGCGTGTGTTATTTAACACACTGGCGTGATTGGCCAGTGGGGTTAGGGGTTAGGGGTTATGCGTTTCCTTAGCCGGTTCAAGGTTGCGAGTCTTTCCTGTCCTCCCCGGTTGATTTGTAGTGTGTATACACTTTAGATCTTGAGCCTTTCCCACTCATTGCCATTTCTACGGCTGACATCTGCTTTGTAGCTGTGAGCACCTGCGTTTCAGGTAAAAATTGTTTTTCGTCCCTGTACGCTACACATATCTCATGTGTATAACACATATATTTTGCCCAAACATGGTGATTTTTTTGTGTGTGATTTATTTTATTGTTGTTTAACGATATACTCAGATTTAGATTGGGTTGAGGAAAACAGATTAACCACCTCTATCAACGAATCCCATACAATACGACTGTCTGCTTTAAACATGTGGTTTTGACGTGACACTTGTATATACCGTACTCTTGTACACTGAGAGAAAAGAGTCAACAGACTAAAAAGTTTTCTAACAAAGTTTTCCAGTAAAACCATTTTAACTCAGAAGAGACATATGACCAGATATGTTGAGTCAATGAAGACTCCTGTTATTATCTTAATACTGACTCGATTTTTCTCGTAAGTCACCCAATCAACGACTTGGTTGATCTAGTGATATGGTTCGGTTCTTTTTGTTTAGTTGAATTAACTCAACTGAAAAACTCATATTTTTCAATCTATTGACTCTTTTCTTTCGGTGGACCTGGGCGACAGTTACCTACATCTCAACAACGATTCCTGGTAGCATGTGCCCTGGATATCGCCCAAACCGTTATTAATTTGGTGCTAGAGTAAAGTTAAGTAGCAAAGGCATCGATTCCTGTCAGTCATTTTCCACCATCAGGCCAAAGCGACGGTGTTTTAAGTCGATGTTTTCACACGACCGAACAACGACTTGTTGTTGACAGCATTTCTCTCGAGCCGCAATAAACTAGGATGCGATCATTTACTGATTTTCTCTTTTTGTCTTTTTCAGATCCAGGCACTGGTGGAACTGGTGGGCCGCGTGGGACTGGTGCCGCCGATGATTATTCACTCATTACAACCAGATTCGTAGTTCAAGTTCTCCAAGAAGATTCGTATTGATTCCTGGCTTCACGAATTTATCATATAATATTCCTGTAAGAGATCAGGGGTTCCTTGGCTCAGCCGGTAAGTGTGTTATCGCAGCGCAACAAACAGAAGCCTCCCACCAAAGAGGTCGCTGTGAGTTCAAGCACAGCTCTTGTTGGCTT
Source organism: Acanthopleura granulata (assembly GCA_016165875.1). Taxonomy (NCBI): domain Eukaryota; kingdom Metazoa; phylum Mollusca; class Polyplacophora; order Chitonida; family Chitonidae; genus Acanthopleura; species Acanthopleura granulata. The sequence continues at coordinate 11,469,209 of JABBOT010000007.1, forward strand.
CCTCTCCGGCGTGGAAAAATCTGCCAGCAATCCGCGGATGGTCATGTGTTTGTGCCGGGCTCTGTCCGGTTTCCCCCCATCATAATGCTGACCGCCGTCATATCAGTGAGATATTCTTCACTAAGGCATAAAACGCCAATGCAATAAAGAAATAAATTTAAGAGATCAAATCCTCCCGCACATGCATGATTACAATGGAGTCTATATAGTTTTAGATTTACGATTTTTTAGATTACGTGTATTATGCACCTGGTATTTTCCGAAACTTCCCTTTCTCTGAATGAATTTATCTTGAAACCAAATTCATATCTGACGTCTTAGGGTGTAATCTGCATTTTAATTACTTGTTTTAGTGATTACCTTTGAGTTACTATCTGACTTAACGAATTGATGTACTAATTTATTTATCTATACCTGAGAGCGGATTACATTCAAATATGACGTCGCAGATTCAAGCCCAGCCGCGGCACTTCTCGGGAGGGTATAATAGGGAAAAGCGACCTACGCCCCTCCCCGGTAACACCACCAATCAGCACTTTGGTTTCCCCAAACCTTAACGTAAACACCATATATATGAATTCTTGATCACGGCGTGAAGACTCAATCAAACAAATTAATAAATGATCGACACCCGTAAAGAAACCCGAGAAAGAAAGTAGGTATAGTTCTGGCTTCCTTCAGTAAATTGAGTAGCAGGTAAAAAATGTTAGGATCCAAAGTGCTTAATACCGGATGAAATATCCTGTGATTGGAATCACCCCCTCATTGTGGCGTGCTATGAGTCGAACCCACCAATCCTCCCCCCACGTCCCATGTCCGGCTGGAAAACCAGCAAGTGGTCAGTAAACTGTATGTATCAATGGATTCACCTACGCGTGAACCGCTATCTAAACCTTCGCACGTATAGAAAAGAGGCTTGGCTGGATCAGATGATAAAAACGCTGGTATAGGGGAAGGGGGATTAGTTTGCATAGGCGTTTTCCGTCCCACTGGGGAGATGCACGCCAAAAAACCAAAAAAAAAAAAAACAAAAGAAAAAAAAACAAAAAGAAAAAATAAGGAAAGAAAATTAGAAAAAAAAAACAAAAGAAAAACGCTGGTATGCTGCGACTAGCTTTTATGTATGAAGTGTGTTCGATTCCTTTCTTTTTTTGCTTTTTTAGCCGAAGTTTTTGATTCCGGAAGTTTGCCAGTTACTAGGCGAAGGCAGTGATTTTCTCCAGGCTTTCCTGGTTTCATTTCCCGTATACCTGACAGCCGTCAAATGATCTAAAACTGTTCGAGAACGGCGTCATCACCAGTCAAATAAATACATGCAGGTTCTCTTCCACCTAGATTTCTGGAGTACAACAGGGGTCTAATTCGAAATTGTTTAAAAAAAAAAAAAAAAATGAAAGAAGGTGTTGTTCAACGTCTTTTGGAGATCAGTTAATAACTTACACCTGATGCGTGTTACCATTTTCGGCGAGCCAATGATGAACAACTTGCGAACAGAAGCATCCGAAATATGTGTTTACGGCGTTTCCAAACTGTCAATCAAGAATTGTCAATTCGGCCAATCATAATTATTAATGTTGCAAATAAGTGAACCGGATGTCCCACATAACTGTTACAAATGTGCTATCTTTCTGTGGTGTCATCATTGACCTCACAACTCCTTTCACCACAAGCAATTGAATAAAAAGTAACGGGGTGGTGGATCTATCCATTTGCTTGGATAGGCCAAGGAAGTCAAACGTGTCACGACATAATCCAGCTAACTCGCTGTTGTAGACCTGGTATAAAAAAAAAACCCGTTGCATCATGTCTGCTGAACTTTCCCAAAGACCGTAACGTGTGAGAAGAATTTACTGTGTCGATCGAAAACTGAATATTGTACTACTCAATGTTAAAAGACGCTCTCCTACGAGGCCTTCGAATTCTGCGTAGAACCTAGCCATCCATAGCCTTAACAGTCTGGCTATAATTCACAATTAATTTTCCATTTAGCTTACTTACTTGCTAACGTTTGGTCCTTGTCCACTGGGAAACCTCCACTGAAATTCCTGAGAGGGGAGTGACCGATGGAATATATTGGAAAGTTTTCAAACAGCTGATCGTGGTGAAATCCACCCAGTGATAGGTCTGCGAACCCTGATTTATCAATCCTTTTGCCAAATCCGCATCCTTTTCCATGTCCAAACATCATGCAAATTTATACCTGGAGTGAAACTTTGAAGTCTGCTCCACAAAATGCTACCACCCAACGAGCAGAAAAAATGAAAAAAAGGAGCAAGGAATTGCATTCCTTCCCAACTTGTAAATCCCTGGAATACAGGCTTACCAATCAGCGCGTGGTTGGCCTAGTGTGTAGATCGTTCGGATCGAGGTCAGGAGATCCAGGATGAATCCCAGGTCGTGTTATACCAATGACTTCAGAAAGATACTTGTTGCTGCATCGTTCCTGACAGAGCAAGAAGCAAGGTGCAAGGTTTGACTGACCCTGTGTATCTGTAAGTACTAGGTGGGGTATCATGATTGGTGCTTTGGGCATGATGTTCCAGGGACGGCATGGACCGCTACAAGAAGACACTTTGTACATGTATTCAAAGGAATCCTGGTCGTGATATGACTGAAAAATTGTTAAGGACAACGTAAAACCTAAAAACACAGATATACACAAAATATGTATCGGTCGGTATATTCTAAAAGAGGGAAGTAACTCACTGATTCACACATGCAGGATTGCACGATAGAAGAGTTATCTCCCATCCACCGTAAAACTCTAGATGACTTATGTGATTGGAGTTGGTTACTTACTACATATATATATTGAGACAGTTAAATAAAGAGAAATTGTTGGATATGGACTTGAAGCAATGTTGTTAAAAATTAACTGCACCAGGGCCAAGGGGTCTAACATGTTAAAAGCCCCAGTACCGATCTTTATGTTCTCTGTGCACTGTAATTTTTGATGTTAAACCTATGGACACATTTATGCATAAGATATTAAATCCTTGAGGACCATAGCATTATGGTATGGACCTATATTTTAGACACTTAATGTCTAATACTTAAATATATGTGTATGCATATAAAACACTCTTGTTTGAAGATTAATTACACATTAAACGCGTTGTGAGTTGGTCATTTTATAGTGTAGCACCATGAAAGCAGCTTCCATATCAACACCAGGTCAGGCTTAGATGCGTTCTTTATTTGTTTCTCTTATGAACGGGGTTCAGCTAGGGCCCTTTTTTCCTTTTTTCATTTTTTCTTTTTCTTAACTTCCACCCTTAAACAATACATCTATAAGAGAGACAATAGCCGGAATGGCCATAAAAGGGGTGCTATTCCATATTTCTGTATAATTATCCGTTTGCGATGAAACAGAGTGCCCTTGTTTACCAGCGCACGTAGATGTGTCTTGTGCGCATGTAACCGGGACATCTGAGCTGGTGTTAATGGGATTTTCCCATTTAAAATGCTCTACAAACCTCGCATACACAGCGAATAACTTCAGCATTAGCTCCACGAAGAATTGTCTCCTTCACCTCCGGGTCACCCTTGACCAGAAGTTTTAGCAAAGGTGCGAAGCGACGTAATCATCTTGACATGGTCGGTGTTTAGTTAATTATGACATGGTAAGTGATATGTCAGGAGGTTTTATTACATATGCCTGTGAAAGCTATTAACCCCTGAAAGTTAATATCTTTATGACTTGGGGAGATAGACAAACTGCTTCCCATCGTCGACGAATATACGGAGATGATCGGGTGTAGTTTGCTTGAAATCGACATGCAAATACCGTTAACGTTCGGATGTGGCATGTTTAAAGTCTTCTTGCAGGTACTGAGTTATAACTGGGGCCATTTTTTTGGCAATGGTAGTGATTTGAGAGGAGTCTCGGGGGTTTTTAAATGCGACCAAGTAATGAGCGTTTAAGCTAATCGTTCTGTGGTCTCTGCTTTTGTTAAACAGATTCTGCACAATGTAGATCACACTGATATTACGAAGTTGACTCCCCTTAGTAAATAGTACTGTTACACGGTCGCCCGCTTCAGCCATTAAATCATCAACAATTACTAAAGTTCGTTCCTCCAAATTACACGTTGTCGGACTAGGTACTCCTTCTTGAAGTTCAACATTTGGTAAGGTAGTGTACATGGGTTGCCATTCACCGTAACACCCTACTACACGCTGGTGAGATGGATGAGTAAGTTCGCTACCATGCTCTATAACACGTTTGACAAAGACCGATTTGCCACTTCCTGTCGGTCCGCTGACAAGGCAGGTAAATGGGTGGCTCCATGGTACATCCATGGGCTTAGTGGCAAAGTCAAGTTGAAGAAAAATGGCTGAGATTGACCAGGTTGGGATTGATAAGATACAGAGGTGTGTTGAGATGAATTCTCCTGGGCAGGTGGGCTCGTAGGTCCAGCCTTTACGGTGCTGTGTGGAGATGAATTCACCTGTACAGGTGCTGTAGTAAGTTCAGTATTGCGCTTAGTTTGCTCGGTAATATCGCGGGGCCAATTTCGCCTAGTAATATCTCGAATACTAGGCGCTGTGTTCGGCCTTTGGTAAGCTGAAGGTTGAGTAGGTACCGGGGAAGAAGGAATCGAGGTAATGTCAAGCCTCATGTGCAATCTATTACGCCTGGTAAATACCAAGGGAAACCGTTCCGTCTTATTCCTCAATAACTTATCAAATAGCGTCTTGTTCAATCGCTCTTGCAGGATGCGTAACAAATATTTGTCTTCAGACAGTTGCGATGTTAAATCAATTCCCAGGCCACTTATTAATAATCCAGTATACAACATCACCTTTATTCTCACGCAGACTTCGCACGCAGGCATCCACACACTTAGGCGTGGTGAGAGGGAACTGAGCACAGATAGGATGAAGACTGTTTTAAATACGTTTCACATCTCTCGCTGGGACCCACGAATTAAAACTAACTGGCCACTCTCGCCATTTCACCAAGTAATATGCCATGTTCCTTTTTTGCTATCTGATACACTCTCCACTTGATAGTACGTACCAAGTGTAGTTTGGACATTCTGGAGTTCTGTCTCGTAAAATGTCCCCGAGAGTCTTTCTCCATTCAAATCCGCTAATGTATACTCCACAGGTTCCCTAGGATGACGTGCTACAAGGCGGAAAATTTCTTGACTCCAATTAGATAGGTAAGACTTCTCAAAAGTTCTCTCGACTTTACTAATGCGAACGAAATCTCCTATTTTATACCGATGAATTCGCCGACTACACCAGGACTTCCTAGAGCTATATAATATAGCCCGAACTTCATGCTGATTGTCAGCTGTAACGGTAATCGGAGCTGGCCGGATGCTGCGGTGATACGCCCGATTGTAACCCTGTGTTAAGGCAGGTAAAACATCCAGGTAACGTCGAGTGTTATTAGCGGTGAAATATTTATACATGCGACCTTTAAAGGTTTCATTAAATGTGTGAAAATAAAAGATCTCATGTTCCTTTACAAATGCCTGAAATGCCTTGTTGAGAAACTCCGTCCCTTCATCAGTTTGTAAAAATAATAGTGTTCGTCCGGACTTGAAAATCCTTTTAAACACCTCAATCAGATTAGCACCTGTCTTGGTAGGAACGGGCGAGGATATTTAGCATATTTAGAAAGAATATCGATGCATGTGAGCAGGTAACGGTTGGCTGAATTATACCTGGCTAGCCTACTCATGTCAACCAAATCAGCTTGCTACTGACTGTCTATCCTGCCCACAATAACTCTATTACGAGCGTAGTGTGGCTGAGCTGGACGATGAAGTGTATACGCCTCCTGTTCGGCTAACCAACCCTTTACACCATCACGTGACACAGGTAAATCATGCTGACGTGGTGCCCGTAATAAAGCACCTACTCCGCTATAAGCAGCTGGACTTTGAGGGTCATAATATAACTGTAGTAAGACTTTAGCGATGGTATCCTGAGATTTTGTTTTGCTCGCCTTTTTTTTCTTTTTTTGGTCTTCGTACTTAATCGAACTCCCATCCTCTCTCGGTGGTAAGTCATAATGGCTAGATACGTTTTATTTTATACCCATTTTCACTTAATACACACAAGTATCAGCACAAGTGATGCAGACAGATAGAGATGTGTAAAGCATCCAGCGTGAGAGATATTGATTCGGGTTTTGTATGGGTTGTAGCAGCTGACTTGCGCTGTAACTTTATGAATTTCCGTATAACTTCCTGGTGATAATATTTACGAATCGGATTAGAATTCTCTAGCCGGTCACAAACGTCTTTGGTGAATAGTCGGAGAATAGTACATCGGCCTTCGTTCACAAGGTGATCTTCAAACATAGATTCCAGTACCCCCTTATATGCTTGGATGTCGCTTACTGAATCAACAAGTTCTTTCCACCCTAAAACGCTCGATTTCATCTTAGGATTCTTATCACCTCTGTAGGCAGTGAAATAATAATGAAATATTGTAGAGTATCATACGTCTTACACTGTCCTCGACCTACGTACATATATATAAAGATCTTCACTGTTTAGCGACATTTATGCGTACATGTACAAACCGCCAGAGTGAGGTTTGGCATGAGTTATCTCCCATTGATCGTCGCTCACAGATTTTTCCTGTTTCAAGAGGGAAATAGTCTTCGCGCCATAATCACTCTCTGAATCCATGCTATGAATAAATCCAAATCAATACCAATCTTATTTTAGCGCACGATAAATAATAATAAACATCAATCAGATCAAGATCGATCATCAACATAAACTGCTACATCATAAAACAAACAAACAAAAACATAGCTTTCCACAATTTTTTTCTTTTATTTTTTTTACTGAAACATTACACACACGCTGAACGATATAACGGTATTTTATAGTATTCCAAATTCATCGTGGAATATGTACAGAAAAATAAATCGAGAACTCGTAAACTGGCACCATTAGCTAACAACAACGACAACAGCATTTTATCACCAAGTCTCAAAATTCAAATCGTGGGCTATGTAGAGAAAAATAAATCGACAACTTGTGAAAACTGGGGCTATTCGTTAACAACAACAACAGCATTTTGTCACCAAATCTCAAAATTTAATAAATCGTCCATATAATGGTTTAGTTTTGTTCTACTCTTTGTCTCCACACGACCAAAGTTTTGGGCAGTCATGCCATACCACCACGTGAACTTTTCTCTATAAAGGATCAAAAAATCAGTCTGCACGGTTTTTTGAACCATAATCCTGGCCGCCGTCGTACATGTGTATGCGAAATATTTTTGAGTACTGCAATACCAACCGGATAAATAAATGACTAGATAAATCTAACGTCTGTGTCTTAAATCGCTGCGTAGAAAACGGCGTTAAATATCAGTCAATTCAATTAATACGTATATCTTGCATTAATCAAAATGTTACATGCGAAAAGCGCGCATCAGTCATTACTGTTAACATTTGGGTAACGATTTAGTGATAAGAGTGAATTGGTCACAAGTTAGCAAAATGTCAAATGTGTAGTCTGGTCCAATTTACCAAGTGAGCACTTAGCCACGTGAGTATTTGTCGCATCGATATTTTCGGAGGTGAACAGATTCACCGTCGGGGAATAAGTTCCTATGGAAACTGTTTCTACCGCCAACAATTTACTTTGTGGATATTTCGCCAAATTGATATTTAACCTGGTCTGGGGACTCTGTGAGTGAGACCGCTAACGTACTAGTGCAGTACAATGACCCCGGAGCCTCTCACCAATGCGGTTGATGTGGGTTTAAGACTTTAAAACAAAGGACAACCAAATGTATATGTATCAATTAAGAATCCCATTAATAGTTCCATAAACGTGACATTTTATTTTTGTGATGTAGGATAACTGAGCTATCTCAGTTGAAAAACTAAACAAAAACTCCCGCCTAGGGAATTAAAAATTGAACGGGCGGCCACGCGCTCAGTTTTCACTAATGAAGGACGAGACATTCCTAGTACCCGAGAAGACATCGGTTTCCATTGTTACGTCACCTGTTCCAAGTTTACCATTTTGCCAATTAGAAGTGAGGTTAAATCAACTGTTTTCCGTTTGATTACGAGACAATTCTGATATACTTACAGCCATACTCAACCCGAAAGTGGTATAGTGGAATACGTCCGGGGTTATTCCCTAAGGTCTCAACCAGGAGGCCCCGATGCGTGATGCAGGATAACTGAGATATCGCAGTTGAGAAAGTAACACCCCCGTATGGAAAATCGAACGGATGTTACCGCGATGCGTGACATTCGATTGTCATAATAAAGGGGACCGTACTTCGCACATAAAACAGTTTCTCGCCTCTTATACTGGAGAGCGTAAGAAGAGCTGACGCGACATCGTGTTTCCGGTTTCTCTAAAATGGCGTATCCCGCGGCCTCGTAAGAATTCCAGATTGAAAGGTAATTTATAAAGTTACCAAGCCCGTCATAAACATATGCCTACGCCCGTTGAGCTTTGCATGGAGCTAACTTACTTTGGTTATACTTTTTGTTATCTTTTCCTTTAAGGGCCTATTTTCACGAAGCCCTCTAAACGCCATGAGCACGTGACTGTCATGGCGACGTAATGCCTACAGTGCTGGTTGCCGCGTTAGTTACGTGCTCGTAACGTTAAGAGGGCTTCCTGCCCAACTCTGATTTGTTCTCTCTATGGCCATACATTGAAAGATCTATCAGCAACTTGTGGACGGTTGTGGACGATATTTGTGAGCATAACGGTTCAAATACTGCCTTGCGGAGGAAATTTGTAGATTTCCACGTCCTCACAGTTCGTTGGGAATTGGTGGAAATACTCGATGACGCTCCTGCAGACCATTGTACAGTCTATAACGTTCGTTAATTAGGACCACCTGTGCCCCACCAATATGTGCTCCACCGCACAAGCCTGTGCAAAGTTGTTGGTTTAACCGGGAGAGTCCAGCTTCCTCCACCAATGAAAATGACCGCCATTTCGTAACTTAAATGTTTCTCAATTTTGCGTTAAATAACGATAAAGCGACTGCGTCGAATCTACATTAGACATTTTGCTTGGGGATCGATATGCTATGTGGACATTTGGCCGGAGCAACAATTTGTCTTTTACGAGGTTTCCGATGTCGATTTAGGGCTCAAGCAGAGCGCAATGAACCGTGAGCCTCTCACAATACGGTCGAGGTGAGTTGAAGTCCAGCTGATGGTGAATTTCTCTCTGATTATACGTGGAAAGGTTTGCCAGCAACCTGTGGATGTCTGTGGGTTTTTGTGGGTGTGGTCTGCTTCCGCTCACCATAATGCTGGCCGGTATTGTGTAAATAAAATATTCTTGAGCGCGACGTGGAACACCAACGTACTAAATAAATAAGTAAAATTTGCCATTATCATTGGTTGATGAACATTTGGATTGTGTCACAATTTGCCTGTTGTTATTTGGCTAAGGGGACGGTGGGCCTTTGTCGTTTGGCCAAGGCCACAATTTACCTGATGTCATGTATCTGGTTGAACGGTTGGTCTGTGTCATTTGGTAAGGGCCACAATTTGCAATGGGGACAATTTTCCCAGGGAGGTATTTTCATTATGGAAATGTAGGCAGAAGGACACTTGGGGATAAAGGGACTTTCACCGGTGGACATTCATGCCGATGAACTGATGTGAACTATTTGAGGGGCCTCCGTGGCTCAATGCTATCGCAGCACAATGACCCGAAGCTTCCCACCAATGCGGGCGCTGTGAGTTCATGCTGGCTTCCTCTCCTGCCGTACTTGAGGAAGGTCTGCCAGGAAACCTGCGGATGGTCTTGGGTCTCCCCGGGCTCTGCCCGGTTTCGTCCCACCATAATGCTGGCCGCCGTCGGATAAGTGTAATATTCTTCAGTACAGCGTAAAACACCAATCAAATAAATAAATAAAGTGGACTATTTGCATACTGTACACTTTGGAAGGTGAACTGCTTGGCTGGTGGACAATTTCTGAAATGAATGAGAGAATGTTAACGTTCCCTGTGTTAACGTCGAACCTAACTACATTTCCGTCAGATGACCAGCAGTCCTTCTGGTGTGTGCATATAGTGTGTCTTCTTTTGACAGGGCGAGTCCATGCTGCCAAAGTGCCAAGCGAGGCAGTAACAAGTACCAGTTTTTTTATAGTCTATGGTATGACCCGACTCGGGATTTCTCAGATGATCTAATGAACAAATTACGGAAGTAAAAGGGAGTATCGAGTTCGAAAGTTCCTTCTCAATACGTCATCGGTATACGAATGTCGGACTTGACGCTAAGATTGCTTTATACTTCACGGTAAACCCTGCCGTGGGCACGATTGCACATTGTAGAAAGTCACTAACGAAAGAGACGGATTCTAACCTGACCTCAAGATATTGGAATTTTGTTTTAAAACGCCTTCAACGGCGCATTTATGCACATTAGGTTCTGAGCATAAGTATGGAACTATAAATATATTTTAGGGGCCTACGCATTTGGGAAAAATTGTCCAATAGCCAAATTTAACTTTTACCACTAATAAATTCACAGTGTAAGAAAACAGCATACGTGTGGTGTCAGAAGTGGTATCAGGGTAGCATCGTAATTCCCAAAGTGGTCCCAGCATTAGTACCTGTGCAGTAGTACCTGTGCTTCAGAAAGTGTAATCTCTAATAACGATAATACTGTACCATTTAGAAGTTCTCGTAGTTAATGTGTCCACATTAGTTTTATTACTTTCATTGATGAGGGTGGTGAATTAAGAAGACAGCATTCGAGATTCAATCGGAAAATGACATGGAAATGAGCTAAGTGGGGGGGGGGCGACGTTTTTGAGAGAGGCGGGGATGGATTCAGTGCTACGAGATTGACACTCTAACCCTTTACCCTGAGTCGCCCGAGCTTCAGGTAGCTCAGAAGCACTTGCGTGTTCAAGCAAACTCTAAACATAATGAGTGTAAATGCTTCGGAACTACTTGGAGCTAGAGTCGCCCCAAGGTTACTCTTTAAGTGACGCTACCTAGTTAAGGTTGTTTGTACTGCTTTATTATGGACGAAAAAGAGTCCGGTAAAGGGAGCTTCTTGAGGCTCGGTCAGGGCTACCTCTGTACATAAGGCTGTGATTATAGGCCTTCGTATACTATCACGAAAATAGATTAGCGCGCTAGCGCATCGTAATGACCAATGAAGCTTCTCTCCAATGCAGTCCAAGTCCAGCTTATGTTGGATTTCTTTCCACTGAAGATCTACCAGCAACCTGCAGAGGTTTCTGCAAGGTTTCGCCCTCCCCCCATAGCCTAATGCAGACCGTCGCCGTATAAGTGGGATATTCTTGAGTACGGCGTAAAACACCATTCGAATAAATGAATAAATACTACTGATCACAGCCTTTTTCTGTTTTATAAGCTAACCCATGCGGCATCACCGGTAAATGCACTGGAGCATAAAACTGGTGGAAATGGTACGACATGTGTGAGTCCAATTCCAGCAGCCATGTTTGAATGCATACTCGTCACAGCGCCGGGAACCATTCTCGATGGCAATGACTGGGCTGAGGTTATATATATATAAGAAGTACGAGCATATGCACTCGATCTAATGTATATAAAATTTAGTTACTTTACGACTGTGCATTTAGGCGTGCATACACATTTTTCTAACAGTGAGATTTAAGTCTTTAAGTAGTGATGAGGTTGTGTATCAAGACATACGTGATTCAGTGCGCATATTATACCTAGACACCTTCATTAGGTATAATAATAGTTTTGTCAGCAAGCCGGTGAGTAAAACGCGTACCGACATTAGGTGTAATGAAGCAATCAAGTCAAACTGTTTTTGTCTACAGCTCTCTGCCCGCCGGGGACGAGTGACGAGCATCGCCATTTGCAGTATCAACAAAGGTCAAGCTCCTTCCCTGGGAATAGGTGGCGCTGCCCTTCCTGGAACGCTTCAGAGTGATGTGGTAAAGCGTCCCACGCGTGTTCAGAGTCCCAACACGACTGGTAATCCGCCTACCAAACTCCTTGGCGGTTCTGAAGCCAACGCATGTTTTGTAAGTTTCTTTTTAAACTGAGTATGGGCTAAATCAACACTATATCCTTTGACACTATTAGATATCGGAATTAAGCAGCTGTGAGACTCTTAATTGGTTAACTAAGAAGAAAAAATACTAATTACGCAAATTACTTCTTACCAGGCCGAAGTAAATATAAAAGTATTTAGTCCCTGGTAAATATTCATTATGTGAATAAATATTCAAATAATGTATAAACTAAACTGATATTTCAGTTTTTAACAAAAATCGCTGCAATGGATTTGTTCCAAACGCCCAATACATATTTTGTATATGAACGCATATGATCGGTATTTAACACATCGCATATCTTAAGTGGTTTACTTAGAGTAAAGAATACCAGCAATACAACTACTCAAATTGTTGAGATATCTACTAGTGCCTCCATTTTTACGATCATCAAGTAAACATAAAAGTATGTGTACCAATTACAGATACATGTAGTTAAGATCTACCATTCGTGTATAGATTTGTAAATATTTTAAACTGTAGCGCTATAAACTGAGAGGTTTGTGCTGGTTTTGAAAGCCATGTTCCCATTCCAGTTCTTTTCGCTTAGCATTTATTTAACGGTCAACCCTACAACTGAACGTTGGCAGACCAATATGGCTGCCAGCTGTTTGCAGTGGGTTGTCCTGGTTGCCGAAGAGTCCAGTTTTTAGAAAGTAGTACCCCAGCCGGCAGCCATTGTGGCCTGCGAACATTCAGATGTAGGGTTGGCACTTAATGCCAAAAGCTGTGAAAAGTATTTATTTATCCCTTAACATTTACAAGTTGAGAAAAACGAACAACAACAGGCGCACATGGGTCACCTGGGTTTGTTACTGCATATAGAAACATACAGGAGCCTTCCCAATATACCTTGCGTAACCTGAATACATTAACTGGTTTATGCGGAACTCATGGAACCCATTCACGTCTTTAGCAAAAAAGCAAAGCTGTGACCGTTTTGTTCAGTCTCCGGAATTATTTAGCGCATCCGATGTCACTAACCAAGCACACAAGCACATCAGCGTCTCAGCAGGGCAAGCGTTTCACTGAAACTTAGGTCCTTTTATGTAGCACGTCGGATACTCTCATAGTAAAGGCTATATCCCTCACCTTCCTTCATAATGTCAAGGATTCTTGACGCTGTGCTACAGAACATCAATCGCCCTCTTCCATCACTACAACTGATTCAACCTGGTTAGGGACTAGTCTAAACTGAGCATCCATTGGAATCCTTCAGCACGTCCCACTTTGTTTTAAATCCTTGTTGTGCCATCATGTAACCTAAATTCTGCCTTGCATATTTAAGACCGATCCGGATTGGTAACAAACACTCCTTCGCTCTGGCATCTGAATGGGCGAGAGTAGTAAGCATATAATTGAACTGAACTCGATTTACACACCAAAGATGTCAGAGTCATCCCTGTATAGGGAAGACATCTGGTTTTGCGAGAATGTATTCCCTAGATTTTTCACCTGTGTCTACTTAAGTATTGGTTTAGAATGAGGTATACAGGAGCATCTCTCATTACTAAAGAAAAAATCAAACACACGAGGTGCGGATTCAAACCAGTCCCTCAGCAGGGTGTTTGTAGCTTCTCACGGTTTTGAAGTTTGTTGAGCCTTTGTGACAGTCCGCGTTCGATGGCGATCGGTTGGCCACTGGTGCATTGTAACCTTCGTTGAAGACAATCTGTCTTCCATCTCTACATCACATGTGGGAAAGTTCTTCAGTAACTTACCAATGGTCGGGGTTTTACTTTGAGCCCTCTGGTTTCCTCCACCCATGAACTGATTGACATCATAAAAGTGACAAAAAACCCAAAACAAAACCACGTGAATATCGGGTGAAACGAGAATGTAAATTGAAGATAAATAAATATACCATGCATCTTTGAAGTACTGATCAGTTCTCTTAAAGGAAGAGGCTAACTTTAAAGAAAGTATAAATCATTTGAAATGCAATTTTCTAGCAGATTCCAGAGATGTTTTACATTATTTTTTTGGTATTCTTTTTACCGGCAAGAAAATACAATAAACATCCTGGTTCTACGATGGTATTTTTGACCATATTGAACTTGTTGAAGCACAGTCAAATCACATATTCAGTTTACGTAACGTGTTGAGGCTGTTATATTTCTATATTAAATACAGACACAAGAAGAAACGTAGGCATATCTATAGTAATTAGAAGATGTTTAGAAGCTGAAAAGAATAGAAGACGCCACTCTGCTTCATACTGTTTAATATAGGTCCAAAAAGTCCACCGTATAACACCTCGGTCTCTATTTACATTTTCACCCATGTAAAATATGACATAGAAGACCAGAACACAATTCTACAAAGATGTCGTAGACTAAGTTTATTGTAACTACCATGACAGCCCATCTTAAAGAGATAGGTAGCAATATTAGTTACAATGAACTTAGCCTACGATTGTTTTGTGTAACAGGGTCTAGGTTTGGAATCGGCACGAAATGGTCTTTTAGGTGATGCGTGTGTTATTTAAAGGTCCTGTGTTGCATTTGATTTAACCAGGCTTTGTTATAACTTTAAGCTAGTAACTAGTTATTCCTCAATGTTAAATTTTCGAATACTCCAGAGGATGAGACAGGCGGCAGTGGTAATGGCAATGAAGATAGTAGACAATCTTGATAAATATTCAGTCGGCTCGTCCGATTTTGTATCATTTTTTGTTATTTTACCCGATTACAAAATTGTATGGGTTAGTTTAAATTTTAACCCCGTCCTTGGCGTAATGGTCTGTTTTTGCATTTCCGTACCCTCGACACAAATCCGTGGCAGTTGCATGCAGCGCTGATGTGTGCAGAACAGTGCAGTTTATTCGTCAGTATCCGGAATATAATAATTTTATCGCGCCAAGGGTGTCAACATCACGAATTGCTGAACCCCACGTGAAATGGTTTTATCCAATGAGGATATGAGAGATGTACATGAAGTATAATACTAGTTTTGGTCAGTGCCCTAATGGGTAAAGTGCTAACATGTAACAATCGCAGTAAGATAAATGAAAAGAAAATGCCTTTTCCCACAGCTGTGTGCCCGGCGGGTGATGTAGAGGTCACGACAATCACCATATGTAAAATTAATGATGTCCCCGAATCTTGCGAGGGTATTAGGGGTCATGCGCTTCCTCAGCCTGTGAAAGATTTCGAGTCTTTCCTGTCCTCCCCGGCTAATTTGGAATGTGTAGATACTTTAGATATTGAGCCTTTCCCACTCATTGCCATTTCTACGGCTGACATCTGCTTTGTAGCTGTGAGCACCTGCGTTTCAGGTAAAAATTGTTTTTCATCCCTGTACGTTACACATGTCTACATATTTTGCCTAAACATGGTGATTTTTTTGTGTGTGATTTATTTCATTGTTGTTTAACGATATAATCAGATTTATGGGTTGAGGAAAACAGATTAACCACCTCTAGGCACTAATCCCATACAATATGACTCTGCTTTAAACATGTGGATCTGACGTGACGTATATCCCGTACTCTTGTACACCGAGAGAAAAGAGTCAACAAGCTAAATAGTTTTCTAACACAGTTTTCCAGTAAAACTATTTTAACTCAGAAGAGACATATGACCAGATATGCTGAGTCAATGAAGACTCCTGTTATTATCTTAATACTGACTCATAAATGATCGACCAGTTCTTCGATTTCTCTCGTAAGTCACCCAAACAATGAGAGGAGTTTTAATGACTTGATCGAGTGATATGGCTCAGTTTATTTTTAGTTGAATTAACTCAACTGAAAATTTCATATTTTTCAATCTATTGACTCCTTTCTTTCGGTGTACCTGGGCGACAGTTACCTACATCTCAACAACAATTCCTGTTAGAATGTGCCCTGGATATCGTCCATACCGTTATTAATCTGGTGCTAGAGTAAAGCCAAGTAGCACAGACATCGATTGCTGTCAGCCATTTTCCAGCATTAGGTCAAAGCGACGGTGTTTTAAGTCGATGTTTTCACACGACCGAACAACGACTTGTTGTTGACAGCATTTCTCTCGAGCAGCAATAAACTAGGATGCGATCATTTACTGATTTTCTCTTTTTGTCTTTTTCAGATCCAGGCACTGGTGGAACTGGTGGGTCCGGTGGGACTGGTGGCGCAGATGATTATTCACTCATTACAACCAGATTCGTAGTTCAAGTTCTACAAGAAGATTCATATTGATTTCTCGCTTCACTAATTTATCATATAATATTCCTGTAAGAGATCAATGGCTCCTTGGCTCAGTCGGTTAGCGCTATCGCAGCGCAACAAACCCAAGCCTTCCACCAAAGCGGTCGCTGTGAGTTCAAATACAGCTCATGCTGGCTTCCTCTCCGGCGTGGAAAGATCTGCCAGCAACCAGTGGATGGTCGTGTGTTTGTGCCGGGCTCTGTCCGGTTTTCTCCCACCATAATGCTGACCGCCGTCATATAAGTGAAATATTCTTGAGTACGGCGTAAAACGCCAATCCAATAAAGAAATAAATTTAAGAGATCAAATCCTCTCACACATGCATGATTACAATGCAGTCTATATATTTTTAGATTTACGATTTTTTAGATTACGTGTATTATGCACCTGGTATTTTCCGAAACTTCCCTTCTGCTGAATAGATTTATCTTGAAACCAAATTCATATCTGACGTCTTAGTATGTAATCTGCATTTTAATTATTGGTTTTGTGGATTGCCTTTGAGTTACTGTCTGACTTAATGAACTGATTTACTAATTTATTTATCTACACCTGAGAGCGGATTACATTCAAACATAAGGTCGCAGATTCAAGCCCAGCCGCGGCACTTCTCGGGAGGGTACTATAGGAAAAAGCGCCCCCCCCCCTCCCCGGCACCACCACCAAGCAGCACTTTGGTTTCCCCAATCATTAAACTTAAACACCATATATATGGATTCTTGATCATGGCGTGAAGACTCAGTCAAACAAATTAATAAATGATCGACACCCGTAAAGAAAGCCGAGAAAGAAAGTAGGTATAGTTCTGGCTTCCTGCAGTAAATTGAGTGGTAGATAAAAAATGTGAGGATCCGAAGTGCTTAATACCGGATGAATTATCCTGTGATTGGAATAACCCCCTCATTGTGGCCGTGCTAAGAGTCGACCGACCAATATTCCCCCCACGTCCCAGGTCTGGCTGGAAAACCAGCAAGTGGTCAGTAAACTGTAGGTATCAATGGATTCAGTTACGTGTGAACCGCTATCTAAACCTTCGCACGTATAGAAAAGAGGCAGGCGATAAAAACGCTGGTATAGGGGGAGGGGTATTAGTTTGTTTTGGCGTTTCCCGTCCCACTGGGGAGATGCACGCCAAAAAAAACAAAGAAAAAAAGATAGAAAAAAAAAATACGCTCGTATGCTGCGACTAGTTTTTATAAATAAAGCGTGCTTTTTTAGCCGAAGTTTTTGATTCAGGAAGTTTGACAGTTACTTGGCGAGGGCAGTGATCTTCTCCAGGTCTTCCTGGTTTTTCTCACCGTATACCTGACAGCCGTCAAATGAAGTAAAACTGTTTGAGGACGGCGTTATCACCAGTCAAATAAATACATGTAGTTTGTCTTCCACCTAGATTTGTGGAGTACTACAGGGCTCTAATTCGAAATTGTTAAAGAAAAAACCAAAAAAAAAAAAAAAACCAGAAAAAAAATCAAAGAAGCTGTTGTTCAACGGCTTTTGGAGATTACGTAATAATTTACAGGTGACGTGTGTTACCATTTACTGGCGAGGCAATGATGAACTACTTGCGAACAGAAGCATCCGAAATATGTTTTAAGGGCGTTTCCAAACTGTCAATCAAGAATTGTCAATTCGGCCAATCATAATTTTCAATGTTGCAAATGATTGAGCCGGATGTCCCACACAACTGTTACAAATGTTCTATCTTTCTGTGGTGTCATCATTGACGTCATAATTCCTTTCACCGCAAGCAATTGAATAAAATGTAACGGGGTGGTGGATCTATCCATTTCCTTTGATAGGCCAAGGAAGTCAAAGGTGTCACAACATAATCCAGCAGACTCGCTGTTGTAGGCCTAGTATAAAAACCCCCGTTGCATCATGTCTGGTGAACTTTCCCAAAGACGGCAGCGTATGAGAAGAATTTAGTGTGTCGATCGAAAATTGAATATTGTACTACTCAATGTTAAAAGACCCGCTCGTACGAGGCCTTCGAATCGTACGTACAACCTAGCCATCATTAACCTTAACAGACTGGCTATAATTCACAATTAATTTCCCATTTAGCTTACTTATTTGCTATTGTTTGGTCCATATCCCCTGGGAAAACTCCAGTGAAATTCCTGATAGGGAATGACCGATGGAATTTTTTGGAAAGTTTGCAAACAGTGAAATCCACCCAGTGAGAGGTCAGGGAACCCTGATTTATCACTCCTTTTGCCAAATGTGCATCCTTTTCCATGTCCAGAAATCATGCAAATGTATACCTGGAGTGAAACTTTGAAGTCTGCTGTACGAAATGATACCACCCAACGAGCAGAAAAAAAATGAAAAAAAGGAGCAAAGGAATTGCATTCCTTCCCAACTTGTAAATCCCCGGAATATAGGCCTACTAATCAGCGCGCGGCTGGCCTAGTGTGTAGATCGTTCGGATCGAGGTCAGGAGATCAATGACTTCAGAATGATCCTTGTTGCTGCATCGTTCCTGACAGACGAAAGAGCAAGGAGCAAGGTGCAAGGTTTGACTGGCCCTGTGTATTTGTAAGTACTATGTGGGGTATCATGATTCGTGACTTCGGCATGATGTTCCAGGGACGGCATGGACTGCTACAAGAAGACACAGTGTACATATATTCAAAGGACTCCTAGTCGTCATATGACTGAAAAATTCTTAAGGACAACGTAAAACACACATGTACACAATATATGTATCGGTCGGTACAGTCTAAAAGAGGGAGGTAACTCACTGAATCACATATGCAGGATTACACGGTACAAGAGTTATCTCCCATCCATCGTAAAACTCTAGAAGAGTTATATAATTGGAGTTAGCTTCTTACTACCTATCCTCGATTTTCTTTTTTTATTCTGTCACAATAAACTAGAATGAAACTTTACATCCACTCGTCTGACTCCTTCAGTTAGTTACAGGTGTTCTTTTTTTAAGGATCTCGGGTAGTTCAAATACATTAAACGTTGAGATATGTTTTTAATATTTTCTGATATTGAGGCGGTTAAAGAAAGAGAAATTGTTGAATATAGACTTAAAGCAATGTTTTTAAAAAGTAACTGCACTAGGATCAAGGGGTCTAACATGTTAAAAGCCCCAGTACCGATCTTTATCTCCTCTGTGCACTGTAATTTTCGAACTTATAAACACCTTTATGCATAAGATATTAAATCCCTGGGGATCATAGCATTATGGTATGGACCTATCTTTTAGACACTTAATGTCTAATAGTTAAATATATGTGTCTGTATATTAAACGCTCTTGTTTGAAGCTCAATTACACATTAAACGCGTTGGGAGTTGGTCATTTCCATGGTCAGAGGAACGTGTGCATAGGAATAAATACACTAATTCGATTTTGTATCAAAGATTCAGGCGCACAGAAAACCGTGGAGACGGGTAGGGATTAGCTCTATCTCTGAAGTGCAATTAGGGAATACACTTTTAGGTGGGTGTTCTTTGTGGAATTACTACATAAATAATAAGGCTATTTTTTAGTGGTTTATACCTATAGACATGCCGCTTGGGGGTTGGGGGGGCTATCCCTTCTTTACTGTGTACGCCGACTGGAGCGTGGACTAACGATATAGGCCCTTAGTTGTGCGCTTACTTACAATTTTAAGAGACTGCTTAGCATATCTTCGATTCCAGATCTATACAATCGCGGGCTGAATCAGTGCGCCGAGTGAACAAGTCATTCCCTGCTGATCGCGAGGTTAGCCAAGTCGAGCCCAGAAAAATAGACTGAACATACAGAAGTTGCTATTTAAGCAGAAGTATGCATCATCTTAATCAATTACGTGATCCTTGGCTCTACCGTGTAGTGTTTTCCGATATCAGGCTGTCTTACCTTCATTATTTAGGAGCAGATCGGCCTAGAAGCAAAACAAAAAGACCGCCATGTTTATGGCGGGCACTTCCGTTTGTAGCGCGTAACCATAAAACATGGCGTCGTTTTTGTTTAAACATGGAGAGATGACATGCTAAGTCGGTGAGCTTCTAAATAATTAAGATGAGACAGCCGAAACTGTAGCGAGTGTTTGCGAGTGTCTGCACTTTGATAGGAGTCATAAGATAAGTGGCTGAGTCACGAGCAAGCTTAGATGTATATGTATGTATGCGTTGGGGTTTTATGTCGTACTTTACAATTTTTCAGTCGAACGACTAGGGCTACTTACAGTGTAAATAAATACTGGGTGAGTCCATGTCATCAAAGTGCTGTCGCCACTGGAACATCATGCCCAACACACAAGACATGACACCCAACCCAGTCACATTATACTGACACCTGGTCGACCAGTCCTGTCCAGTCCTCTAACCTTTGAGTGAAATTCCAGGCAAGGTATTACCAAGGTTACCTACACTTCGATCTGATTCAGAAGGATCGCAAATGAAAAGTGTATTACACATTTGGTGCAATTTTTATATGGATTTCAAGGAGCGCACATTTCTTGCTTACTGCTCATTCCAATGATGACACATATATGTGCATTTATAGAGCTACTTTGGTGTCAAAACATCTGTGAATTGATAAAGACAGGGATTGTTTAAATTGCTTTCCTAAATTGTGAAAATATTGCAGCGAATTAAATTCGATGTTATACGTTTCGTCAGAGTATGCGGAAAGAAAATATTTCTGTCGCTTTCACTTTTCCTGGTGTGACGTCAGCCACGAACGCATGACGTCATCAATCGCTGACGTGTATACACATATGACATTCCCCTTTCAAACGCTCTTGACGCCATCCCAGCATAAATGCCTTACTCAACGTCACAATTGTCTAATTTGACGTCATACAGGGAATTTTAACACGTCACATCAGGAAATTTTTTACGGACACAGCCGAAGATTTTGTTCTTCAAGGAATCTTCAGTTATATGGGTTAAATAGTGTTATTTATCAAAATCCTTTTGAAACTTGGTGTTAGGCTTATTCCGTACGATTTCTTTCATATCATTGTAATATTTCCATGCAGTTTGTATACTGGCCAGAGTGGCACTTGTTATTATAATATTTGTCTGACGTTTAACGCGTCCTCAATGATATTTCACTTATGCCACGACCACCAGCCGTCAACCAGCATTAGGGTGAAAGAAAATTGGGCAGAGCCCGGGGTAAAACCTAGACCATCCATAGACTTCTGGCAGGCCTTCCCACATACGAGGAGAGAGGAAGCCAATCAGAGCTGGTCTCAAACTTAAAGCTTATGCATTTGTAAGAAGATCCTGGGTTATTGTACTGCGCAAGTACGGTACGCTAAACAGCTAGGCCATGCACGGACGTGCCCACTCTGCATGTTTGCATGCGATGAAGGTCACTTATCTGAAGTTTTCTTCTTGCCTATAGAGATCGGGGGTGACGGAAGAAGGTACAGCATGTAAAAATTGTTGCCATTGATTCCAAGTGTGTACGGCGACGCAAAACTGACATCATAAAAAAAATTATAAAGAGAAAAAAATCTATGAACACAAGTGTTAAAGTTTCTCGCATGTTTTTTTGTTTTTTTTTTTAAATAAGTCGTGCGCACGAGATAACTGACCAGTAGAAACGCACAATTATCTCGGGAGCACGACATAATAAAGATGTCATGCGAAAGACTTAGCAAAATGTCGTGCGCACGGCTTAACAATGAACCTATACGAGCTGTCAATCAACAACGCCCATTTGACCAGTCGTAATCAATATTGTTGCAAGTAAATCCCACACATTGGTTACAAATGTTCAATATTTGTGTGAGGCCACGACGTCACAACTGCTTTCACTGGGAAGACAATGAAAAGTAACGTTGTCACGAGAAGGGGTATTTGGGACATAGCATGTGGTGGATCTATCCATTATCTCGTGCTCTCGACATTTTTATTATGCCTCGCGCACGAGATCTTTACTAAGTCGTGCTCACGAGATAATTGTGGTTAGTTATCTCGAGAGCACGACTTGGTGAAACACACGCACACACGCACGCACGCACGCGCACATGCACACATGCACACACGCACACACAGAAATATTAAACTATGTTTGTTTTATTACCAATATTTTTCTTTTGCACCATGCCACCTCTGGCGCTGCGTAAGTCAGTATAACTGCGTAAGTAAGTAAGACTGCCAGAAGATTTTGAGAGAAGATGAGAACAAAACGGAACTGTTGCACTTGGTTTCCAAGTATCTGATGCACTTAAAAGCTCACAAGAAGGGTTTCCCGTGTTCACGAGACTTTGGAGGCACAAGTCGACCCGCTCTCACGAAGATGTGAAAAAATGCCATGAAAAGATCATTATTACAACTGTTGATACAGTTGCTGTTGTCCATGTCGCTTCCGGTTATCATCTTCTTTTAACAGACATGACAGATAGAATCTAGATTGTCTCTGGCAGGACTTTCACTATGTCTTATGTATTACATTAATCCCGTAAATAACTGTGTCATATATTTTCCTATATTTTCAATAAATGTCCTTTAATTCCCATGTTTTTTTTATACACATTATGTCCTTTAGTGTTGAGCCAAGTGGAAATAAAGTCGACAACAGCAAACATGCCAGGAACAGCTGCCTTAACAGAGTTGATCCCTACGTCACAAACCACCATCAGTTCAACATCCGGTCTCACTAAATGCCGTGGTTCATTCTGTGATACACTGTATACATTCTGCTATCACGGTAAGAACAAAGACAAAATCAAGGCCATGCCATTGTCTCAGGTAAGAAAAGGTTCCAAATATTTATCAGAAAATAGGGACAAATAATTATATGCCGTTTAGCCCTGCTTCCTGTCATATTGTCAACCGCCAGAAATCCCGTAAAGCATGACCCCAGTTACAAGTATCTGAAATGGCTAGTAACCCTCTGCACCTGCTTGAAATATGTCCTGTATTCGTCCTGTGTTTTTTTTGAAAATATCCTATATTTTGTCGTGCATTCCTTCTTGTCGCCAGAGGACATGGGAGAAGCTCAATGCTTTGGAACATCTCCAAATAAAAACATATTTCCACATTTGTCACCCCACATATATATGCCTTGCGCATGTTATTTTAGTTATAACAAATTGCGTGGAGTTCAGAGTTGTAACTGTGTTTCTAGCTTCAGCACAAATCCGGCCCTGAATTATTCGTTGAGACGTGTTTGATATTTTTTTTTGCCGATGTCCCTGCATTGCAGGTGGGGCACATTGTGACAGGTCAAGCCGTCTTCCCATTTATGCCGAGTGCAGTCTTTCGGAATGAATGATTGATTATGACTTTACGTCACGTCGGCGGTATTTCAGCCATATCTTGGCGACCAAACTTCATGGGCTAAAGCTTGAGAAACATTTTGCGCATTGTGTCACGCGACGTGACTTATTGTGTCGATATTCTGCATTCTGTCACATACGGCGGTAAGGTCTCTTTTAAGCCATGCTTTTTTAAAAAAAAACACACTAAAAAAAATCAATCAAAAATCAAAACATCCGTTAAGCTGTGCTTTGTTTGGTTACTGATTTGTAATGTTCATTATTACACAAAGGCATCCAAGCTGTCCAGCCTGGTGCTAACAGCATGAGTAAAAGTCCAAAGTCCATTCATTCATACCATACATGGAGAGCTATTAAAATATGCAAAGAATCAGCCTCTGGGTTATATCGGACCAATATGTATAGGTATAGACTGGAAAAAAAATATACATGTCATTTTACAGCACAAAGAGATGTAAACTGGAACAGTGATTTCTAGCGTAAAGTTAATGCTGCAATTTTTGGTGGTAGTTTACACTCAATTTCTGTAGGATTAGGGGATATGGTGCACATGTTCATCAAACCTGTAAATTTACAAATGCATTACCCGTAAATATGTATCACAAATATCACTGTAAAAATCCAACAACTGTTTTCTCTGCTGCTTTGCTTCTTTCGGTTGTAATTTGAAAGTAGGTAAATGTAAAGTAAAGATATCGATGTATACCTAACACCATAATGAAAACCTACACGGCAGACTGATACAATCTTCTGAGCTCCAGTGAAGTATGTTGTTGGTGTGATATCTACATTTTTTTCAACGACAGAGTTACATCCGCGCAGGAAAGTTAAAAAAATTAATGTTGGGCTGTGCACGTGAGGATTTTTGGGTTGGTTCGATATGCATGGAATCAGCTCTAGGCCTATAGGGCATAAAAGAGGTGTTACTTAACGGGTGAATATATAGATATCTCTGACGGTACAGCAACGTGTAAATATATAGCAAAAATTACCGGCACAAACTTCCATCATTTTTTTTTCACTGCAAAACTACACCATTTGCTTTTGAATCGTATGCATCGGTTATATACTTGAAAGTAAGACGCTGTCATCGCCTACTCCCCTTGCTGTTTTAATGGAAACCTTATCAACGTGGCCGTATCTGGCGAACTTCTTTCCTATTGGATCCCTACCTACTGTTTCCTTCTTCACACTAATTTTCATTTCATTGTCGTAGAATGGGTTAGTGGGGGAATCACCAGTCGAAAATTGGAAGTTTTAGATCAGCCAAAGTGCTTTGGGCTTGTCAAGAACACGACCGGCGAAATACCAAAGGGCGGCATCTGCACAACCTGCTGTGTAATAATTCCATAATATTTTGTAAACGGTGCTAAGCAAACCACTCGGGATGTGTGAATGTCCTAACATGAATGTTTTCTTTAGAGTTTTTAAGATAGCTGGTAGTGTGATACATTTATCGATAGAGAGGCATCCAACAGAAGAACTTTGGGTCATTTTCTGGCTCAGTTTTAGAGATATGATTCAAAAACCCTAAGAGCCCGAGATAGGTCAGCTTTAAGTGTTCCCTACACAGCAATTACAAACATCTATATTACGCTTACAAATGATTATTAAACTACTCTGTTTATATGGCGCCAAAGAATTGGAATCCCTTTGTTTTGGACTTGTGGAAAAGATTGAACACATTTTAACTAAAATTCGGACTGCCATACTTGTGCCACAGTATGAAAGCATAAATATGGATCTAAAAGCTGACAGAGAGCACCACACAGTAGGCACCCTATGGGAAAATGTCAAGCTGTGAATACTTAATATGTACGAAATTTGAAACTTTTATCACAATGTGCACAAAATGGTTATTTTCATGTGCTTATCAGGTGGGCTAGCAGTTTCCATGATACCGGAAGGATACAAATAAGGTGGTAAACTGTTTTGAAGTCCAGACTATAAGTAGGAGATCTTCGTAATCCCGGTGCCAGGTGTCTACTGTTCAGGAATAGCTAGATGCGGAAGCGGAGCGCAATGACCCAGGAGCCTCCCACCAATGCGGTGGCTGTGAGGTCGAGTCCAGCTCGTGCTGGCCTCCTCTCCGGCGATACGCGGGAAGGTCAGCCAGTAACCTGCGGATGGTCGTGATTTTCCACCGGGCTTTGCTCGGTTTGGTCCCACCATAATGCTGGCCGCCGTCGTATAAGTGAAATATTCTTGAGTACGGCGTACAACACTAATCAAATAAAATAAATATATGAAGTCAGAATGGCCATAGGCTTAACGGAAACATGTTTATCTAGCGTAGCGCTTTGACACGTTGGAGACAGCATAAATAAATAGACGGAGTTCTAGGTTAGAAATTTGGAAGAGTACAGATCTATATTCCTGAAAGATAAGCTGGAAGAATGAAACCAATTTCAGGTGTAGTAAATGACATACTATTAACATGGACATTTACTAACTGGAGTAGGGGAATCTAACTTATACATTGAATGGGTTTGATTTTTTTGACACGTTGCTTATAAAAGTTGTGTATATCTATTACATGTGGTGACAACACAGCATTTTGAGTAACTGTAGACTGTGAAGTCTAGAAAATAACACGACGGCTGTTTTTAGAAAATTCTGCTTAAGTCCTGGTACTAGGGGGAGTGTAAGTTGTTACTTCTTCAACACTTACTGAAACAGTTAGAATAAAACCTTAGCTGAGGTAAGCTGACCCGAGGCCGGACTTCATCGGTAACGTGTGACCATTTGCCAACTATCACACTGTGGTCGCAGCTCTGGTTTCAATCTCTATGCTGTATTGTCTTTTATCTCTAACATATTAGACTGGGTCTGCATATATTACATATATTCCGATATCTGGCGTAAAGCGATGCTCTCCATACACCGGCTTCTAGGCTACATGGGCAGAGAACTAACTTTTACCAGCAAATTAATTGTAATGGAGTCTTAATATATACTGGGATTGTTTGTTTCTTTTCTTTTTTCATGCTTTATTCACGAAGTCATTGACCATCGTAAGCGGAGCTTATAGCGTGGCCGTATTCACAATTAAACAGTTGTCAATGACATGGAGTCTACATACATGATTGCTTGCTGCCAGTAATTATTAATAGAACTAATAATTCATCAAAAACGATAATAGTTTTGATCGTAACAATACTAAATATAGCTGTCAGCGACAGCGATGCCGGGGTTCAAGCCAGTAGAACTTGCAAGCGATGTCTGTAACGTTTGTTTTGCTACATTGGCACACATAGGCCTTCAGGAGATATGCAGGCGTTTGCACTCGGATATTTTCAGGTTTATTTCTGCAACAGTTTTCATTCACGTTAATTTCAAATATGGCGCGAATTACGCTTTTTCGCAATTCCATCGCAATTTGCGGCAAGAGTTAGCATCGCGGGAAAGAAATAAGACAAGAAGCAATGTGCAGCTTACAACATATGCCTGTGATAGTATGGGAAATATGACAAACTGGCTCTTTGACAGGTGGTGTCCTTATTAACACGACTTTAAACATTTACATAGGCACATAGTGCACACATAAGCCTGTGCACTCACCAGTTTTAAGCTTTAAAGCTGTATCGTTTGTCTCTCACTTGACTTCCATATATGAGGCATCTTGCGCTTTTCACATTTAGCGACAATGATATACATCTGAGAGAAAAGGGAAGGCCAGATACGTCATTAGGCCAGATTCGTGATTTAGACGTCAAATTACGTCGGGCAGCATACTTGCAGTATATGTACATTCATCCTAAACACGAATTCATTGTATATATCCATTATAGAGCAAAAAGATGAAATTTTCATCTTTCGGTTTGTAAAATTTGTCTCCATGCCTTGGGATGGTGTTAGGCCTTAAGACTGTGGCTCTAGCTTCATTGGTTTTGGATATACCCACTTCCGGTTTTGATGACGTCACTGCCGGTTCCCAAAATTTGCATACCTGGAATCAGTCTTCAAGACTGCATCAGATAAAACAATTTCAGACACTAAAATTCTTTCAAAAAATATTTTGAACAAAAGAGTTTTTTTGGTCACATGACATATTTACCCAATAGCGAGCTTCTAAAATTTTCCACCAATCAAACTTTCTTTTTCAAATTTGAAGTGCACAGCTTTGAATATACTACATAGTAAGTTTGAGAACAATCTGTACAATCTGTTAAAAATAGCTTGGAATTTAGATAATGACTTTGTTTTCCGCTTACACTGAAACATCTGTGGTTTCCGTATACATGTTGTGATCAACCTTTCCTCTTTTTAACGAAGTTTTCTTTATTTACATACGGGGGCCGTCCATAAAGTAAGTGCGCTCAATTTTTTGACAGTCCTCCCCCTGTATGAATCTTGTGCGATATGCCCTAAGCCCCTCACCTCCCTGCCCCAGCCCTGTGAGTAGTGCGTTGAACCACCATTAGGTACCGAACTATGACAACGTAGAAGTGCAGCCAATACTTCATAAAGGCTGTTACCCACGGGCGAATAAACGGCTTTAATTTCTATCATTTGTGAACGAGTTAACAACAGGACATTTTAATGCCTGAAACAGTAAACAGCACTTTGGACTGGTTTCTCTGGCTGATTTATGGTTGCCTCTATATCAGGGTTGGTTTTCGCTTGTTCCAAAGCTGTTGACAGTCGTCCTAGTGCTGGTTTTTGTGTTGAACATGCGACCGTCTTTATGGCCTAGTGGTTAGAGACACCGCCTCGGTGACGGGAGATACAGGATCAGCCCTGGGTTGGGTCATATGAAAGAATTTGAAAGTTCTACCAATATTTCCACATTAAATACCGGTGTAGTACTACATGTAACAGTCAGAGGCTCTTTAGCAGCTAATGGTACGTGTGATGTCCCTTTTATTAAGCCGGTTCAATATGGTCCATAAAATCCACCATATAATCAAAATATTTGACAGTATAATTTGGTGGAAAAAAATGTAAAAAAAAAATCATTAAAGGATTATTTAGATACAGTTTTTAATGCACTGTTCACTCATTACAGCTTCAATGTTGAGTGGTCTTTCACTTTGTCAGTATTTTTTTCCCGAATGTCCGAGCTTTTCTCGCAAAAAACTTAAATCCAACACTACATAGGCCTAAGTATATAGTATTACATTACTGAGGCTAAAAACTTCAGACGCTTCGAGAAACTGGGCCCTGGGCATTTCCATACATGTGATACTTTGTAACATACATGAATGCAAAATGAAACCAGAGTCCAGTTTAACTTTACATGTAATTTTTATGCTGGTATTATGCTTGAACAGTATAGCCCTTTGGTTTCAATCTGGTTACCGCCTGCTTGCAAATGCATTTGCAGTTACAGAAATAGGCATATACCAGTGTGTATAACCTTGTTGGAATTACGATTTGATCCAGAGATCTTCAAATGGCGAGAACCAAATGCCAGACCTAGCGTTAATATTATGTATTTACTGGTATGAAGCTAAGTAAAAGTTGGAATGTAATGAAATTCAATCGTGAGACTGAAAACCATTGTCAATGAGGAGATTTATTCCATCGGGTTAAACAAATTCATGTTTGCTGCATACCCGAGGTAAATATGAAACACAAATCTTCAGAAATTTACATTAAAAACGAACAATGAGATTGCTACAGTAGTTCTCTTGCTTCCTCCCACTTATACCGGACGCCGTCCAGGAAAAACCAGCGTACTGGAAACCTGTGCCTGTAACAAGTGCGACAAGTATGGGGAGTTAGGATGGCAGGCTTCATCCACTCGTTTAAAGCAAGAGAGAGTCCTATGATTAGAAAGTCTTTTTTGCGGTCCTGATTTGGTTGGTCATTGTTCACTTCCCATGAGTCTCGTTTTTCCTCTTCTCTGTTTCAATCCTCCCAGGGGTTTTTATTTTCCTCTTCTCTGTTTCAATCCTCCCAGGGGTTTTTATTTTCCTCTTCTCTGTTTGAATGGAAGTACCTAAACAAGTAACAAGGAATTGCAAACTGAGTGGTTAAACAAGTACCAAGGAATTTCAAACAAATTGGCTAAACAAGTAATAATCAATGGCAATCAAAGTGTCTAAACAAGGAATTGCAAACGAAGTGGCTAAACAAGTAGTTATCAATGACAAACGAAGTGACTAAACAAGTAACGACAACAGAGCTAACTACACAAGTAACAATGAATTACAATTGAAGTGACTAAACAAGTAACAAGCAATGACAACTGCAGTAGCTAAACAATATAGAAAGGTATGTGCAATGTTAAGTGTGTGTGTGTGGAGGGGGGGGGTGTTAGTTATGTCAACGAGCCTTTTGTTTCGCGCTTCGTCGTTTACGTTTTCGGCGCTTCGTCGTTTACGTTTTCGGCGCATCGTCGGAGATTTTTTCGGCGCATCCGCGTTTACATTTTCGGCGTTTACATTTTCGGCGTTTACGTTTTCGGCGCATCGTCGGTTACTTTTTCGGCGCATCGTCGGAGATTTTTTCGGCGCTTCATCTTTTATGTTTTCGGAGGCTCGTGTTGTTTGATTAAGGGGAATAGTTGAGTGTTATGTTGTGTTATTTCGGGTAGGTGCAATTTAAACAAGGCAACTGAATAACAAGACAACTGAATAACAAGGAAACGGAATAACAAGGCAACTGAATAAAAAAGAACCAAATAACAATTCAACTAAATAACAAATCGCGGGAAAGAAACGAAAAATCGCGGGAAAGAAACGAAAAATCGCGGCAAAGAACGAAATCGCGTCAAAGAAAGGAAGGAAATCGGGGCGAAGAAAGGAAGGAAATCAGGGCAATCAAATAAACACATCAAGGCAAGGCAATCAATTAATCAAGGCAAGGCTATCAAATAAACACATCAAGGCAAGGCTATCAAATAAACACATCAAGGCAAGGCTATCAAATAAACACATCAAGGCAAGGCAATCAAATAAACAAATCTAGGCAATCAAACAAACACATCAAGGCAAGGCAATCAAATAAACACATCAAGGCAAGGCTATCAAATAAGCACATCAAGGCAAGGCTATCAAATAAACACATGAAGGCAAGGCAATCAAATAAACAAATCTAGGCTATCAAACAAACACATCAAGGCAATCAAATAAACACATCAAGGCAAGGCAATCAAATAAACAAATCTAGGCTATCAAACAAACACATCAAGGCAAGGCAATCAAATAAACACATCAAGGCAAGGCTATCAAATAAGCACATCAAGGCAAGGCTATCAAATAAACACATCAAGGCAAGGCAATCAAATAAACAAATCTAGGCTATCAAACAAACACATCAATGCAAGGCAATCAAATAAACACATCAAGGCAAGGCAATCAAATAAACACATCAAGGCAAGGCTATCAAATACAGACATCAAGGCAAGGCAATCAAATAAACAAATCTAGGCAATCAAACAAACACATCAAGGCAAGGCTATCAAATAAACACATCAATGCAAGGCTATCAAATAAACACATCAAGGCAAGGCAACCAAGTAAACAAATCTAGGCTATCAGACAAACACATCAAGGCAAGGCGATCAAATAAACACATCAAGGCAAGGCAATCAAATAAAAACATGAAGGCAAGACTATCAAATAAACACATCAAGGCAAGGCTATCAAATAAACACATGAAGGCAAGGCAATCAAATAAACAAATCTAGGCTATCAAACAAACACATCAAGGCAAGGCAATCAAATAAACAAATCTAGGC
The DNA here is from genome assembly GCA_016165875.1 of Acanthopleura granulata. NCBI lineage: Eukaryota > Metazoa > Mollusca > Polyplacophora > Chitonida > Chitonidae > Acanthopleura > Acanthopleura granulata. Next base: position 11,500,354 of record JABBOT010000007.1, read on the forward strand.
TATCAAACAAACACATCAAGGCAAGGCAATCAAATAAACACATCAAGGCAAGGCTATCAAATAAGCACATCAAGGCAAGGCTATCAAATAAACACATCAAGGCAAGGCAATCAAATAAACAAATCTAGGCTATCAAACAAACACATCAAGGCAAGGCAATCAAATAAACACATCAAGGCAAGGCTATCAAATAAACAAATCTAGGCTATCAAACAAACACATCAAGGCAAGGCAATCAAATAAACATATCAAGGCAAGGCTATCAAATAAGCACATCAAGGCAAGGCTATCAAATAAACACATCAAGGCAAGGCAATCAAATAAACACATCAAGGCAAGGCTATCAAATACAGACATCAAGGCAAGGCAATCAAATAAACAAATATAGGCAATCAAACAAACACATCAAGGCAAGGCTATCAAATAAACACATCAAGGCAAGGCTATCAAATAAACACATCAAGGCAAGGCAATCAAATAAACAAATCTAGGCAATCAAACAAACACATCAAGGCAAGGCTATCAAATAAACAAATCAAGGCAAGGCTATCAAATAAGCACCTCAAGGCAAGGCTATCAAATGAACACATCAAGGCAAGGCTATCAAATAAACACATGAAGGCAAGGCAATCAAATAAACAAATCTAGGCTATCAAACAAACACATGAAGGCAAGGCAATCAAATAAACAAATCTAGGCTATCAAGCAAACACATCAAGGCAAGGCAATCAAATAAACACATCAAGGCAAGGCTATCAAATAAGCACATCAAGGCAAGGCTATCAAATAAACACATCAAGGCAAGGCAATCAAATAAACAAATCTAGGCTATCAAACAAACACATCAATGCAAGGCAATCAAATAAACACATCAAGGCAAGGCAATCAAATAAACAAATCTAGGCTATCAAACAAACACATCAAGGCAAGGCAATCAAATAAACACATCAAGGCAAGGCTATCAAATAAGCACATCAAGGCAAGGCTATCAAATAAACACATCAAGGCAAGGCAATCAAATAAACACATCAAGGCAAGGCAATCAAATAAACACATCAAGGCAAGGCAATCAAATAAACACATCAAGGCAAGGCAATCAAATAAACACATCAAGGCAAGGCTATCAAATAAGCACATCAAGGCAAGGCAATCAAATAAACACATCAAGGCAAGGCAATCAAATAAACAAATCTCGGCTATCAAACAAACACATCAAGGCAAGGCTATCAAATAAACACATCAAGGCAAGGCAATCAAATAAACAAATCTAGGCTATCAAACAAACACATCAAGGCAAGGCAATCAAATAAACACATCAAGGCAAGGCAATCAAATAAACACATCAAGGCAAGACTATCAAATAAACACATCAATGGAAGAAAATCAAATAAACAAATCAGGGCAAGGGAATTAAATAAATAAATCAAGACAGGGCAATTAAATAAACAAATGAAAGAAAATTAACTGAAATAAACAGATCAAGGCAATTAAGTGAAGAAATCGCGAATCGCGGCAAGTCGATAGGAAATCGCGGCACGTTGATAACAAATCCCGACACGTCGATAAGAAATTGCGACAAATCAATTCACTGAAAGATGTATCTAAATAAACTAATGAACTAAGTAAGGAAACTAAAGAACTAACTAAATAAGCCAGTTGTTTAACTTGATATTTTTATCAATTACTATACCATAACTAAACTAAATAAATCTACTATTTAAATACAGTAACTAAAAGAACTAAATAAACTAAAAGAACTAAATAGCAATAGAATCAAGGCAATTAAGTAACAAATCTCGACTCGCGACTCCCGACACGTCGATAAGGAATCGCGACAGGTCAATAAAAAATCACGACACGTTTTCTTTTATTTATATGAAGTATATACCATAAATAAACTAAATAAATGAACTATTTAAATAAAGTAAAGGACTTAATATGCTAAACAACTAATTAAACTAAACAAATAACGAAATACCAAGGTAAACAACTGGCTTATGAACTATAAATAGTAATCCACTTCACCATTACCGTATCAAGGTAAACAACTGGCTTGTGAACTATAACTAATAATCCACTTCACCATTACTGTATCAAGGTAAACAACTGGCTTATAAACTATAACTAATAATCCACTTTACCACCACTGTATCAAGGTAAACAACTGACTTATAAACTATAACCAATAATCCACTTCACCATTACTGTATCAAGGTAAACAACTGGCTTACAAACTTTAATGTTAAATGACATAAACAGACTGACCATCAAACAACTACTTCACTATCACTGTAACTAAATATTTTAAATACCTTAAATGCCGTGAAACCCTAACTATAGAATACATCATCACACTTTTTACATTTTACCAATAACACGTATCTCTCTGCGCGCGCCGCGTTTTTCGTCCGTCTGAAATGTGTCCCTTTTCAAGGTCTTACATATATACACAGCCCCACCCCCTCCCACGCTCTCCTCTCCAAGTTTGAATAGCGGCGAACGTCAATGACAAGCACACGCGGTAATTCTGTCATTATTTGGTGAGTGCAGGTGAGCTTTATTCTGCTTTTGTTTTTTGGAGGCTTTGTTACATAAGCCAATCTTGCCTTCCCTGGTTGCTTGATTTCACTGAACCAGTTCCAGTGTCATATTGCCTAACAATGGAGTCAGCTTGGTGGCTGTTGTTGAATATAGAGAACAAAATATTGAATGTCTTCATATGTACACTATAGAGGTGGGTGGGGGTGGGGAGGTGTGTGTTGTCCTTACACAGCCACCTGGCGCAGTTCCAGGTTAATCCCTCATGCAACACGGACTACACGCTCAGGTGGCTTGCAAACGAATGATGTCTCATGAAGAGCACATGGAAATAACGACAAGCAAATCTGACTATTTATTTATTTATTTATTGATCTATTTACAACGCGAAAGTTTTCAAGAAATGATACAAAAAATATCTCAGAAGTGAGAACCATCCCAGACTGATAACAGCAACATGTACATTATTGAACCGCTCAGGGTAAATAAGTCTGAACAAAACACAGCTCGACTAATGCATGATTTTTCTTTTCAAGGGGATCTCTCTGCATGCTGTATGTGCCTTACAAATAGTCTGAGGAGTTTCAAGAGTTAACTGGTTTGTGGAGTAATCAAATCGAATCTGTGGCGTTATTTTATCACAAGGCCAGTAAGATGGTATCTGTGGAGGGTATAGCATAAGTGGGGTGTAGAATTCCTTCCAGTCTGCTCATTTAAATATTTTTTTGTGGTAAAAGTTTACTTTTATTGCAAATTTACTTTTTTGATGAGGTTCCTCCATAGGGGTAGGCATCCGTAGTAAACTGCACTCCCCTGCTCTCTCCATAGTATACATATGAAGATATTCATTATGTTTGTGTCGAGCTCGTGCCCTGTAGAGGAGTTCATATGTTTATTTCCGTTTCGCTGATCTGCCCCCTTTGCTGCCAGTTGCACTGAAAGTATATGGTGCAACGCGTAGCGCATGCCTCAAGCTGTGGTGCTGGATAATGCCTCGGACTAACAGTGAACACATTTCACAGTCGTCTTAAACTTAACCTCCCCCCCTTTCCAATACACTAATTATGATCTTGGGTGAACAACCCGAAGAATTTAAATCTGTTGAGCAATGCACGAGTTAAGTACAAGGCGTGAATCCCTTCCGACCACCAACGTACATATATGAAGTAAGTAGCTGTAAAACTCTCCAAATTAATATAGTAAATGCACATTTTCGAAATATTTGAAGTGCAGCAAGTCTAGTATTCATCGTTATAACTCAACAATTGTGACACTTATGTTGGCCTACAGTCTTTAAGGCTCATTGATTTTCAGCTTTAGAGCTATAACAGTTTTCTATGATGTGATCTTCAAACGTTAGAAACACCCGCCCATTATAATTTTTAATTCCAATTTAGTTACAGGAAAACTATATATCAGAGAAAAATAATCCAGATTCATCTTTAACACGCCTAATTGCATGTATGTACCTGTGTACGTTTTCTTTCAAAATTCAAAACCACATGATTACGCGACATAATTGACCATAATTAGTGAGCTTACATGATTTCCATACAATTTGAATAAAGGTTTCAAACTGTATTTCTTTATTAGATGTGCAAAAGCATATCGATTTTCAAAGCAATTGGATAATTTAAGCAGTTCTGGTGACGCTTTACGGACCATCACGTAACACGAGCAATTTGAAAATAAACATTGGAAGTAAACAAAGATTGTCATTGGCAGTTTTCTAGAATGCAATTCTTGTACCGTTACATACAAGAGAGAATCCTGAATTAGGCCGTGGGTCTCATTTAAACTAATTGTTGTATCACATCATGATTTAAGCTGCTCAAATCTATTCACAGGTCAAATGTACATGTGCAATTTATCCCAGCCGTGCATTATAGGCCTAAGGTTTGTTTTCCAGAAACTCCCAAGTTTCTTTGGCAAAATACTTGGCTGTGCGGTCTGCAGTCTTTAAACCTGCACTGTTTATATCCAATTTATAACAATCTGACAGATATAAAAGATGATTTAAACAGATAAGGATGATATTAACAATTAAGGGAAAACAGCCAGTGTGAGAACGAGGATGATGGCACCATGTTATGATCCCTATGTGAAGACAGCCCTCAGCAAACAAATGTGAGAGATGGTGCAGGGCCTTCAGATTTTATTTGGAATATCATAGTGGGAAGCTGTAACTTTGAACATCAAGAGTGGTATTTTATGAAATGTATTTGCCACTAAAAATGTTTCTTTAGGCGAAACTTTAAGATATTTAGCTTATGGGCAGTACAAGTATAGGTTAGACATTGTTTGATTACAATTATTGTTTGGTGACATTTCAAAGTATAAGGCATGATCCGAGATGAGGTGTTGGGTAATCGAAGGCAAGCATCCCCTAACTTTAATTACGTTTGGCACACACCTGCAATGCAAGGCATCTGGGTCAACACTTGTGTGATGAAACGTATATTCATATACTCTAGGCAATATAGAATAGTCATTTTTCACTGACTCTATGTTCTTTACGGCTTTTTGAATGGCTAAGAAATACTGGGAGAGTTTCGAGATTTGAGCTAGTGACACCATGATGACCTTTTTGAGCCGTTATGATGTCACTTCGTGGCAGACCACAAAAATAGCAAGACTGTGGCGACACGGTGTGCTGGTTGTGTTTGGGTGTCTTTATATATTTTCAGTTGTTTATTGATTTCAAGCCCCGTGAACGCGTCAGTGAAGGCCCTATCCCTAAATAGGATGTATTTATTTCTTTGAGTGGCGTTGTACGCAATATTCAACAATATTTCACTTACCACCACGACCGGCATTATGGTTGAAGGAAAAAGGCAGAGCCCAGAAGAAATCCACGACCATTCGCAGGTTACTGGCAGACCTTCCCACATAAGGCCTAAATAGGAGTACTGACGCAAATCATATTTACAGTCTTTCGTCAAGGTGGTAAATACAGGTCAGCTTTCATAGTGTGGAGATATATTTGTCACAAACTGTTTTCAAGACGTGGAGGGAAGGCGGGGCTCCTGGATCTGGTTCTACATATTTTGAGTGGAGACATTGAGCTCTAGTCCCTCCAATACAAGCTTCTTTCAAAACACATATCAAGTTACAAACTTTCAATCTACATTTTGAAGAACCTGAACATGATTTCAGGACTATCACCGAATCTTGGTGAAATGAAACCAATTTGAACAGTGAAATCCTGAATGACAATTATATTGTATTTCGCAAAAGACAGCCATATTTCAACTACAGTAAACAGCTTGAAACAAAAGGCGGCGGAGTGCTAATTTCTATACGAAATGTCGAGACACCCAAAAGATCAAGAAATGAACACTGAGCTCCAGTGAGTGCAGATTTATTTCAAGAAGAGATCTGTGCTTAATGGCTCTGTACATGTCCCTGTCTGTAGTATTTCAGAAAAGGACAAACACAGAGAGGGTGCAGATGAGGCAAGATGTATTCTGGTTATCAGTACAAGTCTTCGTGTACATCAATCACTGTTGCCAAGCCTGGCGGAGATCCTTACTGGTACATTTACAACGTGTGCGTTGTATAAGACACTACACCATCTCCCATGGTCTACACTCAATGGAACAGCTTGACTGTACAATGCTATTGATAGTTTTGTGTTTAAAAAGAATCGGATATTAGCTGTATTGGACTGTGAACTGTGGACGTAATTGTAATTAAAACTTGGCTCTTTATTTGCTAAATGAGTGTTTTATTTTGTCAAAGTGAACAGTGATCATACATGTACAACTACACGTAGGCTTTTGTGTAGCGTAAACCTGTTATACAGTATAAAATGTTATTCGTGATAAAGAGATAGAATCTAATATTTTCAGCGTGTTGCTATTATTGACATGTGCTTTTCAAAATGATGTTTGCAAGCGATTGTATCCACAAGACTCCTTCCCATACTGTTACATGTTACACACATTTTCACAAACAGCACCACTCACGTTCATAATTTGCAGAGTATAGATAGAAACTAGAACTAACCAACGTGGCTCTGAAGGAAAAACATGGCCGTCAAGCATTAACGCGGTTTAACCTAATAGTCCAGAGTGATCTTACTCTACATGGTAACGATAACAGGCCGTTAAATGCATCGGTTCTGATTTACTATATCTTGGTTATGTTTTTATGAGATAAATTTGCGTTTAGACAGCGAATGTGCATAACTGATCACCTTTACATCGACACTTTCCGTGCTTTACTTGAATGATGCTCTCTGAAATTTATTTCATTTATTCATTTGATTGGAGTTTTATGCTGTACTCGAAAATATTTCACTGCATTAATTTATTTATTTGATTGGTGTTTTACGCCATATTCAAGAATATTTTACTCACACGACGGCGGCCAGCGTTATGATAGGTTGAAACCGGGCAGAACCCAGTGGACACTCACGTCCACGTGCATGTTGCTGGTGGGCCTTCGCAATTACGCCCAGAGAGGAACCCAGCATGAGCTGGACTTGAACTCATATCATACTCATTGGTGAGAGGTATGGAGTCGTTAAGCCGCGCTGCCGCGTTAATCCTCTCGGCCACGGAGACCCGTTTCACTACTTGGTGAGAGGAGGAATCTGGGCAGAGATGTCGGGAAACCGACGACCATCCACAGGTTGCTGGCAGAATATCTCACGTACATACAATAAAATGCTTTTAAACAGTTAAAAGAAAGAAGCAAACATTGGCATCAACCCAACTTTATTCAACCTGAGTACAGTTTTCTTCTTTGATCCTTCTACATTTTGTCTATCTTACTGAAATAGCACTTAAAATAGCGAGGTCTACATGAACATGTGCACATCTTGAAAACAAAAACTTGAAAGAATTTACTCCTACAACTCCGATGTACAAAATGCATAAACAAAAACATGTAAAAGTGGGTATACCATATAACAGCCTAATACACTAATACTGTCTGGTGACCCCTTTGGGTAAGCTCTTCCAAGATGATGGTGGTACTGATAATCAAAGTATGCTTATCAGCATGCAAGGTATCAACTACTGGCCTTCTGGACAACTTTTACACCAATATGCGTGTTTATCCCGCGTCATACAAAATCCTCTGCTTTTTACTGAACTGAAGTGGACACGTGGTAGACGTGTATATCTCTAAACCCTGCAGCACATGATATATATGCGTCTGATGACTCAAGAGTAGAGAGAACACCATGACGAAACAGTTACAATGGCACTAACGACACACGGTCACAAAAGAATGTTGAATAAACATTGTCACTAACATTATGGCGTCATGATTCCCAGATAACTGCTTGGTAATTCAAAGCTCCTCGACGCGACAGGAAATTACTTTTTAAACTTCTTTTCTTTTTCAAGAAACAAATTTTCTGTGTAGTTTTTAGGGTCAGTAAGTTTCATAATGGGCTCGGCTGATGCCCTGGCCAATAGGAGGTTTACAGATCCCATATAGGTACGTATCCTTTCACTCAGTAACCATGTAACTAATACTATCCATTAGCACCAAATACATGTAACAACATGAAACAAGTGATAACTATACACTGTGTAACTATGTTTGAATGAAGACAAATACATCCTACATGTAAATGTTTGAAGACTAATTTAACAAGTAAAAAAGGATTCTAATATGCTTTGTGTAGTAATCTTAAATTTTATTTTCTTTTCTTCAACTGAACTCTCAAAATTATTTGAAATTGTCCCATTATACTCTATTGGTATCAATTATTTTACTGACAGCTGAACAATTATTAAAATGTGTACAAAAAATCTGGATACCATATTGATCTTCTGAGGATTATGCATATTAGTTATGATTATGAGCTTTCCTGTACATGTGCACGAATACAAACTGATAATGATCAAGAAAATTGTTCATGTTTCTATGGCATATAACTGAAATTTTTGAATTCAGTCAAAGTTGACAATATCCTCTTGCCTTGGGCTCTCCAAAATAACACAGCAATACGGAAACACCTTTTTCAGTGTATAGATATATATGTTAAAAGAGTATTCTAATCATTAAAAATACATCTTCATAGATATTAACTTTAATAATTCTTTCTGTTTGACCAAAAAGCCTCGTTCTGTTTTGATTTCTTTCAGATGCATGTGTAAGTTTTTTCAGTGACATTCTGTAGCAGTTTAGGCTTTCTATATGATACCTCTGCATCCCATACATGACTTACCGGTGCATACATCTCTGCCATTATGCAAAACAACGGTTAATTGCAGTAAATGTGATGGAAATCCTTTGTCCAGTACGATAATACGTATAATTATTAGAGGGGAAAAAATGACTATTGTTAAGACAGGGATTACAATACAGTGCTACTTATAGCCTATCCTTGCACCATGGCCTCAAACAAACAAACAATTTCAGTACCGTACAGCAACAGATCAAACCTGCTATTAACAATTTAGCAGTATAAAGAAAATGGCAGTGATTACATTTTCCACTAATCACTGTACCCTTAAAATTCTGGAATATGGCATTGAACACTGATAGAATACAAAATGACGTAATTCATACGCATATGCTATGTATAATTTAATGTTATGAATGTAACTGACCAAGTTTAATTACATTTGGTCTAGCTGTCATGCTTTAACTACAGGAGGGTGACCTCCTGTTGCATAATGACATAATGGAAGAGATCAAAAACTTTCAGTCAATTCTGCAAGGTTTAAACCTACAGCATCGGATATCGGACAAATAACAACAAACCAGCATTCAATGTGACAAAGTTTAAACATGTTACAACTAAAATTTACGAACAACAAAAATGAACGATCTGAAAGAAAGGAGCCAAACTGCATCTTGAATAAATAATTCAGAATCATGTGTTAATAATTGTGGCATATATCCAGCCTTCGCACCTGAAAAATGCTGAAGTCGCTCGTGTTGGTATATCAGGAGTTGCAGCATTTGTTCTCCCTTTCTATGAGTTGATCTTAACTGTTCGAATCATTATCAATCATGAAAATCTGCAACCTGATTGTCTCCCCTGGTTGCTGGCTCTCCGATGGTAGAGTCAAAATGTGTTTTATCATATATTCCATGGCTTCATCTGTTGTAGAAATGAAATTAAAACTTCTTTTAACTAAGATTAAAAAATTTATTATTGGGTTACAGGGAGTTATTCATTTGTAGACCTGGGAATGTCAGACACTTACCAATGTGCAACTGAAATGAAACCAGGCAAATAAATTTATTAACAAGCTAGCACAAATTTGCAACAGCTTCAACATCCTGCTAAAATCTATGTCATATTACACCCAGGCATCTCACTAAATGAATGGCCCCGTAAATCCGTGTATATCTTGTCAAATTATAAATTTTAATTAAATTTTACCCAATCTTATTCTGCGGGCATACTGTAGGCTAAACAGCATTTGCCTGATTCGTGATCAGTAGATCCAAGGTTCAATCCTGGAGTGAGTCATGGACTTTAAATCAGTAACTTTGATACATGAAGTGTAATACCTCACCTGGAACTCAGCATAATGACATCAGCCAGTCAGTTGAAGATGTTAATTACAGATCAGCTTGGTGCCAGCATCATGTTGGTTGCTCTGCCTAGTGTCCTTCCTTTCTTACAGTAATTTATTTGACAATTTACGCTGCATTCTAGAATACATCACAGTTATGCAACGACGGCCATCATTTTGGCGGGAGATGGTGTCTTTGACAATTACGTGCAACAGTTGGTGATACGACCGACTGAGTTACTTCACTCCATAATCAAACATAGCACAGCTTTGAATCGCTCGGCAGAAGTTTGGAAATATGTTTGACAGGCATTAGAAGTCAAACATGAACTTTGACCTATTAGAAAGTAGTTCAAAGGTCATTAACAATGACCAGGCACACTCTATAATTAAGTCTCAGGGCGCTCCAGCTATACCCACCTACTTATATTTAAGTTAGTTTTGGCTGATTTGGGGGAACCATCTCGGCAGTACTTGCTCAGGTAAGTTGTGTTTATCTGAACCTCATCCAAGTCGCGCTGAAAACAAAACATAACAATTAATTACTGTCTCAGTCATAGGCTGTAACCTCATTGGTATGCCTTGCAGTAAAGGGAGTTCACAAATTCTGTATAGACAAGAGTTACAATCAATATCCCCAACCCTGCTTTTGATAATCATAAAGCATGTCATACATGTATACTCAAGGAGGCCTACATTTAAAGGGAAATGCACTCGGAGTCTTAAATGTTCTATATTTAGAGCAGGAATTGCAGAGAAATCAATAACCAATGAGAATGAAGGAAATCTTTAAAATATGCAAAAATTATTCATGAATTTGTGGCTGGTTTTCAAAACTTGACCTGTGGGATACACACAAAAGTTCATAAAAATCAGACAATGTCTGTGGCTGTTATCTTCAGAATATTGGACTTAAATATGCAGGCACTTAATTCATGATCTGCTAGCTAAGAGTGACACTCAGACTGCATCTGCATCCGCTCTTTAGCATTATTATTGTATTATTATTATTACCTGGCCTCTCTTTTAATACAAGACCTCAGCATGAGTGCGTCAATATAGAGAACAGACATACAGCTATTTTGGCTGCATGGTTACATTCATTTCCATGTTAGAGTCAGACCTACATGTACATCACATCTTCACTGAAGCTATAATGTACAGATTAAAGATAAATCCTCTGAAATCAGTAAGCTTTTATTTTGCCTTCAAAACTGAGTCAAATGTGGCAGGTCTGAAAAAACAAATTTCAAGGAACTTTACCATTGTTTACATACTAAACAAAGCACTCAAAATGACTAATGTACTAACATCCGCATCTGGTATATAAACAGTACCTACACATAAACTTAAATTAAAGTTTTAGCATAAACCATTCATACAAATAAATGACACGAATAAATACACTAATCAGAATAAATAATGAACTCAAATGATTCAGTAAAATTACATCTGATGTTCTTAGATTGCCACCAATATACACTGGCAAGAGCACCACAAGTAGTGTATAATGTAACTCACGACCATTATTCCTATCTTTTAACCTGGGTGATACGCTTATGACGTCATAGCGTTTAGCAGCTTGGGGAGGGGGAGGTACCGTTATGACGTCATAGGGTTTGGCAGGGTGCCAAGTTACAGGAGTCATACAGTACACGAGATTATGCGTGCATATAAAGACAGGGCTCATCAATGGGTTACTTGTGTGTACAGAAATATAAAGAATACGGCGTGAAATATCAGCTTTTAGTTGGGATATCAATTTAAATAATAGAAAAACTGTATATAGACACTCGTAATATATATATTTTTTCCCCAGTATGGATGTAAATACATATTATGCTAAGATTTGAAAGTTCTTTCTGGGGAATGGGCGCTCTTACAAGGGCGTTTGGAAACGGTTTGTACACCGTAGCTTGGCAGCCGAACGTAGGTTAGGTAGAACGGGCGGCGGGCAAACCCTGGGCATCCAACTTCGTGCAGGCGAAACTCAGTCTCAACCACGCCGTCTTCATCCTTCCCCGGGCAATCACCAAAAAAGACCCCTGATGTATCGGAAACAATGATGGTTCGGTCGCCATTAGCCATTCTCCATCGCCCAGGTATACTGTTACTACTGCTACGGCTCTGTCCTGCTGTCTAGCTCGGTACCCTTCATCATAACTTTTCATCTGGCCGTAAATCTCCACGAATTTGTGCCAAGCTGCCTGTTTGACCCTCTCCGTCTCCAGTACTTCATCGGCCCCGGCTCCTTTTTAACCTCCATCGCTCCTCGAGGCAGGTATGGCGAGTTAGGCTGGAATAGTTAACACGGCAACCTTCACACTGCTTTTTCATGACTTTGCTAATAAGTGGGAGCCATATATTCCAGCATTTTGGAGCACATAACGTTATTCAGAATGGTGTAACTCCCTCTCTGTATAAAAATACATAGGCCTACATGTAAAACACAACTCCACAAACGCTTTCGCACAAAGTGCATATAGCCTGTCAGTCAAACGGCTACGTGTGGCAGACGATGAAGTCCCCACCAGGCGTGACGTCACACACCATGACGTCGCATGACAAGTCCAGCAGGAGATTCCCCAATTTTTTTTGTTTGGGGTTTGTTTTTTTGACTACGATATGGTATTCTCTCCAATTCATCCATCAATTTCAATCTGAAAATATACTACATGCACATAATACATAAATACATAAACATTTATATACCTTTTTTATACAATAAAACAGATAAAAATTTGTATATAGAAATTTATATACTCGCCAGAGGGCAGCACCGATTTCTACAGCTCCACAAATTTGACGATGTACAGTGCCGCTAGTCTGATATGAAGTGTTTCGTGCAGACGATGGCCTCGAATGAAAGGGTATGTGACGATGAATCGCTAGTTAAATATCCTACACTTCATGTATGCAAAGCCACTGAAGTTTTGAAGTACTTAGCTCCCTAAGACATAGGGCCTAATATCTACACGAAATAATCTGTGTCATGTGTCGAACACCGATGCCGGAGCCCGGGGACATGAACACCTACATGAACACGCATGGCCTGCATTCTTGTTTGCTCCGGCGGGCTTGCGTGTCTTTTGCATTTTGAATGTGCGTTTAAAATCCTTGTGGACATCATGGCTGAAAAGCTGCTTGACTTTGAAATGTCGATAATGCTTGCAAACTCGCCTATTCATTTCCCCATATTATGACGTGATAGCTAAGTCTGAACATGGCGGCATTTTTTAAATTTTATTGTACAGTTATTAGAGGACTGGTGTAATATTATAATACCATACATTTTAATTTCTCGACTTTGACCTAAATTTAGGGCGGTTGATAAATGACAGCCCCACTCCAGCATGTAACTGTGCAGTGAAGGTGATGTGCAGGGAAAAGTTTCCTCATCTTTGTTTCTTTGCGACCAAAGACATCTCTGATGGTGAAGAGCTTCGCTGTGATTATGGTGGTGATGAGACCTTCCTTCCATGGAGACAGGTTAGTGGCAAACAGTATTGTGGGAAATCCAAAATGTTCAGGATTTCATTATTCAGCATGACGGTGTGATGGCTTGTGTTGAAGTGTTTAACAATTTGTGATTTTTTTACGCCGTTTTTGTAGTAGATCTGATGGTAACGTGTGTACATCAGTTTTCTTCAGTCAGTGTTCAGATTTTATGATATCTATTGTTATTTTCAGTGTTCTGGTGCCATTTGAAGTGTGCATTTAAATAAATTGACACTTCAAATGTCCCTGCTGATCTGTCATCATTAGACATAGAAGTACATGGGCATATTTTATGAAATGAATTTTGTATTTTTTCTTACTGCAGGGTACAAGATCAGGTACACTGAACAACTGAGTTCCTTTTGATTTTGTTGTTTTGTTTTCATTTGGTATTGATTTTAAAGTTTTTACTAATCTAAAAGAATAATATATGAATTCACACTGAAAAGCTAAATAAAGCAGTGTACATGTAACTGTTCTGAAGAAGCTCATGATTGGATATTGGTATTTTGATTAACATGCATTTCCAAACCATTGCGAAGACGATTTTCACACCAAACCACATGCCCCCCTCCTCATATATGTTAAATGTCATACATGTACATGGGTGATTCATCAGTTACTTGCCTGTGTTTTTGCCATGAGTATCTGGCTTCCTTACCAAATTTAATAACTGGTGCCCAGTCATAATTATGTGGTTCATGTAAATACATAAAGGGAGACCCACAACATTGACAATAGGGCTATAGTTAATTTTTGATGGCATGAGTTCAGGCCTCTACTTCAAGGGCTGAAGGACTCACAAAGACAGGAAATATTCATGATCATGTCATATAACTTCAATATCTTCAATATCCATTATTAATTATTATTTATAAACCAATCGTTAGAAAAAATGTGCATCTGATTTGTGAAAGTAGTACCCTGGGATAGGACGTGCAACAAACTGCGGTGCACTGAGTCACAAAGAAAACTTAAATACTGCTGATATTGGCAATATTGTCGAGTAATGCTAACGGGAAGATTCAGCACAATGTGTTCCATTGTAGTTCCTACCGTAGTATTGCCATAGTGAAAGCCGTCGACCATCCATGTTGCTCACAAAAATGAGCCCCTAGTCTCTTTAATTTCCATCCGAAAAAGTTTTTGGACTCGTTCCTTGCCACTCGTAAGGGTAATATGAAATAAGGCACTTAAGGCTAAGGTAAAAGTAAGGTAAGGCATGAGTCTTGTTTCTGTGGGGATTTCCCTAGCCTGTGTAGCCAAACCTGCAGATGTTTCACTTGGCAAAATTATGTGAAGCCGAGTGATTCATTTGTGCCACATGCATTAAAGAATTTCAAGTGGAATTATCTACAATATCTGGTCTAAAGAACATAATGTTAAATTACACTAAGGCATATGTGACGATTATTGGACATTAAGTGTACAGTGTAGCTAGTTGAAAATTCTAGTAATGCTTGGCTTTCCCTATATAGGGAATGACTTTTTGAAGTGAGTTTAAAGTTATGTCATCTTTTAGCAATTTTATAAAAGGCACTCGTGGTATATTGGCTATAATAGGAGCGTGTCCTATCATCACTAATGGTTCTGTGTGTGATGAACCTGTATGTACCAATACTTGGCAGTTTCCCACACGTTGATTTGACCAACTTGTCCATTTAGAAGAACCCCAGTAGAGGTGTAGAGCTATATGTTGGCCCATTCCTACAAGCGTTATACATGTTATTTTTTCGATTATCCCATCAACTATAAAGACCTGTCATCACAAAATCACTTTCACCTTGTTTTCTGAATATTCAGATTGGGCAGTGACTCAAAGAGTGGTCAAAAATGCTTCCATCAGTAAGCTGCGGGCTTTGTGTGAGACTGTGTGAGGCTACATGTAATGATTGCATAAACCTTGCCACACAATATTCCTTCTGTCTTTAGTTAATGTCTGTGGGCATTGTTAGCAAACTATATTGTCTCCATACTGCTCTTTGGTATTAGTTGGGTTGTATATGATACTTGGCATCCCCTTTATTCCAATCCATTATGTTCCTTTTAATTTTGATATGAAACGCTTTGCTAACCAAATTATGAGTTCATTAATCATTGTTTTATCCTTATTAAATCATGTAAATCAATAGGCATACATGTACATATTGCATATGTATCAAGTACATGAAGTTGTTGTTTAACATGCTGCATTTTCTGTCTCTGCTTGATGCCACTAACATTATCCTTTTATCATTACTTTAAATACTTTTGGTTGTTACCATTTGGCTTGCAGGACGTTGCAGGTAGAGTGATTGTTTCAGGTTTTCATGTTATATAGAGTACATGAAAACTACAGTACATGTATTGCATTGTTTTACATGTACTGCTTTTCAAGTGGGTGGTGAAGAGTATCACAGTAAAATACACATCACTGGGTTCATCCATCTTGAATTCACTTCTTTCTCCATATACATGTAACTCTTAAAGTTCTTGGTGGATCATCAATTCATGTTCACGATGCTTGACATTGTGACAACATTGACATGCCATTGACACTGTGTGGTGGCACCTCACACGTTGACAACAATATTTGTATACAGGCTTAGACTTTCAGCGCGAGTCAATGAATCCAGTCGCACAAGGATGAGCCTAACTTGGGTTTGGCGATAATGCAAATGGATTCTTGTGAAGAACAAATTCTTTATTTAATAATGACCATGAAGGTCTGCTTTTGCTGCTTTCATGTATCAACGATGTTGTTGTTGTTGTGGATCTTATGACAGCCACAACTCGGGTCTGTTAGGTTTTCTAGTGCTTCAAGCGCTGATTGGTTGGAAAGCGATAGTCAGTAAAATTAGTTCCAATCACTATGGCTTTTAATATTTAACACAAAATGTGAAAGTTTTCACATAGATTTTGGATTTACACTCTGCTTATTTTCGTATTTTTTCATCTCGATTAGATTACAAAGGCGCTTCAGTGTGGCCAAACTTAAAATGACACTAGAATGACCATGTTGACCTGACTTCATCAGATTATCTAATTGATTTACTACAGATGTTGCAGAGGTTAACCTATAAACATGCTGCTGAATTTGAAAGCAAGTAGTTTGGTTGAGGGTTTTAAGGACGGTGTAGCATGATAAATCATGTTATTTATGGGAAGAAGACATTTCTTCAAATTTTGAGCTTATTTCAGGCAAAGCTGGTTAAAATGTCGTGACAGCCAAATGTATCACTTGTGCTGAACACATGGAAAAACTCGAAATCAAATATCAAGGAAAAGTTGTGTATAATCAATGTTGTGGCCTACACAACATTGTGGCGGGCACTCCTCACATGATAATTATAGAATTAGATATATACATATAGGTTCCAAGGGGCCCAAACAATGTGTGAATATTGAAACTTAAGATAACAAAAAACACTGCCTTTGGGAAAAGTAACACGCCAGTTTTATAAATAGTCAGAAAATTAATTTGATTAAATTTAATTAGTAGATTAATGTGAATATTTGCTGTTTCAAGTATATTTTTAATTTTCTTGAAAGTTTTTGTCCCTTGGATTCTGTGGATTCTCCTAACAGACACAGATGGAAATCCATTTGAACTCTCGCGCAGTCGCACAATATTATAACCCTGGTATATAGAAGAAATCTCATAAGTGTGACAGGAAAACACACACCAGAGTGTAACACTTGACTGGCTGTTGTGTGATGGTGACTCACAAGTTCTCTGCAATATTTGTATGTAGAAGAAACCTCATCAGTATGACAGGAAAACACTGATCAGTCTGTAACACTTGACATGCCATTGTGTGATGGTAACTCACAAGTTCACTACAATATTTGTATGTAGATTAAACCTCATAAGTAAGACAGGAAAACACTGAGCAGTCTGTAACACATGACATGTTGTGGTGTGATGATAGCGCATAAGTTCACAACAATATTTGTATGCAGAAGAAAGCTCATGAGGAAGACAGGAAAACACTGACCCGTCTGTAACACTTGACATGTCATTGTCTGATGATAGCTCACAGGTTCACCACAATATTTGTATGCAGAAAAAACCTCACAGGTATCACCCTACAATATTTTCACTTTCACTACAATATTTGTATGTAGAAGGAACCTAATAAATATGACAGGAATATACTGAGCAGTCTGTAACACTTGACATGCCATTATGTGGTGGTAACTCACAATTTCACTTAAATATTTGTTCGTAGAAGAAACCTCATAAGTAAGACAGGAAAAGATTGAGCAGTCTGTAACACTTGACATGCCATGGTGTGCTGGTAACTCACAAGTACACTACAATATTTGTATGTAGAAGAAATCCCATAAGTAAAACAAGAAGACACGGACCAGTCTGTAACACTTGACATGCCATTGTGTGATGGTAACTCACAAGTTCACTACAATATTTGTATGTAGAAGAAACCTCACAAGTATCACCCTACAATATTTTCACTTTCACTACAATATTTGTATGTACAAGAAACCATGTAAGTATCACTGCAGTATTTTCAAGCATGTAGCAGAACCCTCGTAAGTATAACCGAAATTTTTAATGCTAACCAGTCTATAACATTTGACATGCCAATGTGTAATGGTACCTCAAATTCTTAAGTGGCACACTCTGCCTTTTTTAAAGCACATTGATGCACCCTTTGTCAAAATTCTTTTCAATAATTGTGCTTGTCTTTGCTGAATGATCTTTTAGAAAATTTTTCCTGCATTTTAATAATCATGCAGGTGTGCACAGTGATCAGAAAAGCAAAACCTGTGTTCTGACTGGAGAGGAAATGTGTGGACAAGCACCAACCCAAGAGAAGTCAGATCCCAGCACCAGTAAAGAGATCTGGAATTGTGCACCAGAACTTCCTTTGTCCAGAGTGAATAATGGTATTGCAGAGTTTTTGAATATCTAAATTCTTGGTCCATTCCATATTTTTTGTGCAAAGAAGAAACCTTCTAAGTATGAGAGGAAAACACTGACCAGTCTCTAACATTTGACATGCCATTCTGTGATGGTGACTCACAAGTTCACTATGATATTTGTATGCAGAAGAAACCCCCTAAGTATTCCTGCAGTATTTGTATGTACGTAAGACAAGCCTCATAAGTGTAATGGAAATTTTTATTTAACATGCCATTGTGTAATGGGAAATCAAATTTTTAAGTGGCACCTTCTGCACCCTTTGTCAAAAATCTTTATAAGAATTGTGCTTGTCTTTCTGAATCATCTTTTAGAAAATGTTTCCTCCATTTTAATAATCATGCAGGTGAGGACAGTGATGGTCATCAGGACAGGAAAACCTGTGCTCTGACTGGAGAGGAAATGTGTGGACAAGCACCAAGCCCAGAGAAGTCAGATCCCAGCACCAGTGAAGTGCCCCCGAGTTATGCGCCAGAACCACAGTCAACGATACAAACTTTGTGTACAGCCAGCCAGTCTGTGGACAATCAGCTAGCTTACCACAGATATGGAAGAAGCAGACAAGAGACAAAGCTGCATGTACACCCCTATCAACTACAGACTATGGACTACAAAGTTGTTCTGTGAACCAGAATTCAGTGACGTTCCTGGGCTAAAAGACTGCGACATGGGAGGTGGGGACAGGGAACCAATGGAGAATGTTGTGCTGACAGATGAACGGTCGAGATGTTTTCCCTTGCCAGAGGAGTTAGATCTGAAGAAAGAAAAAGGCCCAGCTATGGTTATTTTTTTTTATTTTGTAATCAGTGTTTGGATACTGTCAAGAAAAGTAGATGTTAAAGAGCTTGGGAAAAGAATACTGTCACTTACAAATAATCAAATAAAATCAAGTCAGATTTCCCCAGTGGCATATGTGGACTGAAAATTATGCCAGATTCTTCAAGATAAGCACTTCATTTTTTATGTGTAACAACTTTACCCATCAACACCAATAGCAATGAATCATTGACTACATTCGAATCAAAATTTGAATTTGAAGCAAAAACTTGATGTATTTATTGTACATAAACAATAACTTGTAAAATTGAAGCACAAAACGTAATCTGTGGTAAAGTGGGTCATAAGTGGAGTACTGAAAAAAAATCCACCTCAAAACTGCGGTGGACCTAATTGTACATGAGTGTAGTACTTTTCCAGCAAAGTGCAGTGCAGCCACATGAGGTGCTTCCAGAAAAGAAAATCAAAATTTTACACTGAAATATGCTGAAAGACATTTTGTGCGAAGCTGAAGTATGTGTATGAGTGTTAAATGTACGTTTTAATGTGGCGTTGTGTTTGCCAACTGACTAGTGTTTGCTGGTGCAGAATACTTGTAGTGTTTGTATAGTCTGCTCTCCTCTGAAAATAATTACTGTTATAAATACTGTGATAAATATCCCCTCTAGGTGAAGAAATATGTGTGTGTTACACAAATAATGAAATCAGACAAATGTTGTAGCTTCCATCGTGATTCCGTAGGGCAAGGGGCAATTTTCCTTTGAA
Organism: Acanthopleura granulata; assembly: GCA_016165875.1. Taxonomy (NCBI): domain Eukaryota; kingdom Metazoa; phylum Mollusca; class Polyplacophora; order Chitonida; family Chitonidae; genus Acanthopleura; species Acanthopleura granulata. The sequence continues at coordinate 11,520,346 of JABBOT010000007.1, forward strand.
CCCACAATATCTACAGCTAAGCATTTTTCAGTTTCTTTCCATTCTCATACAATATCTGGTGAACTGAATGGAAGATACACTAAGGCCATTATTTCTTCTTATGATACATGTAATTGTGCTTGATTTTGGTGTATTCCAGCAAGAGCTTGCATTTTAGTTTTCTGGCTTGTCTGGTAGCTGGTAAACTTCTTTTTTGACTTTATTATTGGATGTTGATTTGTTTGTAGTTAACAGAAGACGTCCCACCTGTTGACTTGATTACAGATGAATCTGTGGAGTTATCTCTTAAAAATGTAAGTTGTATCAGAAAGGAAAGGTCCTTCTTATGAACTTCAGTTTTAGCTCGCCATTGCGAAGAGAGGTGGAAAGTAGTGTGGGCATCGCATGTTACAGTGAAATGTCAAGCATACATTGAAGTTCATGTACTTTTCTTTCCAAAATTGTCGGGGTCTGACTTCCTCAATTTCAGTTCATGTGCATGTAGCCCAATGAAAAGGATTAATATCTGTATCCCAAACCTTTACAGGTTTTACTGCATTTTCTAGAAAGTTTAGGAGTTTTGATGGTGTAAAAGATCATAATTTGCAGATAATTTGACTTTTTTTCCTCAAAATTACCAGCCTTTGGACTTTTCAGTGTCCACATTGAAATGCTTGTGTACATGTACATTCAATCCTAGAGTGAGATTTAGGTTTTCATATGGTTGGGATTATCGAGTGTGATTTGTATATTTTGTAAGTCATTCATCAATCATCACTTGGCGTTTTTTCTTGTCAGGATGTTGCTAAGGAGATATTGGACAGACTTGATGAAAACTTTGGTCCCCCGTCGTTGTATTCTGCCACAAAAGGTAAGTTACACATACCATGCTGAAATGTCAAATTTTCAGATTTTGTTATCTATTGTCACTAGGAGACAAAAAAATTTCATTTTCAAAACAATCTAGCGTGTCCATAAGAAAAGAACACAAGACAATAAATGTGGAATCAAAGCTTTATTTATATTCTTCTGCCAATGTTTACCGTTCAGCATAGCGCTGTATTCAGGGCTGCAGAGTAGATATGTCATTTTGTGCTCAAGGTTTACAGTGGTGTTGGGCTGAAAGCCAGAACTGTTTGATAAGGCAGAGCTTGACTGCAACAGAGTGGCCTGCGATGAAGTGTTTCAGTTGGAGGCTAATGTATGAAACATTTACAGTTGAAATAGCTGAGTGGTATTCAGGTGCATTCCAGTTTCTCCGAATGTAAAACTGTTTTTGACATACGTTATCCTTTTTTCTGGTGGTATTCATGCGCTGGAAAATCCATGCGGAAATTATAATGTATAAGTTAACATGCCTTAGAAAAAATTCTTTTTGTATTTTTAAACATAGATTCTCACGAGGTGTCTCAAAACCTTCAGTGGAAGCATAGTGATGATATTGTCCATAGTGGGATTCATATGCCTGCCATTCAACAGCGGTCGTATGTGATCCGCAAAGGAGTGAAAGTTGTGAAGAAAAGCCAGCGTGTTTTTAACAAGTCCTCAGCTTGCTGTTACTGTGGTGATTTGTTTTCCAATATAAGTAAACATTATAAAACTGTACATAAGCATGAGACAAAAGTAGCTAAAATTCTAGCATTGAAGGAAACCGGACACAAATCCAGAGCCTCCAAGGCAGAGTGGGAGCTGCTTAGAAACTTAAGAAACCATAAGCACAATAAGGATGTTGTGGAAAAGAAAGAGGATGAGTTGCTTGTTGTACGGAGGAAAAAAGGGGCACAGCTTTTGCAGTAGTGACTACACCCCCTGCCCCAGATGTAAAGGCTGGTATCTGAAGTCTGCCTTGGCTATTCATGTCAACTGTCGGTGTCTGCTGAAAGAGGGTCAAGATTGTATGCGCACCTCAAGTCTGCTAGTAAAATCATTGCAGCATCGGTCAGCAGAGCCCATGGATGTATTGGATGCTGAAGTCTTTTCTAGCATGCGAAAAGATCGAACTACAGAAGTAGTTAAAGGAGATACTCTCATAAGAAAGGCCGGTGAGTTCTGTCTGAAAAAACACAGCCGCAACAGACTAAGGTGTAAAAATTTCAGTAGCAAGCACATGAGGGCTGCTTCTGATCTTTTGATCAAGGCAAGAGAAATTTCGAACACATTCGGGGACTTGGACTCATTCTTGAAACCTCAAATGTTCACAGTCATCCAGCAAGCAGCTATTTCATTATCAGGGTGGCAGGAAAATGGCGATCTGCAGGTACCTCACCCGTGTACAATGAAAAACATAGGGTACGATATAAAGCATCTCACTGAGATTAAAGAAGAACTGGCCATCACAAATAATGATGAGGAAAAAATTAAAGAAGCTAAATATTTCATGAAGCTGTACCACAGAAAATGGAAAATCCTTTCAGGAGCTGCCCAAAAACATCTAGAGGAACAGAACTACAACAAACAAGTAGAGCTTCCATCCTGTTCCGAGTTACAAACAGTTACCGACTTTGTGAAGGAGCGCCTGGAGACAATTACAACTTCTCAGCACCAAGTGCCATATGCTGATGTTGTAGAGACAATGCAGTCGAGATTGATCCTATTTAACAAAAGGAGACCAGGGGAATTGGAGGCACTGAGGTAAGTATGGGCTGTTTTTTAATAAAATGTATAAGTTGCTCAAGCTGTGTGCTCATCCAGTCTATTGTGCTAAAGGTTGGGAAGCTGGTTCCATTGTTTAGTAATGGTTGCTCAGTCTCAAGGAATTACCAATGCATTGATGGGTTTTGTATTTTTGAAGTTGTTTTAATTGTTTACAGCATTCAACTGAATTGTTGTTTTTTCCTTTGGTCCAGCAGCATGGGTCCTGTGTGGGAGAGAACCTTTTTGCTTCTCATACAACACATGTAAAATTTTCTTCTGCATAAATCTATGGCCAAAAGTATTCCTACATGAAACTAAAGCCAGTATTAAAGAGATAATAATGTAGTAATTGTGTTTGAACAGTTTGGTCACAACAGAGTACAACAGTATAAAAACATTAATCATTTGGCAAGGTTAGAATTTCATATGTAGACTGCACGAGAATCCAGCTGGATTCCCACCTGTACCTGTTACTAGAATTCGCAGAAACCAACTGATGAAAATTTTTATGAAAATCAAAAATGTACTTGAATCAGCAAAAGTTCAGTTAGATCTGGCATTCAATATTCAGAATTTTTCTGAACCATTTATAAAATTGCTTGTTGCTTTTCAGTTCCCCCAAAACTGTATTTTATGTTGTTATGTTTTTTTTTAGATAGGTTACCTATTTTCAATATCATACTCCGGTATCATTTGAGCCCCTCAGAGCCTGCATGACATTAAATTATCATGTGATGAGTGCCCTCCACACTGTAGGCCATAGCATTATCCCCTTCTCGGGTATATATGCTTTTTGTCTTCACCATGTGTTAAGCATAAATAATATATCCGGGAACTGCACCACAGCCTTTTTCCCTGCTTTGTCTGAAATAGATGTAAGTTTAAAATTTGAAGAAATTTCTCTCTCCAACATTATTTCAAAAGGGCATTTACCATGCAACCATGGCAACACTGTCTTTAAAATTCTGTTGACAATGAGATTGCTCGCCATCAAATTTAGAAGCATGGTAAAAGTCAACCTCTGCAACACCTGTAAATAAACTACAAGTAGATATTTTGATGAAAAGTTTAATTATAATTTTTAATGCGACAAGAAGAAAGTGTTTCATTAAATTTAATTGCAATTATGTAAAAACAAAAATAAATGTAAATCTGACATCTACAGAGTTTTTTTCTACATTGGTCACCAAGGCGTTAATCTCTGTGCAGTGTCTAAAACATTTTTAAAAATACATGGTTAAGTTGCCACGGTGTTTGCTGTTTTGCCAAACAAATGAACAAAACGGCTTTGTTTCCTTTTTGTATATTTCTGACAGTTTATTCTTTTATTATTACTGATCTTGTGACCGTTTGCCAGTGTGCTACTTGTGTGAATCACATTGCCGCTGCAAGTTTTTATGCAGTGTGGTATTACACCTTTTGTGTTGACACACATGTAGAGACCATGTATTAAGGTGAAGTATGAGGCATTCAGCTACATGTAGTTGAATCTGCTCCTAAGTCACTTGAAGACCTGAGGACATATGAAACCCTGTCAGGCATTGATGCATTGAATGACTTAACTCTACTAATATGATTTTGCTCAAAAATAAATGATTTCCTTAAAAAGACTATATTAGGACCGAGAAAACAGTCTGAATGTGTAAGGAAATAGTCACTGGCTTGCCAGTGGTCAGCGGTCTCCCCCGTTTCTTCCTTTTAGAGCACATATAAATAATGTAAATGAAATACTCTTGAGCACAGTGGAAAAGAAAAATCAGTCAGTCAGTATCTTGGTGTGCACATCATTAGGTTAATGTGGTGATAAATTTTTAGAGAAGTATTAAAACTGTACATGTATTTAAACACAGAGAAATCTTTCACTTGGCTAACTTAGTTGAAATCACTCATCTACAGTCAGTACAGACCAGAAATAACTTCGCTCAGATCCCAAAGACACAAATCAAGAAAGCAGTTACATTTATATTTGCCAGCTAATGCACTGTTGACATGTCATGACCTGAGACAAGAAAAACATGCATTTGTCTTCTGCAACAGAGCTTAAAGCGAAAACAGTTACATTTATATATTTATCAGTGTATGCCCATGCAAGTGATATAGGTCATAAAAGCAGGATAAAAATATATAGTCTTCCAGATTTCATTGCAAAGCAGGCTTCAGTCAGTACACCTGTACAGATCACCAAAGTACTGTTATAACCTACTTTTTTATTTATCTTCATATAAATTTTCAAAAAATTACTAAAGAACTTCATCACAATACAATAGTTCTCAACACCGAAAAAAAGCAGGTTACCCCAAAGGATTACTTTGTTCCCTGGTGAACAAGTGTACATACAAAATAACGTGAAGAAGAAGAAATTTTCCACCATAAAAGATTAGCAGAACACGGGAGACCCAAAGCAATAAGTCCTGCAGTGAAAATTAGTTAAATTAACAAATACAATTTTATAAATGAGTATGTACATAGGAAATTGGCAAAACAAGAAATTGTGTGGAACAGAGATATAAGTAAGTAACATCCTAACTTGAGACTGGACGGGCTGAGAGGCAATTGCAAGCGGGTCGCTTTGACACCGTGTGACGTTATTCATTTAAGTGTACTAAAATTTAATGTAATATTCCCAAACCCTCAATAGTTTCCATTTAGCCAACATTTTATTTTTACTAGCACACACGTGAACGATTTTTGAGGAATGTCATTTTGATCTGAGTGTACTGTATAGGCTGTGTGACTTCTCAAGAGGTAGCGAACACGTACATGTATTGGCGCGTGTGATCATGTGTAAAAATATGACATTTATGGATGCGTTAACAGTGTCAGTGTAACGATGAACATGCGTTGAGAATGCATCAGGTTCACTATTAGTTCATTTTTGTTCTGCTTTTTGCGCGCTGACATGACTGATGTCCGTAGTCTGTATAGTAGTTTCGGGATCTTACTATTTTCAGGATGGAAGACTTCTCCAGACGAGGAAATAACGACACAGTTCTGTCAGATGTTGTTAGAAACACTCTGAGCAAACTGGAGCAAAAACTGCTATTCACCCATGATGTTGTGACTGTTCGCGGGACAGTCACAACATTATCATTCCGCCCGACACAGCCACAGCTAAGAGCTTACTACAGGACATGTGTTTCAGAAAGGCAGCTGGGGTGAAAGACAGTAACCCTTATTTGTTTGCCAACACAGGTACTTTTTGCACTTGCATGTATACATGTATTTGTGTTTTCCAGTTTTTAGTCCAGTTTTGGGGGTCTGCACACACTTGGATTGTGATCATGATGGGTCGGGTCATACGAAAGACTTCAAGAATGGTCCTTGTTGCTGCCTCGCTTGATGCTCAGCATTGCGTGGTTAGAGCAAGGAAACAGGACTGGTTGGCGAGGTGACTGACCTGGGTGTCATGTCTGGTGTCTTTGGCATAATGTTCCAGTGGTGGTAGCAGTTTGGTGACATGGGCTCACCCTGCTACAAGAAGACACATTATATATACATATATGTGTATATATATATATATATATATATACCTTTAATGACTCACCATCGTCATATGACTGAAAAATTGATAAGCACCACATAAAACCCAGGTATACATGCATACATTGTTTAGCCTGAAATTCTCCTGTTTAGCCTGAAATAAAGTCCCACGGAATCACAACCTGAACCCTTCTCCTGATACCACCTGTCAGCTTCTTGATTCCTTGGCAGGGATCCACCTCTACATGATCTGGCCCCTTGGAACTGCCTTGCATGAGGAATGGCAGGGACTTCCCTTTCAGAGTATTAGGAGGCTGACAGGTGGTCAGATGAAAAGGGTTCAGGTAGTTATATAGGCACACGACAGACACACCCGATATTGACGTATATCGCTTTACATTTATGAGATACCAAGTGACGTTCTCATTGAGTAATTTCAACCACTGCTTCAACACTGCTCACTCCAGAACCATGCTTGTAAAACCATTGTTTCACATCAAAACCAGTGACGTTAGAAATGCATGTGTGTTATCATTAAAACACATGGATTCCAATCATTTTATCGTTTTTCATTAGCCAAAGGGTCACATATTTCACGACCCGTCACATTATACTCTTTTGATAAGAAGTACAAAATCGCCACAGTGAAAACCAGGGGGGGGGGGGTAGGTAATTAGGTTCTTTGCGTATAGAATGTACTAAGCTGCTTGACTGAATGCCATTAGCCCATTGATTTTGTTTTAGGTGACGAAGTGTTCAGAGCAGTGTCATCCCTGAACAATGTTCTGAAACGCGCAGGATGCCAAAACAAGATTGTCAGCCAGATAAAAGCCTCCAGCCTGAGAAAATACCTGGCAACAGACTGCCAGGTGAGATGAGGGAAAGTGAATTATTTAGTTTGCATTGGGCTTAGATCTGAGATATATTCCATTCATCCTAGCTTACTTTTAAGAAATACACATCTGTAGTATGCCAATCACTAACTGTGCTAACCTGGAGCTGTATCATTTCTGGTGTGCTGTCCTTAACACGTCAAATCTGTATATGCTACAGACAAAAGCATCTTTTGATCCTGCAGTGATTTCGACTTCATATCACCTTTTAGTTATTCATGAATAATAATGACGATAACGTCACAATTAACACAAATGTATCAGGTGCATCGACAACCAGCTAAACTTCGATAACCGCCATTTTTCATTTGAACGGTCTGTATTGGGCATTGTCAGGAAAAAAGAACTCCACACGAATGTTCAGGGTGAAACCAGGACTATTATGGCAAAGAAAGGAGCTATAGGCAACAATTGTCACAAAGACGATGGTCTTATCTTTGAAATGAGTAGCCAAGTGCACCCTAAGAACCGCATCAGATGATTTGAAAATAGTGGTTTGCAATATTTTTACCCTGTCCCATGGGATGCATCGGGTGTATTTGTGTGAATTGCTACGCTGTGGTGCTTATTATTCTTGCAAAATGAGGTGATGGGGATTTAAAATTACGCCTAGCAACAGGACAAAGTTCCGGCTTAGTAAATGTAATTATTCAAAGCGGTGAATGTAGAGGCTGAGCTGGGAACGTGCAAATGATCTCAAAGATAGTAGTGGCTGTATCTAGGATTTGCTTCCCACCAAGTGACATGACCTACTGTACATGAGCTTTCAGATATCACAAATGATAAAGTTTCTCAATTACTTGCTGGAGGTCACTGATTTTCTTCCAGGAACATTTATTACGTCCTCTCATTTAACAGACTGCCATATTGTAACCCAAACTGAAATAACAAACAGTTAAAAGAATCATATTCTTGATTTCTGACTGTTACAAAACCCCTTACATACGTGTACATTGGATACTTATAAATACCGTAAATTTCGTGTTAAATTTCTCTCTTTCTTCCCATAAAGTTTTGCTCCAGAACTTCTGCTAATGATTTAGCAAAACATTATATTGAGCTGAAGTGTGTGTTTAGTTGGCATTTAGTGTAACTTTTTATGAAACTTACTCATGATAACACTGTTTATGAAGAGGAAATACTGAGAAACAGTTTTCAGTGAATTAATATGTCCAATTTTTGTGGAAAGTGTGAAACGACTTTGACAAGACTGGTGGCTGTGATATGCAGATTTACGAACTTTATGTCTTTCAGTTAATGAATTTAAGTGAGACTCAACTTGATTGGGTTGTACGACACTTGTTCCACACGAAACTGACTCACATGAATAACTCTAGGTTGTCGTCTTCGACAATTGAAAGAACCAAACTAGCCAAGCTGCTCATCCTACTGGAGAATGGCATGCTGGATAAAGCCCAGGGCAGTACATTGAGTGACCACAATCTTGATGGTATGCTTTAGCACAGTAAATTTTCAAATGATTTGTGAATTACAATACAGTTTTTAGGAGAATTTATGCATACAGATTTTTGAGGTTGAGTGACCATGCAATGATACCTATACATGACATACATGACGTGAAGGACGTGTTCACGATGTCATAAAAGATGTTTTTTTTGGACATATTGCGAATTGGAGACACCCCTCACGTGATACTGGTGGAATTTACACAAATGTGATACTTAGAGGCGAGCTTTAAAGGCGGAGGCAGCAAATGGTAAACATCATTGTTGCAATTTGTAAAAGCTGCTGTGTTTTTGTTATCAAAATGCAGAACTTTCATATGATTGCTGTTTTGTGAAAAGCATTGAATAATTTGTGCGACTAACTGGTTTTGCAAAACAGCCATGTTCAGAGGGCTATGGTCTTTGAGTACGAGGTACCTGGTGAACCATTACTCCTTTCAAACTGCTCACAGCACTTGTTTCGTTCCTTACCCTCTTTTAACTGCATTCAACATCTTATTTTAGCACTGCTGTGCCAGACACAAGCTGTACTCAGAAAATGTCTTGCTAGAACTAAATAACACTGTGGCTGACAACCAGTACGTTAACCCAAGGGATCACAGGTAACAATTTTATAGTAAAAACGTTTTAGAATGGAGACTAATAATTATCCCTGAAGTAGGGCAACAGCTCATTATTGACTTGTCGTTGACATATTTTTGTGAAAAAGGCCGTTTTTCTAGCATATATGTAAAACATTTTCGCAAAAATATCAAACTTTTATTTCTATTCAAACACATCAGAAATTTAGGAGGCTTTCTTTTTTGGTAAAATAATGGAGCGATAACCCCCTTAACTTTGTCATCGTGTACGCCCAGTGTTCTCCTCATGGACCATACCACTACGGGCACAACAAGGTGCACAGGCGATCACAAAAACTTTTCTCCCAACCCCGTACACTGGATATATCTGAAGAAGTCACGTAATATTGATTTCTTTTGTATACATTGGCATTAAGACACGTTGTCCAATGATGGGATCCATTTTGACAACTTCATTTATGGTTTTAATTTGATAGAGACAGATGATATTGTTGACAACTAACTGTTTAGCCTTCATTTGGAGTAGTCTAAATGTCAAATGGAACGTTGTCTAGGTTAATGCATGCTAGAGAAATTCGTTTTGGATCAGACGCTGCCCTATATTCTTCTTGGGTTGAAGGTTTCACTGATGTGATAGAATCTTGCTTTAAAGATAAACATAAGTGCAAAACTTTGGATTTTATCAATGTGCTGTCATTGGTTATAAATCACTAAAAATTCATTATGGTGTCAACCTTCGTTCACATTGAGAAATAAAGCTATGGTTAATCAGCAACATCATCGACTTATCAAGGACACTAATGCCTGTGTAAGAAGCATTTTGATTGGCTAATGGTAGCACAGCCTCAAACAAAGGTGGTTTCTATATGACTCAGTAGTTTAAAGGTGTTTAAAAACAGACACAACAGGAAAGTTTTCATTTTATATGATTAATAAGCACAAGTCTTGGACTTTCTTTTAGTATTGTGTATTATTGATTTCCTGCCTCTTCCTCTAAGTTTGAAACCCTGTAATGTACAAGTTGTGGTTGGTGCCCAAGTGCTTTTGAGGAACCTTTCTTATGTGAAGTTTTCATTAATTTCTATCAGAGGACATTAGCTATTATTTGTCTGTTTGTCTTGATTGTAGTTGCCTGTGTATGTGTAGCTTAATTCATGGAAGTATGAAAAATACTTCATCAGGTCTCACTCATGATGGGCATTATCTCAAATCTAGGTTGAAGATAAAGCTGAACTGAGAAATTCATATTAGCATGCTATTTCATGGTAACTTTTAATGATTTTAATGACAGTAACGAGTGTTTAAGCAAAGTTGTAAATAGTGACTTTCATGTACTTGTTGGGTACCATTACCATTTGAGGTAGCTAGCAGAGTGTAGAATTTACTTATGCAACCCATTAAGTTCAGTGGCTTCAATAAGATGACAGCCACATCAGGTTTGTACTTGTCAATAATGTACAGATTGCATTTATGTTGTAGACAGTCACAGAGTTTCACCTTAAGATCTACTTTGATTCAAGATCTTATGTTGTGCATGTAGTTGTACATTTGCAGTGACAGGTTAATAGGATCACTTAATCCCAAATAACAACAACATTAACTACAACAACGTCACAGTAAATGTAGCATAATTTAGGCATGTCAGGTGTGTTTTAAATATTACTGGTTCATCATTTTAAAAAGACTTTAAGGGCCCAAAGTGTATCCTATTTTTGCTTTAAAATACCTAAAATTTGATCTAAATTCATAAAGAAGAAAATTGATATTGAATTATTCCAAAAGGGCGACAATTCTTTGTTATCCACAAAGTTGTGAATTTATGACACTTCTAGGCATATTTTGTGAAGTTTAAGAGTGATATTTCTAAAAGCCAAGAATAATCCTCAGAAAATGCAACTTGGGGATGCAATAATACGAAACGAATTTGTTTTTTGACAAAATTCAGTACCGGAAATGCACTTCTTACCAACATGACCAATCTGACATTGGCATAGACACTAACAAATGTCCGCTGCAACTGGCATACACTCTCATCAGTTCAGTGAAAAGTATTTCAGATATTTGAAGAGAATTAGCCTTAAACTTAATGCTGTAGCAAGTTCCCACATCGTTTGATTTTCATCATTACATCGTCACTCACAATTAAGACTACTTAGGTGACATGTTTCTACAAATCCCAGATTAAGGCAGTAGAGCAGAACATATATAAATGTATATGTGTATTTCAACAAAACTTTGTTTATTAAATTACGATTTTACTTCAGCACGCAGTAGGACTGATCCACTTACACCCTGACCCCAACTGTTATTTTACTAAGGTCTGTCTTTTTTTCAGCTCTTGTCCTGAACAAGATTAATGGCATCGAAGAAGGTAAGCAAATATTCCTTTTTTCCACCTTCAGTTTTTTATATGCCCTTTTTCTGCTACCTACATGACAAGATACATGTATACCCTAAATATCAGGACCGTTTCATTGGCTCAGGCTTTTTATTCAACCGCTTCTAATACCTGCAGTTTATATTTTTCTATATAATTAGAAAGTGTGTTGTGACTCAAATAACATTACAAGTCACATAGTATGGCTTTGGGCTATTTTGAACTGTTCTATTTTGCACTCTTTTCCTTCCAATCCCAATCCCGTCTTAAACTATTTCCCTAATACTTTAGACTGACTGGCGTGAGTGATTAACAATCCGGCGCGATCTGCCTAATGTCAATTTCCCGACGTCAATCATCTTCGCCGCTCGACTGCCCTAAACATAACTGTGTCACTCCGCACAGCGGGGAGGCGCTTAGTGTTTAAATCCTTATGTAATTAGGTCAAGTTGGAGAAAATTTCCTCAGCATCTCACCTATATACATATATATCACTAAGTGCCCAAGGCATTGGCAATTTTCACTTCAAATTCCCATACACCTTTTCTCAACACTTATATCTTTCATATGACAGTATAAGTTATTGCTCGAAAATCAATACATAACCAGATACACGGCTGTGACAGTTTCAAAGCCACCTTACAGTTTCCACCTTACACCGGTTATGACTGAGACAGTTGGCCAGTCATTCCCATTCCCGCCAATATATCTGCCAGCTTGATGATGCTGCACTATGGCCAGTGAGAAAGAGCAATCCCATCTCAGCACGTTTTTTTGTAAGAAATAAGGCAAAAAACATACAACGTGTAACAGCCAACTTTGCCAACTGGAAGTGAGGTTAAATCATCTGTTTGATAACGAGACAATTCTGATATACTTACTACCATTCTCAACCAGAAAGTGGTAAAGTGGAATACGTCTGAGGTTATTCCATAAGGCTTCAACTAGGAGGCTACGACGCGTGGAGCAGGATAACTGAGATATCGAAGTTGAGAAAGTAACGCCCCCATAGGGGAAATCGAACGGATGGTATCACGATGCGTGACCTTCGATTGTCATAATATAGGGGATCATAATTCGCACATAAAACAGTTTCTCGCCTCTTATGCTGAGAGCGTAGGAAGAGCTGACGCGACATCGTGTTTCCAGTTCGTCTAAAATGGCGTATCCCGCGGCCTCGTCAGAACTCCAGATTGAAAGGTAACTTATAAAGTTACCAAGCCCGTCCTAAACATATGCCTACGCCCGTTGAGCTTTGCATGGACCTTACATACTTTGGTTATACTTTTTGTTATCTTTTCGTTCAAGGGCCCACTTTCACGAAGCCGTTTGAACGTCATGAGCACGTGACTGTCATGACGAGGCAATGCCTACAGTGCTGGTTGCCGCGGTAGTTACGTGCTCGTTAAGAGGGCTCATGCCCAACTCTGAATGTCTCTCTTTATGGCCATACCTTGAAAGATCTATCAGCAACCTGTGGACATTTGTGGATGATACTTGGGAGCATAATGGTTCGAATCCGGCCTTGCGGAGGAAATTTGCAGATTCCCACGTCCTCACAGTTCGTTGGGCATTGGTGGAAATACTCGATGACGCTTGTGCAGACCATTGTACAGTTTATAACGTTCGTTAATTAGGACCACCTGTGCCCCGCCAATATGGCGCTCAAGCCTGTGCGTCCCACAAAGTTGATGGTTTAAGCCGAATTTTCCAGCTTCCTCCACCAATGAAAATGACCGCCATCGCATAAGTTAAATGTTCCTCAATTTTGCGTGAAATAATGATAAAGCGACTGCGTCCGATCAACATTAGACATTTTGCTTGCTGGTCGATATGCTATGTGGACATTTGGCCGGAGCAACAATTTGTCTTTTGCCAGGTCTCCGAGATCGATTTAGCGCTCAAGCAGAGTGCAATGAACCGGGAGCCTCTCACAATAGGGTCGAGGTGAGTTAAAGTCCAGCTGATGGTGACTTTCTCTCTGATTATACGTGGAAAGGTTTGCCAGCAACCTGTGGATGTTTGTGGGGTTTTGTGGGTGTGGTCTGCCTCCACTCACCACAATACTGGCCGGCATCGTTTAAGTAAAATATTCTAGAGCGCGATGTGAAACACCAACGTACTAAATAAATAAGTAAAATTTGCCATTATCATTGGTTGATGAACTCTTGGCCTGTGTAGTTTGGCCAAGGCTCACAATTTGCCTGGTGTCATTTGGGTAAGGGAACGGTTGGCCTTTTTCATTTGACCAGGGCAACAATTTACAATGGGGAAAATTTTCCCAGGGAGGTATTTTTCTTATGGAAATATAGGCAGAAGGACACTTGGGGATAAGAGGACTTTCACCGGTGGACATTCACGTCGATGAACTGATGTGAACTATTTGAGGGGCCTCCGTGGCTCAGTGCAACCGCAGCACAATGACCCGAAGCCTCCCACCAGTGCGGCCGCTGTGAGTTCATTGCTGGCCGCCATTGTGTAAGTGAAATATTCTTGAGTACGGCGTAAAACACCATTCAAATAAATAAATAAATAAAGTGAACTATTTGCATATAGTGTGTCTTCTTGTGACAGAGCGAGTCCATGCTGCCAAAGTGCCAAGCGAGGCAGTAACAGTACCAGTTTTTTATAGTCTTTGGTATGACACGATCCGGGATTTCTCAGATGATCTAATGGACAAATTGCGGAAGTGAAAGCAAGTATCGAGTTCGAAAGTCCCTCAATATATCTCAATATAGCAGCGGTATACGAATGTCATACATACACACTTATATTTTTTTACATGGCGACTCCATTCCATGAAATGATTTGCACCAAGCCAATAGGGTGTGTTTCAGGGATTTAGGCTGCTCTAATCAACCATAGTCAATCCACAGAGAACTACTGCGACAATGATGTAGCCTAAAATCTGTGGATCCTACATAAATAATTCCCCTCGGCTTTGAAAACCAAACCTGCATTCCTCGGTGGAGAGAGCACAGTCCTCAGAGTTGGGCCAATAATTCCCACGTCTACAAGATCAGAAAAGAAGATTTGTCTCTGAGCAGTGTACTGTGGACACACAAGTAAAACATGATGGATGGTCTCCTCAG
>JABBOT010000007.1:11535382-11599048 GCA_016165875.1 Acanthopleura granulata
GTAGAATTTACTTATGCAACCCATTAAGTTCAGTGGCTTCAATAAGATGACAGCCACATCAGGTTTGTACTTGTCAGTAATGTACAGATTGCATTTATGTTGTAGACAGTCACAGAGTTTCACCTTAAGATCTACTTTGATTCAAGATCTTATGTTTTGCATGTAACTGTCATGATACAGTAGTTGTACATTTGCAGTGACAGGTTAATAGGATAACTTAATCCCAAATAACAACAACAGCATTAATTACAACAACGTCACAGTAAATGTGGCATAATTTAGGCATGTGAGGTGTGTTTTAAATATTACTGGTTCATCATTTTAAAAAGACTTTAAGGGCCCAAAGTGTATCCTACGTTTGCTTTAAAATACCTAAAATTTGATCTAAATTCATAAAGAAGAAAATTGATATTTAATTATTCCAAAAGGGCAACAATTCTTTGTTATCCACAAAGTTGTGAATTTATGACACTTCTAGGCATATTTTGTGAAGTTTAAGAGTGATATTTCTAAAAGCCAAGATTAAACCTCAGAAAATGCAACTTGGGGATGCAATAATACGAAACGAAGTTGTTTTTTGACAAAATTCAGTACCGGAAATACACTTCTTACCAACATGACCAATCTGACATTGGCATAGACACTAACAAATGTCCGCTGCAACTGGCATACACTCTCATCAGTTCGGTGAAAAGTATTTCAGATATTTGAAGAGAATTAGCCTTAAACTTAATGCTGTAGCAAGTTCCCACATCGTTTGATTTTCATCATTACATCGTCACTCACAATTAAGACTACTTATGTGACATGTTTCTACAAAATCTCAGATTAAGGCAGTAGAGCAGAACATATATAAATGTACATGTGTATTTCAACAAAACGTTGTTTATTAAATTACGATTTTACTTCAGCACGCAGTAAGACTGATCCACTTACACCCTGACCCCAACTGTTATTTTACTAAGGTCTGTCTTTTTTTCAGCTCTTGTCCTGAACAAGATTAATGGCATCGAAGAAGCTAAGCAAATATTCCTTTTTTCCACCTTCAGTTTTTTATATGCCCTTTTTCTGCTACCTACATGACAAGGTACATGTATAACCTAAATATCAGGACTGTTTCATTGGCTCAGGCTTTTTATTCAACCGCTTCTAAAACCTGCAGTTTGTATTTTTCTATATAATTAGAAAGTGTGTTGCGACTCAAATAACATTACAAGTCACATAGTATGGCTTTGGGCTATTTTGAACTGTTCTATTTTGCACTCTTTTCCTTCCAACCCCAATCCCGTCTTAAACTATTTCTCTAATACTTTAGACTGACTGGCGTGAGTGATTAACAATCCGGCGCGATCTGCCTAATGTCAATTTCCCGACGTCAATTATCTTCGCCGCTCGACTGCCCTAAACATAACTGCGTCACTCCACACAGCAGGGAGGCGCTTAGTGTTTAAATCCTTATGTAATTAGGTCAAGTCGGAGAAAATTTCCACAGCATCTCACCTATATATATATATATCACTAAGTGCCCAAGGCATTGGCAATTTTCACTTCAGATTTCCATACACCTTTTCTCAACACTTATATCTTTCATATGACAGTATAAGTTATTGCTCGAAAATCAATACATAACCAGATACACGTCTTTAACAGTTTCAAAGCCACCTTACAGTTTCCACCTTACACCGTTTATCACTGAGACAGGTGGGCAGTCATACATACCCCGATCCGGGATTTCTCAGATGATCTAATGGACAAATCGCGAAAGTGAAAGCGTGTGTCGAGTTCGAAAGTCCCTCAATATATCTCAATATAGCAGCGGTATACGAATGTCATACATACACACTTATATTTTTTTACATGGCGACTCCATTCCATGAAATGATTTGCACCAAGCCAATAGGGTGTGTTTCAGGGATTTAGGCTGCTCTAATCAATCATAGTCAATCCACAGAGAACTACTGCGACAATGATGTAGCCTAAAATCTGTGGATCCTACATAAATAATTCGCCTCGACTTTGAAAACCAAACCTGCATTCCTCGGTGGAAAGAGCACAGTCCTCAGAGTTGGGCCAATAATTCCCACGTCTACAAGATCAGAAAAGAAGATTTGTCTCTGAGCAGTGTACTGTGGACACACAAGTAAAACATGATGGCTGGTCTCCTCAGCCTGACAAACATCACACAGACCTGAATCTCTTGCCTTGAATCTTTTTTAAGTAGCTATTAACTGGGAGGTGTGCTGACTGAAGTCGGAAGCACAGGATTTCTGCTTTTCTGCTAGAAAAGGAAAAAGGGAGGCTGTTATGAAGTTTGACAACATGGTTAAATGGGTGATGAAAACGGCCCTTCTCTGAGGCGTCCCACTGAGTTTGCCATAGTTTAAATGCCAATGACATTACTTCATTTAGGGCTTCGGATATGGTCAGTTTGAGATTAGGGGTAACATCGTGCAGCCTTAGGGCTTGTTTGGCTAGTCTATCTGCTCGGTCATTACTGGGCACCCGAGAATGCCCAGGAACCCAAGCAAAGCAAATGTCAAAACTAGCAAAGAATAGAGAGGACGACAGACAAACTACTTCGTGCAGGACAGGACAGCATTTTGCCCACCTAAATGACGTCATTGACTGTAAAGCACTAAGAGAATCTGTGGCTATAACAGCTCTTAACGGTCTTAAATCCAAAAGAAAGAGCAGAGCATTTAGAATTGTGTAGAGTTCTGCTGAATAAACAGACAGGTTATCCGACAATCTAAGAACTTTTTCATATCACAATTCTGGTACGCAAATCGAAGCCGGAACCTTACCAGTAGCAGGGCACTTAGAGGCATCGGTATATATTTGCATGTAAATCCAATTGTTGCTTACGATTCGTTAGAAATCACAGAAATATGGAGAGGACTGTCTGGTTTCTGGACCTGAGAGTGCAGGTCCATGTATAGAGTTGTTGCTGGGCCTTCCAGGGGGGAGATGGCGGGATGAATGGCGGGACAAACGGGAAACACGATGTCGCGTCAGCTCTTCCTACGCTCTCTGGTATAAGAAGCGAGAAACTGTTTTATATGCGAAGTCCCCTTTATTATGACAATCGAAGGTCATGCATCGTGGTAACATCCGTTCGATTTTCCCTACGGGGGCGTTACTTTCCCAACTGCGATATCTCAGTTATCCTGCATCACGCATCGTGGCCTCCTGGTTGAGGCCTTAGGGAATAACCCCAGACGTATTCCACTATACCACTTTCTGGTTGAGAATGACTGTAAGTAAATCAGAATTGTCTCCTAATCAGACGGAAAACAGTTGATTTAACCTCACTTCTAGTTGGCAAAATGGTAACCTTGGAACAGGTGACGTCACAATGCAAACAGATGTTTTCTCGGGTATTAAGAATATCTCGTCCCTAATTAGTCTAAACTGAGCGCATGGCCGGTCGTTCAATTTTTAATTCCCTATGTGGGAGTTTTTGTTTAGTTTTTCAACTGCGATACCTCAGTTATCCTACATTACAAAAATAAAATATGACGTTTTTCGAACTATCAATGTGATTCTTAAGTGATAAATATAGATTTGCTCTATTATTGTTCTTTATTTTAAAGTCCTAAACCCACATCGACCGCATTGGTGAGAGGCTCCGGGGTCATTGTACTGCACTAGTACGTTAGCGGTCTCAGCCACAGAGTCCCCAGACCAGGTTAAATATCAGTATCCAGAAAGTAAATTGTTGGCATGAGAAACAGTTTTCATAGAAACTTATTCTCCGATGGTGATTCTGTTCACCTCCGAAAACATCGATGCGTCAAATACTCACGTGGCTAAGTACCCGTCTGGTAAATTGGACCAGACAGAAAATTTGACATTTTCTAACTTGTGACCAATGAGTTCTTATCACTAAATCGTTACCTAAATGTTAACAGTAATGACTGATGCGCGCTTTTCGCATGTAACCTTTTGATTAATCCAATGTATGTTTATTAATTGAATTGACTGATATTTAACACCGTTTTCTATGCAGCGATTTAAGACAGGCATGTTATATTTATTTAGTTATTTCTTTATCCTGTTGGTATTGCCGTACTCCAAAATATTTTACTTATACATGTACGACGGCGGCCAGCATTATGGTTCGAAAAAACCGTGCAGAGGCAGACTGATTTTTTTTTATCCTTTATAGAGAAAAGTGCTCATGGTGGTATGGCGTGACATTGCCCCAAACTTTGGGGATATATATTCTGTTGATTGAAGTTGATAAACCTACTGTATGGAGAGTAAGGCAAGTATATACACATCCGCTCACGCAACCTCAAAATCACAAGACTTACATGTCTGTGCAACACGTGAATGCAAATGCACACAGCCTTATTAATTCACTGATTTAAATGAAGAAGCCAGTAAATAACTCCAGATATTTAATGCGTTTTGCTGACTTGCATTGTGAGTACAATACATTAATGTAACGAACGGAGAAAACACTCACAGGGTGGAAACCTTAGTGATATCACAGAACTGTAGGAATGCATCATATAAATTCTCTGTAATATTTTGAATAGCGTGTATGGCTTTGTCCTCAGGAATCGATATACAATAAAAAAAAAGAAGAACACGTCCTGCTCTAACGCATTGCTGCTGAAGTATATACATATGTAGGTTGCAAAGAAACAATTTGTCTAATTTATTTTTCCATTTCATCTAGAAATAAGAACGAATCTGTTAGAGAAGGTCAGTGAGGTGAGTTATAACAGCCCTATCACCGATATTGTTCTGTTATACGGTGACATCAGTGTCAACGCTATGATCAATGTGCAAATAACTAAATGTACATGTGAAGACTGGAAAGCCAGCAAACAATTTTTTTTTAGTTACGACGTCTGCACTTGATTCACATTACCTCCAAAAACTTGAAACTTCAGCCTATGTTATTCTACCATTAACCCATGTTATTGCAGTTATTATTATTACTTTTATTGTCCTCACCAAATTTTCTGGAGAAAACAATTAGTTAGAAGTTTATGAAATTTTAACATGTTTGTCTGTATGACTTCAAGTTGTGCATCGTACCTTTTGTGGAGATTTTGTCACGTGACTTGGCAATCATTTTGAATTTTGATGAAAACCTGGAGAAATCTTCTCCTCCAGAACGTCTGATGCGACTGAGCTGAAATTTAAACAGAAGCTGCTCAAGGCCAAGGCTTGTTAAGCTTGAGAACTAGAACTTTCTTGGTTGAAAATTGTACAAGTTCGCTATTGGATAAATATGTCATGTGACCCCAAATTTCGTTTTTTGCTAATAATTTCTACACGTCTTCAGATGATGTCCGGCGAAAAGTTCTATCTGATGCAGTTTTGGGTGTTGATTAAGAATATGCAAATTTGGCAAAACCGGAAGTGACGTCATCAAAATTGGAAGTGGGTATATCTCATTAACCAATGAAGCTAGAAACGCAGTGTTAAAGCCTAACATCATCTCAAGGCAAGTAGACAACTTTTACATAGCCGGAAGTCACGTCAGGAAACCTAAAATAGTACATACATCCAAAACATCGCCATTTTTTCATTTTTCAAAATTGAAACACTTCTACAGCTAAAAAGGCTCAACAGAAATGCTTGAAACTTAGCTAGGTGATAGACCCAGACATGTGCTCTTACGAGTAAAGGTTTGGGTGTCCCCAGTCATGTGACCTGGCGACCATTTTGAGTTAACGGTAAATCATTTAACAGTCAGTTTCTTCACAACCCAGCCTCTGATTGACTTGAAATTTATCACGCCTATCAAGCGTTCCATGTAGAGTATTTGCAAGAAAGAATGCAATGTTTATGCAAATTATGTTTTAGCTGACACAGCGCAAGTAATATTACCTGAGTTTTTTTTTTGCTTTAGAATTTCAATCTAAAAAAAAAATGTATATATGCTATCTGACGCAGTTTGACGTCCGGATCACGATCCCGGTCTTATTTTCTTTCTGTGATGCATATTTGTGTCGCAAAATGAGATGAAAAGGCGTTTTTGCAGGTCACATAACAGAAAAATGTTACGGCTGTAAAGTTGAAAATCCCTATGTATAATGGACTATACATGTGCTGAATGTATAGTGAAAATCGGTGATTTGTGTCAGAAAACACAGGACATGCACGCTTTTAAATAATGTAAGAAGTCAGATTTACTACATTTGGCACATTTACATATACATGCTATATAGTGTAATACAATGTATGGATGGCTACGAAGAATATTTACGATGTATATGTTCTCTCTGCTTTCCACTGCTGTTGCGATTGGCTCACCCAGTGTATGTTGTGCATGCATTTCTAAAAGTTAGCTTTGTTTTAGTGCAAATCTCGTCTTCTTTACTCTACGGTAACAAGGCCACGGTGATTGACAGATATCTATCAACACGTGCCCTGGTCCAGTTGTTGGCTTTCTGACAACTACCGAGCTATCAGTAGAGCAGTCTGTCTGTGCATGGCATATGGTGAATTCAGGCGTAGAAGTAAAAACTTGCTGTTACACAGGCCATGTTTTTTTGCCTTATTTCCTACAAAATACATGCTAAGTCTGAGATGGGATTGCTCTTCCTCACTGGGCATAGCGCAGCATCATCCAGCTGGTCGATATATTGTCGGGAATGTGACTGACCGGCCAACTGCCTCAGTGATAAACGGTGTAAGGTGGTATTGAAAGTTTCAAAGCCGTGTATCTGGTTATGTATTGATTTTCGAGCAATAACTTATGCTCTCATATGAAAGATATATTGCCATTCCCTTGGGCACTTAGTCATATGTACATATGTAATAGAGTGGATAGTAGGTGAGATGCTGTGGAAATTTTCTCCGACTTGACCTAATTACACAAGGATTTAAACGCTAACGGTCTCCGGGCTGTGTGGTGTGACGCAGATGTGTCTAGGGAGGTCGTGCGGAGATGATTGACGTCGAGAAATTGACATTAGACAGATCGCGCCGGATTGTTTATCACTCACGGCAGTGTCATTTAGTAATGTTATTTACTACATTTGGCACATATATAAATATGTATAATTCATCTACAATGCGTTCATGTTTAGGATGAAAGTAGAAATGGTGAAAGCGGTAGTTTGACGTCCTGATCACGAATCTGGTCATATTTATTTCCTGCGATGTAGACTTACGCCGCAAACTGCTATCGGAGTGCGACAAGGCGCAATTTTCACCCATACCTCCAAATCACGTGAATGAAAACTGTTACAGATGTAAACATGGAAACCTCGTAGTGCACAAGTATGCACATCTACTGTATATGCGCCGATGTAACCAAGGGCTACAGACATGCACATATAGGCCTTATTGTTTTGAACCCCGGCATTCCTGTGCCAGATAGCGATATTTTTTATTATTCTCCACAATTTTGTCCCGCGTTTCTCGACAAAGCAGTAAGTCAAAAGGTAATGAAACTTCAGTATGCTTTAGCTACAGACCTGAAGTTTTCCACCTAGACGTTTGGAAACGTGGATCACGTGACTTGGCGGCCATATTGAATTTTGATAAAAACCTTTGAACATCTCCTCTACAACTGCAACTGTAGTTGCATAAAACCTAGGTACAATCAGGATGCTAACGAAACCTTACTGCGATGAAAATTGTACAAGCTGGCTATTGGGTAAACATGTCGTGTGACGGAAAAATTGGTTTTTACTTATAATTTCAGGTGCAGTTTTGCACGCTGCATTCAGATATGCAAATGTTGTGAAACCGCAAGTGACGTCATCAAAACCAGAAGTGGGTATATTTTCATAACCAATGAAGCTATAGACTCAGTCTTATGGCCTAACATCATCCCAAGGCATGTAGACAAATTTTACATAACCGGAAATGACGTCAACAGACCCGAAGTTGTTCATGCAAAAAAAAAAAAAATGCCACTTTTACAAATTTCATAATTATAAATCTTCTACCGGTAAAATGGCAACGCAGAACTGTGTGAAATTTAGGAAGGTAGTGATAGGCATTGTTTTTCGTGAGTAAAAGTTTGGGTATTCTAGGTGACGTGCCCTGGACGTTATATTGGGTTGATAGGAAAAGCTGGGGAAAAATAGGAGAGGCATTTCTTCTGAACCCTCAATCCGACTGATCTGAAATATTGCGTATGTGACAACTGTTGTCTTTGCAAATATTTGGTGTGAAACAGAATGGAATATGTGAGCAAATAACCGTAACCGCAACCAAAATTTTGAATTTGAGTCTTGTAAACATGCTACCCGAGGTAGTTTGACGTCCTGCTAACGAATCTGGTCATCCTTCCTACGATGTATACTTTTGTCGCCAAATTGTGATAGAAAACGGTTAAGGCTGTAAAACTCAAGATCGTTGAGTGAAAAGTGCTATACATGTTCTGTACGCGTACTGAAAGTCTTTGAGTTGTCTTAAATACAGGATCTGCAGGGCTTCAAGGTTTGACCAAAGGCCGATTTACTATGTTTGGTACGTTTAAATATATGATATATAATCTATCTATCTATATATCTATATGATATATAATGCATGTACAATGCATTCGTGTTTCGGATGAATGTACAAATACTGAAAGCATGCTACCCGATTTAGTTTGACGTCCTGATCACCAGTGTGATTTTATTTCTTTCCTGCAGTGCTAACTTTTTCCACAAATTGCGATGGAACGGCCGATATTTTCAGGTAACGTGAATGAAAACTGCTGCAGAAGTAATCCTGAAAATTGCGGAGTAAAAGTGGCTGCACATCTGCTGCATTTGTGCCGATGTAATGAAATGTTACAAACATGCACATACAAGCGCTGTATGTAAAAAGGCTTGAACCCCAGAATCGCTGTCCATGACAGCTGTATTATTTTCTTTAGTATTTTTTTTATTTTGAAAAGGACATTTCTGGGCATGAGAGCTTTAGTCACATCTACAAGAACTATGCCTGAGTTGCATTTTTTTTTACAGTAGCAGGTATACTATTCACACCCATCCTAATAAATCTGTCATGTTAAATAAAAAAGTTTTCTGTGAAGGGAAAGACAAACTTAATAGAACATTTCATAATATGTAAAAGTGTGATTTCTGACATTTACATTTACAAAGATATTTATTGGGGGTACCAGATTTTACATATCAGTCTTGAATGAATTACTTTCCTTCCGTTCACAGTAGCAGCCATTGTAGTTTTTGAATTATCCAGGTATGGTTGTCTTTTTCTTTGCACCAAATTTCTACAATATCTTACTTGTGGTAGTAGTATATAATGTAACTCACGACCATTATTCCTGTCTTTTAACCTGGGTGGTACCAATGATACCGGTAGTACCGCTATGACGTCATAGGGTTTGGCAGCTTGGCAAGTTGGGGAAGGGGATGTACCGTTCTGAGGGTTTGGCAGGAAGCCAAGTTTCAGGGGTCATACAGTTCACGAGATTATCAATGGGTTACTTGTGTGTACAGAAATATAAAGACAACGGCGTGAAATATCAGCTTTTCGTTGGGGTATAAATTTAAATAAATTAAGAAAAAAAGAAAAAATATATATAGACACTCGTAATATATAAAATTTTTTTTCCCAGTACGGATGTAAATGGTAGTGTTATATACGAATGGGAGGGGGTATAATTTACTCTATGTATGTACATGTATGTATATAAATTACTAGCAAACCAGTTAACGGAGGAAGAATGTCAGGAGGGCTGATTTTTTTTATTTTACATAAAACGAACAAATCACACACATTAGTATGTCGATGAAAACGGGTATAGGTTGGCATATGTACATGTATGTACATTCTTATCATAAAAATCAAAGTTGTTTTTTTTTTTTTTTACAGAAAACGGACAAATCACAGACATTAAACGATACATACATAACTCACATATCATCCTCAGATTTTTGAAAGTCCCTTTTGGAAGACATGGCTGGTCCTGAAAATGACCGTTGGAGATGCTGTTGGGGGGGGGGGGCGGTTGGTATTTAATTTCCCACTCCGCCCTGCTGACCCCCCTCCGGTAAGGTGTTGGCCGGAGCTAATCCTGTGGCTGCGGCTGGTGCTCTTACATTTGCCACTCGAGTTCCCTCGATTTATTTTTCTGTACACATCCCACGATGCACGTTGGATACTATAAAATACCGTTATATCGTTCAGCGTGTTTGAAATGTTCCAGTAAATAAAATAAAAGAAAAAAATTATGGAAAATTATGTTTTTGTTTGTTTGTTTTATGATGTAGCAGTTTATCTTGATAATCGGTCTTGATCTGATTGATGTTTATTATTAATTATCGTGCGCTAAAAAACAGATTGGTATCGATTTGGATTGATGCACAGCCTACGGCCGGCAGGCTTATGGAGTGATTATGGTGCGAAGAGTATTTCCCTCTTGAAACAGGAAAAATCTGTGAGCGACGATCAATGGGAGATAACTCATGCCAAACCTCACTCTGGCGGTTTGTACAAGATCTGTATATATGTATATATACGTAGGTCGAGAATAGTATAAGACGTATGGTACTCTACAATATTTCATTATTATTTCACTGGCAATAGAGGCGATAAGACTCCTAAGATGAAATCGAGGGGTTTAGGGCGGAAAGAACTTGTTGATTCAGTAACCGACCTCCAAGCATATAAGGGCGTAGTGGAATCTATGTTTGAAGATCAGCTTGTGAACGAAGGCCGATGTACTATTCTCCGACTATTCACCAAAGACGTTTGTGACCGGCTAGAGAATTCTAATCCGATTCGTAAATACTGTCACCAGGAAGTTATGCGGAAATTCATGAACTTAGAGCGCAAGTCAGCCGCTACAATCCATATAGAAGCCGAATCAATATCTCTCACGCCCTGGATGCTTTACACATCTCTATCTGTCTGTATTATTTGTACTGCTACTTGTGTGTATTTAGTAAAAATGGGTATAAAATAAAACATACCTGTCCATTATGACTTACCGCGAGCAAAACAAAATCTCAGGATACCATCGCTAAAGTCTTACTACAGTTATATCATGACCCCCAAAGTCCAGCTGCTTATAGTGGAGTAGGTGCTTTATTACGGGCACCACGTCAGCATGATTTACCTGTGTCACGTGATGGTGTAAAGACTAGGTTAGCCGAACAGGAGGCGTATACACTTCATCGTCCAGCTCAGCGATACTACGCTCGTAATAGAGTTATTGTGGGCTGATTTGGTTGACATGAGTAGACTAGCCAGGTATAATTCAGCCAACCGTTACCTGCTCACATGCATCGATATTCTTTCTAAATATGCTTGGGTAGTCCTCGTTCCTACCAAGACAGGTGCTAATCTTATTGAGGCGTTTAAAGCGATTTTCAAGTCCAGACGAAAGCCATTATTTTTACAAACTGATGAAGGGAGGGAGTTTCTCAAAAAGGCATTTCAGGCATTTGTAAAGGAGCATGGGACTTTTTATTTTCACACATTTAATGAAACGAAAGCCTCGGTAGTTGAGCGGTTTAATCGCACCTTTAAATATCGCATGTATAAATATTTCACCGCTAATAACACTCGACGTTACCTGGATGTTTAACCTGCCTTAACACAGCGTTACAATCGGGGGTATCACCGTAGCATCCGGCGAGCTCCGATTATCGTTACAGCTGACAATCAACATGAAGTTCGGGCTGTATTATATAGCTCTACGAAGTCCTAGTGTAGTCAACGAATTTATCGGTATGAAATAGGAGATCTCGTTCGCATTAGTAAAGTCAAGAGAACTTCTGAGAAGTCTTACCTATCTAACTGGAGTCAAGAAATTTTCCGCCTTGTAGCACGTCATTCTAGGGAACCTGTGGTGGCTGATTTCAATGGAGAAAGACTCTCGGGGACATTTTACGGCACAGAACTCCAACCCGTAAAAACTACATTTGATATGTCCAATCAAGTGGAGAGTGTATTAGATAGCAAAAAAGGAACATGACAAAACGAATTACTTGGTGAAATGGCGAGAGTGGCCAGTTAGTTTTAATTCGTGGGTCCCAACGAGAGATGTGAAACGTATTTAAAACAGTCTTCATCCTATCTGTGCTCAGTCCCCTCTCACGATGCCTAAGTGTGGATGCCTGTGTGCGAAGTCTGCATGAGAATACACTCATCACTATAATTGCAGGGGTCGTAGTGTTGTTTATTGGATTGTTAATAGGTGGCCTAGGAAATGATTTAACATCGCAACTGACTGAAGACAAATATTTGTTACACATCCCGCAAGAGCGATTGAACAAGACGCTATTTGACAGGTTACTGTGGAATAAGACGGAACGGTTTCCCTTGGTATTTACCAGGAGTAATAGATTGCACATGAGGCCTGACATTACCTCGATTCCTTCTTCCCCGTTACCTACTCAACCTCCAGCTTACCAAAGGCCGAACACAGCGCCTAGTATTCGAGATATTACTAGGCGAATTTGGCCCGGCGATATTACCGAGCAAACTAAGCGCAAGACTGATCTTACTACAGCACCTGTACATGTGAATTCATCTCAGCACACTACCGTAAATTCTGGCCCTACGAGCCCACCTGCCCAGGAGAATTCATCTCAACACACCTCTGTATCTTATCAACCCCAACCTGGTCAATCTCAGCCATTTTTCTTCAACCTGACTTTGCCACTAAGCCCATGGATGTACGATGGAGCCACGCATTTACCTGCCTTGTCAGCGGACCGACAGGAAGTAGCCGATCGGTCTTTGTCAAACGTGTTATAGAGCAAGCTAGCGAACCTATTGATCCATCTCCCCAGCGTGAATTGTCGTGTTACGGTGAATGGAAACCCATGTACACTACCTTACCAAATGTGGAATTTCAAGGAGTACCTAGTCCGACAACGTTTAATTCGGATGAACGAACTTTAGTAATTGTTGATGATTTAATGGCTGAAGTGGACGACCGTGTAACAACACTATTTACTAAGGGAAGTCATCATCGTAATATCAGTGTGATTTTAACAAAACACATATCATAGAACGATTAGCTTAAACGCTCATTATTTGGTCATATTTCAAAACCCTCTTTGAGACTCCTCTCAAATTACTACCATTGCCAAACAAATGGCCCTAGGTAAAACTCGGTACCTGCAAGAAGCCTTTAAAGATACCACATCCGAACGTTAACGGTATTTGCATGTCGATTTCAAGCAAACTACACCCGATCATCTCCGTTTCCGTACATATATATTCGCCGACGGTGGGATGCAGTTTGTCAACCTCCCCAAGTCATAAAAATATTAACTTTCAGGGGGGAATAACTCTCACAGGCATATGCAATAAATCCTCCCGACATATCACTTACCACGTCATTATGTAATTAGACAAGAGACCATGTCAGCACGATTACGTCGCTTCGCACCTTTGCTAAAACTTCTGGTCAAGGGTGGCCTGCAGGTGAAGGAGACAGTTCTTCGTGGACCTAATGCTGAATTTATCCGCTGTGTATGCGAGGTTTGTAAGAACATTTTAAATGGGAAAATCCCATTAACACCAGCTCAGAAGGCCCGGTTACATCCGCACAAGACACATATACGTGCGCTAGTAAACAAGGACACTCCACTTCATCGCAAACGGACCATTATACAGAAAGGTGGAATAGCACCCCTCTTTATGGCCATTCCGGCTATTGTCTCTCTTAAAGAAGGATTGTTTCAGGGCTTAAGTTAAGAAAAAGAAAAAAAAATGTCTCATATGAAAGAAATGGCCTTAGTTGAACTTCGTTCGTTACCACCACCCCTGAGTGAAATTGTTTCAGTGATTTCTTTCATAAGAGAAACAAATAAAGAACCAATCTAAGAATTTTTTGGTGTTGATGTGGAAGCTGCTTTCATGGTGCTACACTGTAAAATGACCAACTCACAACGCGTTTAATGTGTAATTAAACTTCAAACAAGAGTGTTTAATATACATACACATATATTTAAGTATTAGACATTAAGTGTATAAAATATAGGTCCATACCATAATACTATGGCCCCCAGGGATTTAATATCTTATGCATAAAAGTGTTTATAAGTTTAACATCAAAAATTACAGTGCACAGAGAAAATAAAGATCGGTACTGGGGCTGTTAACATGTTAGACCCCTTGGCCATAGTTCAGTTAAATTTTAAAAACATTGCTTCAAGTCTATATTCAACAAATTCTCTTTCTTTATCTGCCTCAATATCAGAAAATATTTAAAGCATATCTCAATGTTTAATGTATTTGAACTACCCGAGATCCTTTAAAAAAACCCTATAAATAACTGAAAGAGTCAGAGGAGTGGATGTAAACTTTCATTCTATTTTTTTGTGATAGAATGAAAAAAGAAAATCGAGGATACGTAGTAAGTAGCTAACTCCAATTACGTAACTCTTCCAGAGTTTTACGGTGAATGGGAGAAAACTCTTCTATCGTGCAATCCTACATGTGTGAATCAGTGAGTTACCTCCCTCTTTTAGATATACCGACCGCAACAAATATTGTGTACGTATGTGTTTAAGTTTTTACGTTGTCCTTATCAATTTTTCAGTCATATCACAACCAAGAGTCCTTTGAATAGATGTACACTGTGTCTTCTTGTAACAGTCCATGCCGTCCCTGGAACATCATGCCGAAGGCACCAATCATGATACCCCACCTAGTACTTACAGTCAGTCAAACCTTGCACCTTGCTCCTTGCTCTGTCAGGAACGATGCAGCAACAAGTATAATTCTGAAGTCATCGATATAACACGACCTGGGATTGATCCCGGATCCCCTGACCTCGATCCGAACGATCTACACACGAGGCCAACCACGCGCTGATTGGTAGGCCTATATTCTGAGGATTTACAAGTTGGGAAGGAATGCAATTCCTTGCTCCTTTTTTTTCATTTTTTCTGCTCGTTGGGTGGGGTCATTTTGTAGAGCAGTTTTTAAAGTTTCACTCCAGGTATAAATTTGCATGATTTTTGGACATGGAAAAGGATGCACACTTGGCAAAAGGAGTGATAAATCAGGGTTCGCTGATCCCTCACTGGGTACATTTCACCATGATCAGCTATTTGCAAACTTTCCAAAAAATTCCATCGGTCAACCCCCTATCAGGAATTTCACTGGAGTTTTCCCAGGGGACAAGGACCAAACGTTAGCATGTAAGTAAGTTAAATGGGAAATTAATTGTGAATTATAGCCAGACTGTTAAGGCTCATGATGGCTAGAGTGTACGTACGATTCGAAGGCCTCGCACGAGCGGGTCTTTTAACATTGAGTAGTAAATTCTTCTCACACGTTGCCGTCTTTGAGAAAGTTCAGCAGACATGATGCAGCGGGGTTTTTCTTATACTAGGCCTACAATAGAGAGTCAGCTGGATTATGTCATGACACGTTTGACTTCCTTGGCCTATCAAAGCAAATAGATAGATCCACCACATCGGCTGTGCCCCACCACCCCGTTACTTTTTATTCAATTGCTTGTGTTGAAATGAGTTGTGACGTCAATGATGGCGTCACAGAAAGATAGAACACTTGTAACAGTTGTGTGGGACATCCGGTTCACTTATTTGCAACATTAATAATTATGATTGGCCGAATTGACAATTCTTGATTAATAGTTTGGAATCGCCCTAAAAACATATTTCGGATGCTTCTCTTCGCAAGTTGTTCATCATTGGCTCGTCAGTGAACGGTGACACGCATCACGTGTAAATTATTACGTGGTCTCCAAAAGCCGTTGAACAACAGCTTCTTTCAGTTTTTTATTTTTTTATTTTTTTTGGTTTTTTGGTTTGTTTGTTTTTTTAACAATTTCGAAATAGACCCCTGTTGTACTCCACAAATCTAGATGGAAAACAAACTGCATGTATTTATTCGACTGGTGATAACGCCGTTCTCGAACAGTTCTACTTCACTTGACGTCTGTCAGGTATAAAAGCTAGTCGCAGTATACCAGGGGGTTTTTTTTGTTTTTTTTTTTGTTTTTTGGGGTTTTTTTTATGGGGGGGGGTTGTTTCTTTCCTTCTTGTGTTTTTTGGTTTTTTTCGACGTGGATCGCCTCAGTGGAACGGAAAACGCCAATACAAACTAATCCCTCTTCCCCCATACCACCCATATCATCTGATCCAGCCAAGCCTTGTTTCTATACGTGCGAAGGTTTAGGCAGCGTTTCACCCGTAACTGAATCCATTGATACATACAGTTTACTGACCACTTGCTGGTGTTCCAGCCGTACCGGGGACCTGGGGGTTGGGGTTGGGATTGGTGGGTTCGACTCATAGCTCAGCAACAATGAGGTGTTGATTCCAATCACAGGATAATTCATCCGGTGACTTCATTTTTTATGTGCCATTGAATTAACTGAAGGAAGTCAGAACTATACCTACTTTCTTTCTCGGCTTTCTTTACGGGTGTCGATCAGTTATTAATTTGTTTGACTGAGTCTTCACTCCGTGATCAAGAATTCATATATACGGTGTTTAAGTTTATAGGATTGGGGAAACCAAAGTGCTGCTTGGTGGTGGTGCCGGGGAGGGGGGGGGGCGCTTTTCCCTATCATACCCTCCCGAGAAGTGCCACGGCTGGGCTTGAATCTGCGACGTTATACTAGTATTTGAATGTAATCCGCTCTCAGGAATAGATAAATAAATTAGTACATCAATTCGCTAAGTCAGACAGTAACTCAAAAGCAATCCACAAAGCCACTAATTAAAATGCAGATTACACACAAAGACGTCAAATATGAATTTGCTTTCAAGATAAGTCTATTCAGAGAAAGGGAAGTTTCGGAAAATACCAGGTGCATAATACACGTAATCTAAAGGGTAAAAATGTAAAGACTGCATTGTAATCATGCATGTGCGAGAGGACTTGATCTCTTAAATTTATTTGTTTATTCGATTTGTGTTTTACGCCGCACTCAAGGGTATTTCACTTATATGACGGTGGCCAGCATTATGGTGGGAGGAAACCGGACAGAGCCCGGCGGAAATCAACGACCATCCGCAGGTTGCTGGCAGATCTTTCCACGCCGGAGAGGAAGCCAGCATGAGGTGTGCTTGAACTCACAGCGACCGCTTTGGTGGGAGGCTTCGGTTTGTTGCGCAGGGATAGCGCGCTAACCGACTGAGCCAAGGAACCCCTGAAGTCTTACAAGAATATTATATGATACATTCGTGAACCGAGAAATCAATATGAATCTTCTTGGAGAACTTGAACTACGAATCTGGTTGTAATGAGTGAATAATCATCTGCGCCGTCAGTTCCACCGGACCCACCAGTTCCACCAGTGCCTGGATCTGAAAGAGACAAAAAGAAAAAATCCTCAAATGATCGTTTGCTAGTTTATTGCTGCTCGAGAGAAATGCTGTCAACAACAAGTCGTTGTTCGGTCGTGTGAAAACATCGACTTAAAACACCGTCGCTTTGGCCTAATGCTAATGGGTAACAGGAATCGATGCCGTTGCTACTTAGCTTTACTCTAGCACCAAATTAATAACGGTTTGGGCGATATCCAGGGCACATGCTGACAGGACTCATT
The DNA here is from genome assembly GCA_016165875.1 of Acanthopleura granulata. Taxonomy (NCBI): domain Eukaryota; kingdom Metazoa; phylum Mollusca; class Polyplacophora; order Chitonida; family Chitonidae; genus Acanthopleura; species Acanthopleura granulata. The sequence continues at coordinate 11,552,859 of JABBOT010000007.1, forward strand.
GTTGGGATGTAGGTAACTGTCGCCCAGGTCCACAGAAAGGAAAGAGTCAATAGATTGAAAAATGTGAGTTTTCCAGTTAAGTTACTTCAACTAAAAAAAATACTGAGCCATATGACTAGATCAACTAAGTCATTGAAAACTCCTCTCATTGTTTGGGTGACTTACGAGAACAATCAAAGAACTGGTCGATCATTTATGAGTCAGTGTTAAAATAATAACACTTCATTGACTGAACATATCTGGTCATATGTCTCTTCTGAGTTAAAATAGTTTTAATGGAAAACTGTGTTAGAAAACTTTTTAGTCTGTTGACTCTTTTCTCCCAGTGTACAAGAGTACGGGATATACCAGTGTCACGTCAGAACCACATGTTTAAAGCAGACAGTCATATTGTATGGGGTTAATGCCTAGAGGTGGTTAATCTGTTTTCCTCAACCCATAAATCTGAGTATATCATTAAACAACAATGAAATAAATCACACACAAAAAATCACCATGTTTAGGCAAAATTTTTTGACGTGTAACGTGCAGGGATGAAAAACAATTTTTACCTGAAACGCAGGTGCTCACAGCTACAAAGCAGATGTCAGTCGTAGAAATGGCAATGAGTGGGAAAGGCTCAACATCTAAAGTGTATACACACTCCAAATCAACCGGGGAGGACAAGACAGACTTGAAACCTTAAACAAGCTGAGGAAGCGCATAACTCCTAATAGCCCTCTGAAGATTCTGAGACATCATTGACTTTACATATGGCGATTGTCGTCACCTCTACCTCATCCGCCGGTCACACAGCTGTGGGCAAACGCATTTTCTTTTTAGTTGTCTCACTGCGATTGTTACCGGTTAGCACTTTACTCATTAGGGTACTGACAAAAACTGGTGTTATACCTCATGTACATTTCTCATCTCCTCATTGGATAACACAAATTCATGTGGGGTTCAGCAATTCCTGATGTTGCACTCAGTGACACCCTTGGCGCGATAAAAATATTATATTACGGATACTGATAAATAAACTGCACTGGTACCCACATATCAGCACTGCATGTAACTGCCACGGATTTGTGTCGAAGGTACGGAAGTGCAAAAACAGACCATTACGCCAAGAACGGGGTTAAAATTTAAACTAACCCATACAATTTTGTAAAAATTGGGCCAGTCGACGGAATATTTATCAAGATTGGCTACTACCCTCATAGCCATTACCACTGCCGCTGCCAGTCCCGCCCTCTGGAATAGGCGAAAATTTAACATTGAGGAAAAACTAGTTACTAGCTTAAAGTTATACCAAAGCCTGGTTAAATCAAATGCAGGCTTTAAAGCAACACAGGACCTTTAAATAACACACGCATCATCTAAAAGACCATTTCGTGCCCATTCCAAACCTGGACCCTGTTACACAAAACAATCGTAGGCTAAGTTCATTGTAACTAATGTGGTTACCTATCTCTTTAACATGGGCTGTCATGGTAGTTACAATCAACTTACTCTAGGACGTCTGTGTAGAATAGTGGCCTGGTCTTCTATGTCATATTTTACAGGGGTTAAAATGTAAATAGAGACCCAGGTGTTATACGGTGGACCTTTCGGACCTATATTAAACAGAATGAAGCATAGTGGCGCCTTCTATTCTTTTCAGCTTCTAAACATCTTCTAATTACTATGGATATGCCTACGTTTTTTCTTGTATCTGTATTTAACATAGAAATATAACAGCCTCAACACGTTACCTAAACTGAATATCTGATTTGACTGTGCTTCAAGCAGTTCAGTATGGTCAAAAATACCATCGTAGATCCAGGATGTTTTTCGTATTTTATTGACAGTAAAAAGTTTACCAAAAAAAAATAATGAAAAATATCTCTGGAATCTACTTTATTTAAAGTTAGCCTCTGCCTTTAGGAGAACCGATCAGAACTTCAAAGATGCATGGTATTTTTATTTATCCCCAATTTACATTCTTGTTTAACCCGGTATTCACGTGGTTTTGTTTTGGGTTTTTTGTCACTTTTGTGATGTCAATCAGTTCATGGTTGGCGGAAACTAGAGTGCTCAAAGTAAAACCTCGACCATGGGTAAGTTACTGGAGAACTTTCCCACATGTGATGTAGAGATGGGAGACAAATCGTCTTCAGCGAAGGTTACAATGCACCAGTGGCCAACCAATCCACATCGAACGCGGACTGTCACAAAGGCTCAACAAAACTCCAAACCGTGAGAATCTACAGTCCCTGCTCAGGGACTGGTTTTAGCCCGCAACTCGTGTGTTTGTTTGTTTTTTTGTTCTTTATTAATTACAGAGGCTCCAGTATACCTCATTCTAAACCAATATTGAAGTAGGCACAGGCGAAAAATCTAGGGAATACATTCTCGCTACACCAGATGTCTTCCCCACACGGGGATGACTCTTGCATCTTTGGTGGGTAAATCGAGTTCAGTTCAGATGTATGCTTACTACTTTACTTGATGAGATCTATATCTTGGAGATCTAAGCTGGGGAGCTGATTATAAATCCTTACTCTTTAATGTATAGGTGGTTAATCCCAATCAGGCTCGATTATGGATGTGAAGCTTTTGATTCGGCCAGCGATTCTTTAAAATCTAGACTTGACTCTAAAGGGTGTACAGCGTTACGAATGTGCACTGGAGCGATGAAAACAGCTCCTTTAAATGTTCTTCAGGTCCACTGCAGGAATGGCCTCTCTCAATTAGACGCAAACTGCGCAGAGCAAAGTCTGAGATTCGTGGTCTCACCATCTTGTTATGATTCTCTCTATATTGTCAATAAAAAGTCACTGCCTTTCAATGTTCGTGCCCAGGATATTTTGCAGAGTGCTGGAGTCAACATCGGACGTTTACAGAAGGAATGTATCCCGCCATCTCCCCCCTGGAAGGCCCAGCAACATCTCTATACATGGACCTGCACTCTCAGGTCCAGAAATCAGACAGTCCTCCCCATATTTTTGTGATTTCTAACGAATCGTAAGCAACAATTGGTCTGCATACATGCAAATTTATACCGATGTCTCTAAGTGCCCTGCTACTGGTAAGGTTGGGGTTTCGATTTGCGTACCAGAATTGCGATATGAAAAAATTCTTAGATTGCCGGATAACCTGTTTGTATATTCAGCTGAACTCTATGCAATTCTAAATGCTCTGCTCTTTCTTTTGGATTTAAGATCATTAAGAGCTGTTATAGTCACAGATTCTCTTAGTGCTTTACAGTCAATGACGTCATTTAGGTGGGCAAAATGCTATCCTGTCCTGCACGAAGTAGTTTGTCTGTTGTCCTCTCTATACTTTGCTAGTCTTGACATTTGCTTCGCTTGGATTCCTGGCCATTCTCGGGTGCTCAGTAATGACCGAGCAGATAGACTAACCAAACAAGCCCTAAGGCTGCGCGATGTTACCTCTAATCTCAAACTGACCATATCCGAAGCCCTAAATGAAGTAATGTCATTGTCATTTAAACTATGGCAAACTTAGTGGGACGCCTCAGAGAAGGGCCGTTTTTATCACCCATTTAACCCTGTTGTCAAACTTCATAACAGGCTCCCTTTTTCCTTTTCTAGCAGAAAAGCAGAAATCCTGTGCTTCCGACTTCGGTCAGCACACCTCCCAGTTAATAGCTACTTAAAAAAGAGCAAGAGATTCAGGTCTGTGTGATGTTTGTCAGGCTGAGGAGACCATCCATCATGTTTTACTCGTGTGTCCGTAGTACACTGCTCAGAGACAAATCTTCTTTTCTGATCTTGTAGACGTGGGAATTATTGGCCCAACTCTGAGAGCTGTGCTCTGTCCACCGAGGAATGCAGGTTTTGTTTTCAAAGCCGAGGGGGATTATTTATGTAGGATCCACAGATTTTAGGCTACATCATTGTCGCATTAGTTCTCTGTGGATTGACAATGGTTGATCAGAGCAGCCTAAATCCCTGAAACACACCCTACTGACTTAGCACCAGCTATCTCCGCACAGCCACCGGTTCCTCTCACTGATGAGGAGAACAGCATTTTGAATAAGTTAATGTGGAGTGTAATGATACAGCATATGATCCCTCTTGTCAATCAAGGAAAAGAGAAAAGAGGTGATCGTCGATATTCAGAATGCCGCTAAAGAGGATGAATGGTGCAATGATAAAATCCGCCGGTATCTGGACAGGTATGATGTACAGAAGCGTAATCCAGATTTCCCCAAAATGTTCTTGCAGCGTTTGACAAAACGAAGGTGTGAAGGTAAAGAAGAAGAGTAAGTAAGTATCTTTTTTTTTAAATTGAAAGTAATTTTTTTTACACTGAGGTATATATATGTTTAATTAATTTACAGACTAGTGTTTCCAGGAATACTATGTATAATATCGTGGGAAGTCATGTGACCTTATACTAAATTATGGACATGTGTAGGTATTTTATTTATTTGTTTATTTATTTATTTATATATTTATTTTTCAGACCACCTACCTCTCGCAATCGATTTCAATTCAACTCAGATCGCGGAGGGAATATAACAGTACTCAATTTCGACAATTGTAAGGGTTTTCATTTGGGCAATACGTTGGTATCAACAGTGAATACGTATCAGGGGAATGGTCGTGTATAGACAAAGAGTACGACAAAACTAAGCCATTATATGGACGATTTATTGAATTTTCAGATTTGGTGACAAGATGCTGTTGCTGTTGTTGTTGTTGTTAACTAATAGCCCCAGTTTTCACAAGTTCTCGATTTATTTTTCTCTACATAGCCCACGATTTGAATTTTGAAATTTGGTGAGAAAATGTTGTTGTCGTTGTTGTTAAGTAATAGTTCCAGTTCACGAGTTCTCCATTTATTTTTCTCTACATATCCCACGATGAAGGTTGGATATTATGAAATACCGTTATATCGTTTAGCGTGTTTATAATGTTCCAGTCAAAAAAAATAAAAGAAAAAAATTGTGGAAAATAGTATAAGACGTATGGTACTATACAACATTTCATTATTATTTCACTGGCTACAGAGGCGATAAGACTCCTAAGATGAAATCGAGGGGTTTAGGGCGGAAAGAACTTGTTGATTCAGTAACCGACCTCCAAGCATATAAGGGCGTACTGGAATCTATGTTTGAAGATCACCTAGTGAACGAAGGTCGATGTACTATTCTCCGACTATCACCAAAGACGTTTGTGACCGGCTAGAGAATTCTAATCCGATTCGTAAATATTATCACCAGGAAGTTATACGGAAAATCATGAACTTACAGCGCAAGTCAGCCTCTACAATCCATATAAATCCGAATCAATATCTCTCACGCCCTGGATGCTTTACACATCTCTATCTGTCTGTATCATTTGTATTGCTACTTGTGTGTATTTAGTGAAAATGGGTATAAAATAAAACGTACCTGTCCATTATGACTTACCGCGGAGGGAGGAAAAGAGTTCCATTTCATACGAAGCCAAAGAAAAAAAGGCAAGCAAAACAAAATCTCAGGATACCATAGCCAAAGTCTTACTACAGTTATATTATGACCCCCAAAGTCCAGCTGCTTATAGCGGAGTAGGTGCTTTATTACGGGCACCACGTCAGCATGATTTACCTGTGTCACGTGATGGTGTAAAGACTAGGTTAGCCGAACAGGAGGCGTATACACTTCATCGTCCAGCTCAGCGACTATACGCTCGTAATAGAGTTATTGTGGGCTGATTTGGTTGACATGAGTAGACTAGCCAGGTATAATTCAGTCAACCGTTACCTGTTCACATGCATCGATATTCTTTCTAAATATGCTTGGGTAGTCCCCGCTCCTACCAAGACAGGTGCTGATCTTATTGAGGCGTTTAAAAGGACTTTCAAGTCCAGACGAAAGCCATTATTTTTACAAACTGATGAAGGGACGGAGTTTCTCAACAAGGCATTTCAGGCATTTTTAAAGGAGCATGGGACTTTTTATTTTCACACATTTAATGAAACGAAAGCCTCGGTAGTTGAGCGGTTTAATCGCACCTTTAAAGGGCGCATATAGAAATATTTCACTGCTAATAACACTCGACGTTACCTGGATGTTTAACCTGCCTTAACATGATTGCAATCGGGCGTATCACCGCAGCATCCGGCGAGCTCCGATTATCGTTACAGCTGACAATCAGCATGAAGCTTGGGCTATATTATATATCTGTATGAAGTCCTAGTGTAGTCAACGAATTTATAGGTATAAAATAGGAGATCTCGTTCGCATTAGTAAAGTCAAGAGAACTTTTGAAAAGTCTTACCTATCTAACTGGAGTCAAGAAATTTTCCGCCATGTAGCACGTCATCCTAGGGAACCTGTGGAGTATACATTGGCTGATTTGAATGGAGAGAGACTCTCGGGGACATTTTACGAGACAGAACTCCAACCCGTAAAAACTACACTTGATACGTACTATCAAGTGGAGAGTGTATTAGATAGCAAAAAGGAATATGGCAAACATATTACTTGGTGAAATGGCGAGAGTGGCCAGTTAGTTTTAATTCGTGGGTCCCAACGAGAGATGTGAAACGTATTTAAAACAGTCTTCATCCGATCTGTGCTCAGTCCCCTCTAACGATGAATAAGTGTGTGGATGCCTGTGTGCGAAGTCTGCATGAGAATACACTCAGCACTATAACTGCAGGTGTCGTTGTGTTGTATATTAGATTGTTAATAGGTGGCCTGGGAATTGATTGAACATCGCAACTGACTGAAGACAAATATTTGTTACGCATCTTGCAAGAGCGATTGAACAAGACGCTATTTGATAAGTTATTGGGGAATTAGACGGAACGGTTTCCCTTGGTATTTACCAGACGTAATAGATTGCACATGAGGCCTGACATTACCTCGATTCCTTCTTCCCCGGTACCTACTCAACCTCCAGCTTACCAAAGGCCGAACACAGCGCCTAGTATTCGAGATACTTCCAGGCCAATTTGGCCCAGCGATATTACCGAGCAAACTAAGCGCAAGACTGATCTTACTACAGCACCTGTACAGGTGAATTCATCTCAGCACACTACCGTAAATTCTGGCCCTACGAGCCCACCTGCCCAGGAGAATTCATCTCAACACATCTCTGTATCTTATCAACCCCAACCTGGTCAATCTCAGCCATTTTTCTTCAACTTGACTTTGCCACTCAGCCCATGGATGTACCATAGAGCCACCCATTTTCCTGCCTTGTCAGCGGACCGACAGGAAGTGGCAAATCGGTCTATGCCAAACGTGTTTTACAGCATGCTGGCGAACTTATTCATCCATCTCCTCAGCGTGAAGTGGGTGTTACCCTGAATGGAAAGCCATGTACACTACCTTACCAAATGTGGAATTTCAAGAAGGAGTACCTAGTCCGACAACGTGTAATCCGGATGAACGAACTTTAGTAATTGTTGATGATTTAATGGCTGAAGTGGACGACCGTGTAACAACACTATTTACTAAGGGAAGTCATCATCGTAATATTAGTGTGATCTGCATTGTGCAGAATCTGTTTAACAAAAGCAAAGATCATAGAACGATTAGCTTAAACGCTCATTATTTGGTCATATTTAAAAACCCTCTTTGAGACTCCTCTCAAATTACTACCATTGCCAAACAAATGGCCTTAGGTAAAACTCGGTATGTGCAAGAAGCCTTTAAAGATGTCACATGCGAATCTTACGGGTATTTGCATGTCGATTTCAAGCAAACTACACCCGATCATTTCCGTTTGCGTACATATATATTCGCCGACGATGGGATGCAGTTTGTCAACCTCCCCAAGTCATAAAAATATTAACTTTCAGGGGGGAATAACTCTCACAGGCATATGCAATAAATCCTCCCGACATATCACTTACCACGTCATTATGTAATTAGACAAAAGACCATGTCAGCACGATCACGTCGCTTCGCACCTTTGCTAAAACTTCTGGTCAAGGGTGGCCTGCAGGTGAAGGAGACAATTCTTCGTGGACCTAATGCTGAATTTATCCGCTGTGTATGCGAGGTTTGTAAGAACATTTTAAATTCCCATGAACACCAGCTCAGAAGGCCGGTTACGTCCGCACAAGACACATATACGTGCGCTAGTAAACAAGGACACTCCGCTTCATCGTAAACGGACCATTATACACAAAGGTGGAATAGCACGCCTCTTTATGGCCATTCCGGCTATTGTCTCTCTTATTGATGGATTGTTTAAGGGTGGAAATTAAGAAAAAGAAAAAAAATGTCTCATATGAAAAAATGGCCTTAGCTGGACCTCGTTCAGGACCGTCAACCCCGAGAGAAATTGTTTCAGTGATTTCTTTCATAAGAGAAACAAATATAGAACGCATCTAAGCGTGACCTGGTGTTGATGTGGAAGCTGCTTTCATGGTCCTACACTGTAAACTGACCAACTCCCAACGCGTTTAATGTGTAATTAAACTTCAAACAAGAGTGTTTAATATACATACACATATATTTAAGTATTAGACATTAAAAGTCTAAAATATAGGTCCATACCATAATACTATGGTCAGCAGGGGTTTAATATCTTATGCATAAAAGTGTTTATAAGTTTAACATCAAAAATTAGAGAGCACAGAGAAAATATAGATCGGCACTGGGGCTGTTAACATGTTGAGCCCCTTGGCCCTAGTTCAGTTAATTTTTAAGCATATTGATTCAAGTCTATATTCAACAATTTCTCTTTATTTAACTGCTTCAATATCAATAGGTAGTAAGTAACTAAGCACAATTACCTAAATCTTGTAGAGTTTTACAGTGCATGGGAGGTAACTCTTGTGTCGTGCAATCCAGCATGTGTGAATCAGTGAGTTACCTCCCTCTTTTAGACTATACCGACCGCAACAAATATTGTGTACATGTGTGTTTAGGTTTTACCTTGTCCTTAACAATTTTTCAGTCATATGACGTATACTGTATACACTGTGTCTTCTTGTAGCAGTCTATGCCGTCCCTGGAACATCATGCCGAAGGCACCAATCATGATACCCCACCTAGTACTTACAGATACACAGGGTCAGTCAAACCTTGCAGCTTGCTCCTTGCTCTGTCAGCAAGGATGCAGCCACAAGTATCATTCTGAAGTCATTGGTAAAACACGACCTGGGATTGATCCCGGATCCCCTGACCTCGATTCGAACGATCTACACACTAGGCAAGCCACGCGCTGATTGGTAAGCCTATATTCAGCTAATTTACAAGGAATTAATTTAGGAAGGAATGAAATTCCTTTGCTCCTTTTTTTTATTTTTTTTTCTGTTCGCTGGGTGGTATCATTTTGTAGATGCATATTTCAAAGTTTCACTCCAGGTATAAATTTGCATGATTTCTGGACATGGAAAAGAATACACATTTGGCAAAAGGAGTGATAAATCATGGGTCGCTGATCCCTCACTGGGTGGATTTCACCACGATCAGCTGTTTGCAAACATTCCAAAAAATTCCATCGGTCAACCCCCTATCAGGAATTTCACTGGAGTTTTCCCAGGGGACAAGGAAAGAACGTTAGCATGTTAGTAAGCTAAATCAGAATTTATTTGTGAATTATAGCCAGACTGTTAGGGCTAATGATGGCTAGGTTGTACGTACGATTCGAAGGCCTCGTACCAGCGGGTCTTTCAACACTGAAGAGTACAATATTCAGTTTTCGATCGACACAGTAAATTCTTCCCAAACCTTGCCGTCTTTGGGAAAGTTCAGCAGACATGATGCAACGGGGATTTTTTTGTACTAGGCCTACAACAGAGAGTCAGCTGGATTATGTCGTGACACGTTTGACTTCCTTGGCCTATCAAAGCAAATGGATAGATCCACCACATTGGCTGTCCTCCACGACCCCGTTACTTTTTATTCAATTGCTGGTGTTGAAATTAGTTGTGACGTCAATGATGGCGTCACAGAAAAGATAGAACATTTATAACACTTGTGTGGGACATCCGGTTCACTTATTTGCAACATTAATGATTATGATTGGCCGAATTGACAATTCTTGATTGACAGTTTGGAAACGCCCTAGAAACATATTTCGGATGCTTCTCTTCGCAAGTTGTTCATCATTGGCTCGTCAGTGAATGGTAACACGCATCACGTGTAAATTATTACGTAATCTCCAGAAGCCGTTGAACAACAGCTTCTTTCAGTTGGTTTCTTTATTATTTTTTTTTTTTTTTGGACAATTTCGAATTAGACCCCGTGGGTTCGAATCATAGCACAGCCACAATGAGGGGGTGATTCCAATCACAGGATAATTCATTAGGTTTTAAGCCCTTCCGACAGCAACTTCATTTTTTATCTGCCATTCAATTTGCTGAAGGAAGTCAGAATTATACCTACTTTCTTTGTCGGCTTTCTTTACGGGTGTCGATCAGTTATTAATTCGTTTGACTGAGCCTTCACGGCGTGATGAAAGATTCATATATACGGTGTTTAAGTTTAACAATTCGGGAAACCAGAGTGCTGCTTGGTGGTGGTGCCAGGGACGGGGGTCGCTTTTCCCTATCATACCCTCCCGAGAAGTGCCGTGGCTGGGCTTGAATCTCCGCTGACCCCAACAGATACAAACCGCCGAGCAACGGAGAGTAAAACCAGGGGCCAGTTTCATGAATCATGCTTAACCTAAGTAAACTTGAACTACCATGGCAACGTATGTTATACAGATATGAAGTACACCTAGCTAAGTACTACCTAGCACTAAGTATGCTTCACGAAATTTGCCCTTGAGCATCGACGACAGTGTGATAGTTGGCAAATGGTCACACATAACCGGTGAAGTACGGCCACTTGTTAGTTTACCTCTATTAGGGTTTTATTCTTACTGTTAATGTGAAGGCTTCAATAGTGACAACGCCTCCTTGCACCATGATTCAATTAATTAATAAATTAATCAGTTATTAATTCGTTTGGCTGAGTCTTCACTCCGTGATCAAGGATATATATATACGGTGTTTAAGTTTCAGGATTGGGGAAACCAGAGTGCCGGTTGGTGGTGGTGCCAGGGAGAGGGATCGCTTTTCCCTATCATACCCTCCTGAGAAATGCCGTGGCTGGACTTGAATCTCCGACCTCATATTTGAATGTAATCCGCTCTCAGGTATAGATAGATAAATTAGCACATCAATTCGCTATGTCAAACAGTAACTCAAAAGCAATCCACAGAGCCACTAATTAAAATGCAGATGACACACTAAGACGTCAAATATGAATTTGCTTTCAAGATAAGTTTATTCAGAGAAAGGGAAGTTTCGGAAAATACCAGGTGCATAATACACGTAATCTAAAGGTAAAAATACATAGACTGCATTGTAATCATGCATGTGCGAGAGGACTTGATCGCTTAAATTTATTTCTTTATTTGATTGGTGTTTTATGCCGTACTCAAGAATATTTCACTTATGTGACAACGGCCAGAATTATGGTGGGAGGAAACCGGACAGAGCCCGGCGGAAACCCACCACCATCCGCGGGTTGCAGGCAGATCTTTCTACGCCGGAGAGGAAGACAGCATGAGCTGTACTTGAACTCACAGCGAACGCTTTGGTGGAAGACTTCGGTTCGTTGCGCTGCGATAGCACACAAACAGACTGATCCAAGGAACCCTGATCTCTTACAGGTATATTATATGATAAATTCGTGAAGGGAGAAATCAAAATGAATCTTCTTGGAGAACTTGAACTACGAATCTGGTGGTAATTGGTGAATAATCATCGCGATTCACTACTGCTATCATCGGCGCCACCAGTCCCACCGGACCCACCAGTTCCACCAGTGCATGGATCTGAAAAAGACAAAATCCGTAAATGATCGCTTGCTAGTTTATTGCTGCTCTAGAGAAATGCTGTCAACAAGTCGTTGTTCGGTCGTGTGAAAACATCGACTTAAAACACCGTCGCTTTGGATTAATGCTGGAAAATGGCTGACAGAAATCGATGTCTTTGCTACTTGGCTTTGCTCTAGCACCAAATTAATAACGGTATGGACGATATCCAGGACACATTCTAACAGGAATCGTTGTTGAGCTGTAGGTAACTGTCGCCCAGGTACACCGAAAGAAAGGAGTCAATAGACTGAAAAATGTGAGTTTTCCAGTTGAGTTAATTCAACTAAAAAAAATACTGAACCATATGACTAGATCAACTAAGTCATTGAAAAACTTTTATGCATAAGATATTAAACCCCTGCTGACCATAGTATTATGGTATGGACCTATATTTTAGACTTTTAATGTCTAATACTTAAATATATGTGTATGTATATTAAACACTCTTGTTTGAAGTTTAATTACACATTAAACGCGTTGGGAGTTGGTCATTTTACAGTGTAGCACCATGAAAGCAGCTTCCCCATCAACACCAGGTAAGGCTTAGATTCGTTCTTTATTTGTTTCTCTTATGAAAGAAATCACTGAAACAATTTCACTCCGGGTTGATGGTCCCGAACGAAGTTCAACTCAGGATATTTTTTTCATATGAGACATTTTTTTCCCTTTTTCTTAACTTCCACCCTTAAACAATCCATCTATAAGAGAGACAATAGCCGGAATGGCCATAAAGAGAGGTGCTATTCCACCTTTCTGTATAATGGTCCGTTTGCGATGAAGTGGAGTGTCCTTGTTTACTAGCGCACGTATATGTGTCTTGTGCGGACGTAACCGGCCTTCTGAGCTGGTGTTCATGGGAATTTAAAATGTTCTTACAAACCTCGCATACACAGCGGATAAATTCAGCATTAGGTCCACGAAGAATTGTCTCCTTCACCTGCAGGCCACCCTTGACCAGAAGTTTTAGCAAAGGTGCGAAGCGACGTAATCGTGCTGACATGGTCTTTTGTCTAATTATATAATGACGTGGTAAGTGATATGTCTTGAGGTTTAATTGCATTTGGCTGTGAGAGTTATTCCCCCCTGAAAGTTAATATTTTTATGACTTGGTTAGATAGACAAACTGCATCCCATCGTCGGCGAATATACGTGTACGCAAACGGAGATGATCGGGTGTAGTTTGCTTGAAATCGACAAGCAAACACCCTGTAAGGTACGCATGTGGGATCTTTAAAGGCTTTATGCACATACTGTGTTTTACGTAGGGCCATTTGTTTGGCAATGGTAGTAATTTGAGAGGAGTCTCAAAGAGGGTTTTTAAATATGACCAAATAATGAGCGTTTAAGCTAATCGTTCTATGATCTTTGCTTTTGTTAAACAGATTCTGCACAACGTAGATCACACTCATATTAAGATGATGACTTCCCTTAGTAAACAGTGACTGTTACACGGTCGTCCGCTTCAGCCATTAAATCATCAACAATTACTAAAGTTCGTTCATCCGGATTACACGTTGTCGGACTAGGTACTCCTTCTTGAAATTCCACATTTGGTAAGGTAGTGTACATGGGTTGCCATTCACCGTAACACCATACTACACGCTGGGGAGATGGATGAATAAGTTCGCTACCATGCTCTTTAACACGTTTGGCATAGGCCGATTTGTCACTTCCTGTCGGTCCGCTGACAAGGCAGGAAAATGGGTGGCTCCATCGTACATCCATGGGCTTAGTGGCAAAGTCAGGATGAAGGAAAATGGCTGAGATTGACGAGGTTTGAGGTGGTAAGATACAGAGGTGTGTTGAGATGAATTCACCTGTACAGGTGCTGTAGTAAGTTCAGTCTTGCGCTTAGTTTGCTGGGTAATATCGCTGGGCCAAATTGGCCTGGTCATATCTCGAATACTAGGCGCTGTGTTCGGCCTTTGGTAAGCTGGAGGTTGAGTAGGTACCGGGGAAGATGGAATCGAGGTAATGTCAGGTATCCTGAGCAATATTTTACGCCGGGTAAATATCAAGGAAAACCGTTCCGTCTTATTCCTCAAAAACTTATCAAAACGCGTCTTGTTCAATCGCTCTTGCAGGATGCGTAACAAATATTTGTCTCTAGTCAGTTGCGATGTTAAATCAATTCTCAGGCCACTGTTTTAAATACGTTTCACATCTCTCGCTGGGACCCACGAATTAAAACTAACTGGCCAGTCTTACCATTTCACCAAGTAATATGTTTTGCCATGTTCCTTTTTGCTATCTAATACACTTTCCACTTGATAGTACGTATCAAGTGTAGTTTTGACGGGTTGGAGTTCTGTCTCGTAAAATGTCCCCTAGAGTCTTTCTCCATTCAAATCAGCTAATGTGTACTCCACAGGTTCCCTAGGATGAGGTGGGACAAGGCGGAAAATTTCTTGACTCCAGTTAGATAGGTAAACCTTCTCGACTACACCAGGACTTCGTAGAGCTATATAATATAGCCCGAACTTCATGTTGATTGTCAGCTTTAACGGTAATGGGAGCTCGCCGGATGCTGCAGTGATACGCCCGATTGTAACCCAGTGTTAAGGCAGGTAAAACATCCAGGTAACGCCGAGTGTTATTAGCAGTGAAATATTTATACATGCGACCTTTAAAGTTCCCAACTAGGGAGGCTTTCGTTTCATTAAATGTGTGAAAATAAAAAGTCCCATGCTACTTTACAAATGCCTGAAATACCTTATTGAGAAACTCCGTCCCTTCATCAGTTTGTAAAAATAATGGCTTTCGTCCGGACTTGAAAATCCTTTTAAACGCCTCAATAAGATCAGCACCTGTCTTGGTAGGAACGGGGACTACCCAAGCATATTTAGAAAGAATATCGATGCATGTGAGCAGGTAACGGTTGGCTGAATTATACCTGGCTAGTCTACTGATGTCAACCAAATCAGCTTGCCACTGACTGTCTATCCTTCCCACAATAACTCTATTACGTGCGTAGTGTCGCTAAGCTGGACGATGAAGTGTATACGCCTCCTGTTCGGCTAACCAAGTCTCTACACCATCACGTGACACAGGTAAATCATGCTGACGTGGTACCCGTAATAAAGCACCTACTCCGCTATAAGCAGCTGGACTTTTGGGGTCATAATATAACTGTAGTAAGACTTTAGCGATGGTATCCTGAGATTTTGTTTTGCTCGCCTTTTTTTTTTTTTTTGTCTTCGTATGGAATGGAACTCTTTTACTCTGTCGGCGGTAATTCATAATGGACAGGTACGTTTTATTTATACCCACTTTCACTTAATACACACAAGTAGCAGCACAAGTGATACAGACAGATATGTGTAAAACATCCAGGGCGTGAGAGATATTGATTCGGGTTTTGTATGGGTTGTAGCGGCTGACTTGCGCTGTAACATCACGAATTTCGGTATAACTTCCTGGTGATAGTATTTACGAATCGGATTAGAATTCTCTAGCCGGTCACAAACGTCTTTGGTGAATAGTCGGAGAATAGTACATCGGCCTTCGTTCACAAGGTGATCTTCAAACATAGATTCCACTACGCCCTTACTTGGATACTTGATATACTTGGAGATCGGTTACTGAATCAACAAGTTCTTTCCGCACTGAACCCCTCGATTTCATCTTAGGAGTCTTATCGCCTCTGTAGCCAGTGAAATAATAATGAAATATTGTGGAGTACCATACGTCTTATACTATTCTCGACCTACGTACATATATATATATATACAGATCTTGTACAAACCGCCAGAGTGAGGTTTGGCATGAGTTATCTCCCAATGATCGTCGCTCACAGATTTTTCCTGTTTCAAGAGGGAAATACTCTTCGCACCATAATCACTCCCTAAGCCTGCCGGCCGTAGGCTATGCATAAATCCAAATCGATCCCAATATTTTCTTTAGCGCACGATAAATAATAATAAACATCAATCAGATCAAGACCGATTATCAAGATAAACTGCTACATCATAAAACAAACAAACAAACACATAGTTTTCGATAATTTTTTTCTTTTATTTTATTTACTGGAACATTTCAAACACGCTGAACGAATCAACTGTATTTTATAGTATCCAACGTGCATCGTGGGATGTGTACAGAAAAATAAATCGAGGGAGCTCGAGTGGCAAATGTAAGAGCACCAGCCGCAGCCACAGGATTCGCACCGGCCAACACCTTACCGGAGGGGGGTCAGCAGGGCGGAGTGGGAAAGTAAATACCGACCGACCCGCCCCCGCCCCCTCAAACAGCATCTCCAACGGTCATTTTTAGGACCAAAAGGGACTTTCAAAAATCTGAGGATGATATGTGAGTTATGTATGTATCGTTTAATGTCTGTGATTTGTCCGTTTCCTGTAAAAAAAAAAAAAAACAACTTTGATTTTCATGATAAGAGTGTACATACATGTACATACGCCAAGCTATACCCGTTTTCATCGACATATTAATGTGTGTGATTTGTTCGTTTTATGTAAAATAAAAAAAATCAGCCCTCCTGACATTCATCCTCCGTTAACTGGTTTGCTAGTAATTTATAAAGATACATGTACATACATAGAGCAAATTATACCCCCTCCCATTCGTATATAACACTACCATTTACATCCGTACTGGGAAAAAATTATATATATTACGAGTGTCTACATATATTTTTTCTATTATTTAAATTTATACCCCAACGAAAAGCTGATATTTCACGCCGTATTCTTTATATTTCTGTACACACAAGTAACTCATTGATAAGCCCTGTCTCTATGTGCAGGCATAATCTCGTGTACTGTATGACCCCTGAAACTTGGCTCCCTGCCAAACCCTATGACGTCATAGCGGTACTACCGGTACCACCCAGGTTAAAAGACAGGAATAATGGTCGTGAGTTACATTATATACTACTACCACAAGTAAGATATTGTAGGAAATTGGTGCAAAGAAAAAGACAACCATACCTGGATAATTCAAAAACTACAATGGCTGCTATTGTGAACGGAAGGAATGTATTTCATTCAAGGCTGATATGAGTGACTGTAAAATCTGGTACCCCCAATAATATCTTTGTACCGTACATGTAAATGTCAGAAATCACACTTTTACATATTATGAAATGTTCTATTATGTTTGTCTTTCCCTTCACAGAAAACTTTTTTATTTAACATGACAGATTTATTAGGATGGGTGTGATTAGTATACCTGCTACTGTAAAAAAATGTAACTCAGGCATAGTTCTTGCAGATGTGACTAAAGCTCTCATGCCAAGAAATGTCCTTTTCAAAATAAAAAAAAATACTAAAGAAAATAATACTGCTGTCAGGGACAGCGATTCCGGGGTTCAAGCCTTTTTACATACAGCGCTTGTATGTGCATATTTGTAACATTTCGTTACTTCAGGATTACTTCAGTAGCAGTTTTCATTCACGTTACCTGAAAATATGGGGCGTTCCATCGCAATTTGTGGCAAAAGTTAGCACTGCAGAAAAGAAATAAAACCACACTGGTGATCAGGACGTCAAACTAAATCGGGTAGCTTGCTTTCAGTATTTGTACATTCATCCGAAACACGAATGCATTGTACATGCATTATATATCATATAGATATATAGATATATAGATAGATAGATTATATATCATATATTTAAACGTACCGAACATAGTAAATCGGAATTTGGTCAAACCTTGAAGAACTGCAGATCCTGTATTTAAGACAACTCAAATACTTCCAGTACGCGTACAGAACATGTATAGCACTTTTCACTCAACGATCTTGAGTTTTACAGCCTTAACCGTTTTCTATCACAATTTTGCGACAAAAGTATACATCGTAGGAAGGATGACCAGATTCGTTAGCAGGACGTCAAACTACCTCGGGTAGCATGTTTACAAGACTTAAATTCAAAATTTTGGTTTTCATATGACATCACTTGCGGTTATGGTTATTTGCTCACATATTCCATTCTGTTTCACACCAAATATTTGCAAAGACAACAGTTGTCACATACGCAATATTTCAGATCAGTCGGACTGAGGGTTCAGAAGAAATGCCTCTCCTATTTTTCCCCAGCATTTCCTATCAACCCAATATAACGGCCAGGGCACGTCACCTAGAACACCCAAACTTTTACTCACGAAAAACAATGCCTATAATTACCTTCCTAAATTTCACACAGTTCTGCGTTGCCATTTTACGGGCAGAAGTTTTATAATTATGAAATTTGTAAAAGTGGAATTTTTTTTTTTTTGCATGAACAACTTCGGGTCCGTTGACGTCATTTCCGGTTATGTAAAATTTGTCTACATGCCTTGAGATGATGTTAGGCCATAAGACTGAGTCTATAGCTTCATTTTTTTATGAAAATATACCCACTTCTGGTTTTGATGACGTCACTTGCGGTTTCACAACATTTGCATATCTGAATGCAGCGTCCAAAACTGCACCAGAAATTATAAGTAAAAACCAATTTTTCCGTCACACGACATGTTTACCCAATAGAGAGCTTGTACAATTTTGTACAGAAAGGTTTCGTTAGCATCCTGATTGGACCTAGGCTTTATGCAACTACAGTTTGAATTTCAGCTTAGTCGCATCAGCCGTTGTAGAGGAGATGTTCAAAGGTTTTTATCAAAATTCAATATGGCCGCCAAGTCACGTGATCGAACTTTCCAAAAGTCTAGGTGGAAAACTTCAGGTCTGTAGCTAAAGCATACTGAAGTTTCATTACTTTTCGACTTACTGCTTTGTCGAGAAACACGGGACAAAATTGTGGAGAATAATAAGAAATATCGCTATGTGGGACAGGAATGCCGGGGTTCAAAACAATAAGGCCTATATGTGCATGTCTGTAGCCCTTGGTTACATCGGCGCATATACAGTAGATGTGCATACTTGTGCACTACGAGGTTTCCATGTTTACATCTGTAACAGTTTTCATTCACGTGACCTGGAGGTATGGGTGAAAATTACGCCTTGTCGCACTCTGATAGCAGTTTGCGGCGTAAGTTTACATCGCAGGAAATAAATATGACCAGATTCGTGATCAGGACGTCAAACTACTGCTTTCAACATTTCTACTTTCATCCTAAACATGAACGCATTGTAGATGTATTACACATATTTATATATATATATATATATGCTAAATGTAGTAAATAACCCTTTTCTGAAAGTTTAAAGCCCTGTAGGCCCTGTATTTGTTAAGATTTTCACCCCACATAAAGAACATGTATAGCACCTTTCTCTTGGCGATCTTGAGCTTACAGCTTTCACCGTTCTCTGTCAAGTCACATGTGGATATTGCACAAATCGGTCTTTTGGCAATTTTTCAAGCACTGCAACTCCAGCATTTATTAGGACACTTCAACGATACTCCGCACACATACAGTACACACATAGCCCTTTGCACTGCAGCTGTAGCGGGTTTCTCTCAGGTGACCTCCAAACGTGGGGAAAAATTGCACTTTTTATGGACTTCAGTGGCAATTCGCTACAAAACGGTGCGTCGGAGAAAAGAAAAACCACCAGATTCGTGATCAGAACATCAAAGCCCGCCTACCAGCGTACTTACAATGTTTAACTTTAGAAAATTTTCATCACATGACAAATTCGCTAGGCTGGGATCGAACTCTGACTGACTGGCGTGGGTAATAAACACTCCGGCGCGATCTGTCTAATGTCAATTTCTCGACGTCAATCATCTCCGCTCGCCCTCCCTAGACACATCTGCGTCACACCACACAGCCAGGATGCGGTTAGTGTTTAAATCCTTGTGTAATTAGGTCAAGTCGGAGAAAATTTCCACAGCATCTCACCTACTATCCACTCTATTACATATGTACATATGACTAAGTGCCCAAGGGAATGGCAATATATCTTTCATATGAGAGCATAAGTTATTGCTCGAAAATCAATACATAACCAGATACACGGCTTTGAAACTTTCAATACCACCTTACACCGTTTATCACTGAGGCAGTTGGCCGGTCAGTCGCATTTCCGACAATATATCGACCAGCTGGATGATGCTGCGCTATGCCCAGTGAGGAAGAGCAATCCCATCTCAGACTTAGCATGTATTTTGTAGGAAATAAGGCAAAAAAACATGGCCTGTGTAACAGCAAGTTTTTACTTCTACGCCTGAATTCACCATCTGCCATGCACATACAGACTGCTCTACTGATAGCTCGGTAGCTGTCAGAAAGCGAACAACTGGACCAGGGCACGTGTAGATAGATATCTGTCAATCACCGTGGCCTTGTTACCGTAGAGTAAAGCAGGCGAGATTTGCACTAAAACAAAGCTAACTTTTAGAAATGCATGCACAACATACACTGGGTGAGCCAATCGCAACTGCAGTGGAAAGTAGATAATTAAGACACATCGTAAATATTCTTCGTAGCCATCCATACATTGTATTACACTATATAGCATGTATATGTAAATGTGCCAAATGTAGTAAATCTGACTTCTGACATTATTTAAAAGCGTGCATGTCCTGTGTTTTCTGACACAAATCACCGATTTTCACTATACATTCAGCACATGTTTAGTCCATTATACATAGGGATTTTCAACTTTACAGCCGAAACATTTTTCTGTTATGTGACCTGCAAAAACGGGGGAAAATTGCGCCTTTTCGCCTTTTAATCTCATTTTGCTACACAAATATGCATCACAGAAAGAAAATAAGACCGGAATCGTGATCCGGATACATATATACATTTTTTTTTTAGATTGAAATTCTAAAAAAAAAAAAAAGAAAAAATCCAGGGAATATTACTTGCGCTGTGTCAGCTGAAACATAATTTGCATAAACATTGCATTCTTTCTTGCAAATACTCTACATGGAACGCTTGATAGGCGTGATAAATTTCAAGTCAATCAGAGGCTGGGTTGTGAAGAAACTGACTGTTAAATGATTTAACGTTAACTCAAAATGGTCGCCAGGTCACATGACTGGGGACACCCAAACCTTTACTCGTAAGAGCACATGTCTGGGTCTATCACCTAGCTAAGTTTCAAGCATTTCTGTTGAGCCTTTTTAGCTGTAGAAGTGTTTCAATTTTGAAAAATGAAAAAATGGCGATTTTTTGGATGCATGTACTATTTTAGGTTTCCTGACGTTACTTCCGGCTATGTAAAAGTTGTCTACTTGCCTTAAGATGATGTTAGGCTTTAACACTGCGTTTCTAGCTTCATTGGTTAATGAGATATACCCACTTCCAATTTTGATGACGTCACTTCCGGTTTTGCCAAATTTGCATATTCTTAATCAACACCCAAAACTGCATCAGATAGAACTTTTCGCCGGACATCATCTGAAGACGTGTAGAAATTATTAGCAAAAAACGAAATTTGGGGTCACATGACATATTTATCCAATAGCGAACTTGTACAATTTTCAACCAAGAAAGTTCTAGTTCTCAAGCTTAACAAGCCTTGGCCTTGAGCAGCTTCTGTTTAAATTTCAGCTCAGTCGCATCAGACGTTCTGGAGAAGAAGATTTCTTCAGGTTTTCATCAAAATTCAAAATGATTGCCAAGTCACGTAACAAAATCTGCTGAAAAGCTACGATGCACAACTTCAAGTCATACAGACAAACATGTTAAAATTTCATAAACTTCTATCTAATTGTTTTCTCTAGAAACGCGTCACAGTTTTGGTGAGAATAATAACAATAAAAACAAATAATCCGAACAGATAAAATAGGGATTCAAGCCTAAATGGATTGAATCCCTAATAAAAGTGATAATAATAACTGCAATAACATGGGTTAATGGTAGAATAACATAGGCTGAAGTTTCAAGTTTTTGGAAGGAATGTGAATCAAGTGCAGACGTCGTAACTAAAAAAAAAATTGTTTGCTGGCTTTCCAGTCTTCACATGTACATTTAGTTATTTGCCCATTGATCATACCGTTGACACTGATGTTGCCGTATAACAGAACAATATCGGTGATAGGGCTATTATAACTCACCTCACTGACCTTCTCTATTCGTTCTTATATCTAGATGAAATGGAAAAATAAATTAGACAAATTGCTTCTTTGCAACCTACATATGTATATACTTCAGCAGCAATGCGTTAGAGCAGGATGTGTTCTTCTTTTTTTTTTATTGTATATCGATTCCTGAGGACAAAGCCATACACGCTATTCAAAATATTACAGAGAATTTATATGATGCATTCCTACAGTTCTGTGATATCACTAAGGTTTCCACCCTGTGAGTGTTTTCTCTGTTCGTTACATTAATGTATTGTACTCACAATGCAAGTCAGCAAAACGCATTAAATATCTGGAGTTATTTACTGGCTTCTTCATTTAAATCAGTGAATTAATAAGGCTGTGTGCATTTGCATTCACGTGTTGCACAGACATGTAAGTCTTGTGATTTTGAGGTTGCGTGAGCGGATGTGTATATACTTGCCTTACTCTCCATACAGTAGGTTTATCAACTTCAATCAACAGAATATATATCCCCAAAGTTTGGGGCAATGTCACGCCATACCACCATGAGCACTTTTCTCTATAAAGGATAAAAAAAAATCAGTCTGCCTCTACACGGTTTTTCGAACCATAATGCTGACCGCCGTCGTACATGTATAAGTAAAATATTTTGGAGTACGGCAATACCAACCGGATAAATAAATAACTAAATAAATATAACATGCCTGTCTTAAATCGCTGCATAGAAAACGGTGTTAAATATCAGTCAATTCAATTAATAAACATACATTGCATTAATCAAAAGGTTACATGCGAAAAGCGCGCATCAGTCATTACTGTTAACATTTAGGTAACTATTTAGTGATAAGAACTCATTGGTCACAACTTAGCAAAATGTCAAATTTTCTGTCTGGTCCAATTTACCAGACGGGTACTTAGCCACGTGAGTATCTGACGCATCGATGTTTTCGGAGGTGAACAGAATCACCATCGGAGAATAAGTTCCTATGAAAACTGTTTCTCATGCCAACAATTTACTTTGTGGATATTGATATTTAACCTGGTCTGGGGACTCTGTGGCTGAGACCGCTAACGTACTAGTGCAGTACAATGACTCCGGAGCCTCTCACCAATGCGGTCGATGTGGGTTTATCACTTTAAAATAAAGAACAATAATAGAGCAAATCTATATTTATCACTTAAGAATCACATTGATAGTTCGAAAAACGTCATATTTTATTTTTGTAATGTAGGATAACTGAGGTATCGCAGTTGAAAAACTAAACAAAAACTCCCACATAGGGAATTAAATATTGAACGGGCGGCCATGCGCTCAGTTTAGACTAATGAGGGACGAGATATTCTTAATACCCGAGAAGACATCTGTTTGCATTGTGACGTCACCTGTTCCAAGTTTACCATTTTGCCAATTAGAAGTGAGGTTAAATCAACTGTTTTCCGTCTGATTAGGAGACAATTCAGATTTACTTACAGCCATTCTCAACCAGAAAGTGGTATAGTGGAATACGTCTGGGGTTATTCCCTAAGGCCTCAACCAGGAGGCCACGATGCGTGATGCAGGATAACTGAGATATCGCAGTTGAGAAAGTAACGCCCCCGTAGGAAAGATCGAACGGATGTTACCACGATGCATGACCTTCGATTGTCATAATAAAGGGGACTTCGCATATAAAACAGTTTCTCGCCTCTTATACCAGACAGCGTAGGAAGAGCTGACGCGACATCGTGTTTCCCGTTTGTCTCGCCATTCATCCCGCCATCTCCCCCCTGGAAGGCCCAGCAACATCTCTATACATGGACCTGCACTCTCAGGTCCAGAAACCAGACAGTCCTCTCCATATTTCTGTGATTTCTAACGAATCGTAAGCAACAATTGGATTTACATGCAAATTTATACCGATGCCTCTAAGTGCCCTGTGTTACGAGGCACATGTCGTGATTACATGTGTCCGGGTTAGGAACCGCGTAAGTTTAAGGCCCACACAAGGTGATTAAATTCACGGTCGGGTTTAAGTTCGTTTGGCGTGGCTGATTGTCCAGATGGGACAACGCTACATCATGGCCCAAGCTGAAATTCCCACACATGTGTCAAAAATGGTTCTCGCCGTTGGTCCCCATTAATGTTACCCAAAGGAGGAAAGAGAGCACCTCCAGACGATACATTAAGTGAGATAACGCAGGCTTCAAAATTTACGACCGGTAATTTAGAAACAAAAGATTTACTTGTTCACTGCTATATAAGCGAATCCCCCAGTTTCAATTAAAAAGAGAAGCAGAAGTCTTTTGGCCACTCATACGCTACGTTACTGTGCTTCCTGATACCCCCGATCTAAGGCTATAACTTCTCTCCTTTGGAGATACCCTATGCTTTCGGACTTTACCAAATTGAACTGGGATTGACTTGTTTTGGCTGGCGTTCGCTCTCTCTCCACTTTGAACCCGGGACAGCGGCACATAGTAAGTATAAGTAGTAAGTATATATTAAAGAACTCTTTTCTTGTTATTTAACCCCTTGTCGTTGTAGTCACTTTGTCCACAGGTTTATCTATAAAACTATATAGTTTTATAAAGGTTACGGGTATAGTTAGTGGCAACCTCAGCGCATAATTTCCACTCTGCACGTTGTGTTACCTAGTTGTGTCTGAAAAGACTATATAGGCTCCATCGTGAGGGTTTCCCTAAGGCGCTTCCACTCAAAACGCTTCCTCTACAAACTCTGCGCTCGGATCAAGTAGCCACACGAACCCTTACCCCGTATCAATTGGTAGCAGAGCGTGGTTTGTTTCAAAGTGACACATCGACAAATCTCTGGTATACAGTTCTAAGGTAAGTGTTTTAATTTTTGTAACTTAGAGAAAAATGGCCCAAAGCAACAGAAACCAGGGTATTCAGGGAGTTCCATTAGGATATAGTCTTAGATCCGGGGGATCACCAACATCGACTGAAATTACTTCTGATTCGGCTGCCAATTCGAACCCAGATATCGAACAAATCCTACAGCCAATTTCTACCGTTCTTACCAGTTTGGCACATCAAAATTCAGAAACGGCTAGGATACTATCATCTATTACAGGCTCTAATTCTAGAGGGCATACTTCGCCGGGGCCAAATGATGTACCAGCCCCAAAATCATTCACAGGTAAACCTGAGGACGATTTTCAAGCCTTTCTAGATCATTTCATAACCTATGCCGATGTTTTAGGCTGGTCAGCCGCCCAAAGATCGAACATTTTTAAAATGTATTTAAGCGGACCTGCGCAATCTTTTTACTCTGGATTATCGGATTCAGTTAAACAAAATTTCGGACAATTGGTAGATTCGTTCACAAACCGTTTCGACGGTCCCGAAATGCGTTGGGCGAGACAGTGCGCTCTATGCTAGGCAACAGAGGATGAACGAGCCGCTAGAGGAATTTATAACAGATATTACACATCTCTGTAAAAGAGCTAGGAAATCGGATGTTGAGACCTTGTCATTCTTTATGCAGGGACTTAACCCTTTTCTAAGGTCCCATGTAATTTTTCAAAAACCGCAAAATTTAGAAGATGCGCTAAACAAAGCCAGATTGGCTGAGAGTGCGTATCCAAGCGCCGTCAGCATTGCCGCCTTAAGTTCGCAAGCTGCGAAGCAGCAACCAATCACAAAGTCTCAGCCTGATAGCCACACCTCCTCAAATTCAAAAGATTTCGACCGTTTTCGAGCCGTCGACGGCACTCCTATTTGTAGATCATGCCAGCGACTAGG
Source organism: Acanthopleura granulata (assembly GCA_016165875.1). NCBI lineage: Eukaryota > Metazoa > Mollusca > Polyplacophora > Chitonida > Chitonidae > Acanthopleura > Acanthopleura granulata. Next base: position 11,578,363 of record JABBOT010000007.1, read on the forward strand.
CCACATGGCGAAGGACTGCCCCGAGAAAACAAAAACTAAACAATTCTGTAATTATTGTAAAACTCCTGGCCATGTAATCAACGATTGTCGAAAAAGAAAGAGAAACAATGCCAGACGACAATCCTCGCAACCTAACAATTCGAGTAACGTGCCTTTAAACTAGAGGAAGTTCACTATAACTGGGAGGATAGTGGACTTCAGGTAGGAAGAGTTCGACTTCCAAATTCTAATCAAAACATTTCAGACTCGAAACTCAATGCTAGTAATAATACTACATCTCCCAGACCTAGGGTAAGTACAACGGCTAGTTTAGCCATCAGGGGCAAATCCACCCGGGTTAAGCTAAATCCTAGACCCCCACCAGAGCCTCAGCATTCTTCTTTAAGAAATTCGAGTGATTCTAATTTTAATCATATTTCCCCATGTAAAATCACTTTTGAAAATAAATGTAGTTTTGGAAATAGCACCTCCGAGAGAAACTTTAAAGAAGTAGGTATCCAAACGGATGCTAGCGTCCCCAAATCCCCTGAAACAGCCACTATTAACAAAGGCACCCTGCAACTTTCGCCTATTGATGTAAATTCAAACGGACTGAAAGGTGACCGTGCTGACTGTGGGACGATAGGTGATTCTAACTCGAATCTGCTCTCTAATGCCATTGTTCATCTGTTGAGTTTTATTATCATTGTGTTTATTGTTATTGTAAATGTTGGAAAAGAATTGGTTACAACGTTGCTCAGTTACAACCCACGGCTTCCACACAGCTGTGTTGAACTCTTCGAGAAACACAGACGTCACACCGAGCCGTCATTTGTTAAACCAGCCGATGTCGACATACCTGTGGATTCGGAAAATGTAACTGAAACCAAGAAGGTAATTTTAGCTTCAATTGCTAGCTCTGTTCGTGCTAAGGTTAGTGACTCAACTGTCTCTGTTCTTATAGATACAGGTGCTGGAGTAAGTGTTTATCAAAATGAGTTTAGACTTAGGGACCCAACGCTAAGAATGCTCCCTCTTACAGCTTCTGACATGCCTACCGTCGTTTCTGCTAATGGATCTGTTATCAAGATATTAGGCACATTGTCCTTACCATTAGAGATAGGTAAATTACATGTTCTCCATCAGGTATATGTCGTAGCTGATTTGACATATGAAGTCATATTAGGTACTGATTTCTTGTCTACCTATGGTGGTCACATTAATTTTGATGAGGGAACGTTCCAACTTCGAGGTTCGGAGATTGTTAATCTACAAAAGAAGTATAATCTAACCGGTGCAAGCAAGGTTTGCGCCTTCACTCATGTCGAATTAAATGCAAATTCCCAAACTGTCTTTATGGCTAAAGTCCACAATGGTTTTCTTGAGGGATGTTCTGGATTATTCGAGCCTAATGAAGATTTATACGGTAAGAAGGGCGTAATTGGAGCCCGAGCTTTAGTCACCGTTGTTAATGGTCTTATCCCTATCAGAATTTTAAATCCCAGCGGGGAATCAGTTCACATAAGAGACTTACTGAACTTGGGAACATTTTCAGCAGATCAGTTTAATGTTTATCCTAGTGTAGGGTCCCCTGCGGAGCATGTGAATGCCGTCTCGCTAGATAGTCCTTCTTCCCCAGGTGGTAACTTTAATCCCTTTAATGACCCTCCTGCGGTTGACTTAAGTAATTCTGAATTGGACACAGACCAAAAGGGCAAACTTGAGAAGTTGTTGATGGACTACAGAGATGTGTTCGCAAATGATGATTCAGAATTATCTAAAAGCTCAACAATTAAGCATAGGATAGAGACGGGTGACCACGCCCCCATTAGACAAAGGCCCTATAGAGTGGGCCCAGCTCAGCGACAGGTCATAGATGATCACATACGTAAGATGCTAGACCAGGATGTAATTGAGGAAAGTCAGTCTCCATGGGCAAGTCCAGTAGTGTTAGTTAAAAAGCCCGACAACTCTATACGTTTCTGTGTGGACTATAGGAAATTAAACTCTGTCACATACAAGGATTCATATCCGTTACCAAGGATGGAAGAATCATTTCAAGCAATCTCAGGTAAGTGCGCTGCTTACTTTAGTACTTTGGACCTTAGAAGTGGTTACTGGCAGATAGAGTTGGATCCTCAGACTGCAGATAGAACTGCCTTCATAGTACACTCGGGTCTTTATCAGTTTACCCGACTTCCCTTTGGAGTCACAAATGCCCCCAGTTCATTCCAACGAGTTATGGAAAGTGTTCTTCGAGGTTTAACCTATGATATCTGCCTCATTTATATCGATGATATAATTGTATTCTCTCCGAGTTTTGAAGATCATCTTAAACATCTGGAAGCGGTATTCCAGCGACTTAAGGAGGCCAGGTTAAGGCTGAAGCCTCAAAAGTGCAATTTTGCTTGCAGAGAGGTAAAGTATTTAGGTCATGTGGTATCTAAAGATGGAATTCGTCCAGATCCAGAGAAATGCAGGATTATCAATGAGTACCCAAGGCCCAGGAACCTTAAAGAACTTAGGAGTTTCACAGGTTTGGCTAATTACTATCGGAAATTTGTGAAAGGATTTTCGGCCATAGCCGCTCCTCTAAATGAGCTCACAAAGAAGGACAAACCGTTTATGTGGTCTGCTGAATGCCAGGAAGCTTTTGAAAACCTAAAGCTTGCGCTAAGTAACCCTCCTGTGTTAATCTTTCCCGACTTCACCAAACCATTTAAACTCTGTACAGACGCTAGTGACTTAGGAATAGGTATGATTCTAGCTCAGGACAAAGATGGAAAAGAGGCTGTAGTAGCATACGCAGGTAGGTCGCTAACCATCCACGAGAAAAATTATAGCATTACCGAGAAAGAGGCACTTGCTGTAGTAGCCGGTATCAAGTATTTCAGGCCTTATCTGTATGGTAGGCATTTCACTGTGATAACCGACCATAGCGCCCTCCGATGGCTTCTGGAGCTTAAGGAACCTTCTGGAAGATTAGCACGCTGGGCTATGGCTCTCCAGGAGTTCGACTTTACAGTAGTTCATCGAGCAGGTAGAGTTCATGAAAATGCCGACGGGTTGTCTAGAATTCCTTTTAAATCATCTGAGGTAAGCAAATCCACAGCTAAAGAAGTCAGTATCAATGCCTTGGATCTCCCCTTGGCTCAGCTGTATGACTTTCAAAGGCAAGATCCGACAACCTCCATGCTAATAGCATACTTAGAAAACAAGCAGCTGCCGTCAAAAGATGCCGATGCTAGAACTATTCTGCTAACAGCTGATCACTATGCTTTTGATTCGGATGGTATCCTTCATCGCATTTCCATATCTGACAAAAGTCCAGCCAATTCGAAAGGACTGTTATTAGTTGTTCCAAACCAACTAAGGAAACAGATATTATGCGCTTATCACGACGATCCCACTGGTGGTCATTTTGGCATTAGTAAGACTTATGAGAAAATTAACCGACGTTACTTTTGGCACGGCATGTATGCTGACACTGAACATTGGGTTAAAACTTGCACTAAGTGTAATACTAGGAAGACACCTAAATATTGTCCAGATATTATGCGCTTATCACGACGATCCCACTGGTGGTCATTTTGGCATTAGTAAGACTTATGAGAAAATTAAACGACGTTACTTTTGGCACGGCATGTATGCTGACACTGAACATTGGGTTAAAACTTGCACTAAGTGTAATACTAGGAAGACACCTAAATATTGTCGCAAAGCTCCTCTAAATCCCCTACCTCCCGTAGAGAGTGCATTCGACCGAATCGCTATTGACTGTGTCGGCCCACTACCCACAACGACTCAAGGTAATAAGTATATTGTCGTAATTACGGATTACATGACGCGTTGGCCGGAAGCCTTCGCCGTCCCGTCAATTGAGGCGTCTGTAATTGCCAAAGTCTTTTATAATGAGATAATATGTCGCCATGGGTCACCCAAGGTGTTATTATCCGACAGGGGTACAAATTTTCTCTCGCGCCTTGTCCAAGAGTTGTGTAAGTTGTTTAATACCAAGCATGTAAAAACAAGCCCTTTCCATCCCCAAACTGATGGCCTTACGGAAAAGTTCAACGGAACCCTGGTAACTGGTATTTCAATGTTTACAAACGACTCACAGGACGATTGGGATACCTACATACCATCCATTTTGTTCGCTTACAGAACGTCCCCTGCCCTTGAAAGTACAGGTCTCACCCCCTTTCATTTGTTGTATGGCCGTGAGGCTAACCTACCGATAGATGTTACTTTACATAGTAAAGACGGTAACCCACTATCATTCAGTGAATGCTTGGATGAGATTAAAGCTAACTTACAAGTAGCCCAAACACTGGCACGAGGTAACTTGTCAATTTCTAGAGATCGTATGAAAAAGAACTATGACAGAAACGCTAGGCCTCCACCCTACAAGATTGGTGATTTAGTGTGGTTACATAACCCAAAAGTCCGGAAAGGACTTAGTAAAAAGCTCTCCCATCCATGGGAAGGACCCTTCATAGTGCATTCTATGCCCAGTAATTGCACATATCGTCTAAGACGGATTAACGGTAGGATGCTGGGTACCCTTATTCACTCTAATCGCCTCAAACCTTGTTTGCATCCAGATACTAGACAAATAGGTTCTGGTATCGACATCGAGGACTGTCCTACAGCAAATCCGAACCCAAGTATACAATCATCACCAGAGGGTAGCACCGATGTAACCGATGACATATGGACAGTGGAAAAGATTTTACGTCACAAGAAGGTAAAAGGAGTTAACTATTATAAGATCAAGTGGGCAGGATATGGTCCCAAACACAATACTTGGGAACCTGAGTCACACATTTTGGATCAGTCTCTTGTTGATAATTTTCATGCTAATGATAAATAACTGTCTACTTTCAGATGCTGATCACTGTGTTTTACATCCTTCTGTTTGTTATAATAGACCTGGTCGGATCGCGTAGTCGTCAAACCCAACTAGGGGTACTATTTACACATGTCGGTATTAGAATATGGGAGAGTGCGGGGTATACCGTACTCTCCATACCGAGGTAACCTATACATTCTCCTAAATAGGTACATCCAGTCCGTCCCTATGAAGAAGGTTGACGTGTGAATTGAATTAACTCCATGTGTTCATTCCCGGGATCCTTATTGTTGTCATTCGTTGTACTAACTCGCTATGTAAGTCCTTTGCAGCCTCATGTTATCGATGGAGATTCTGAAACCCCACAAATCGCACGGGATGTGGTATTCCAAACTGTATCTTGGAATCCATGGTCTATAGGTTCAAGTATATTTGCGTGGTAGCTAATTCTAGGTAGGTGAATTTCCAGGTTGTTTTGTATCATGTCACAGTGTGTCATCTCGTATTTGAATTCTCTGCAAGCGACCTTCCTTCAGCTAACCTTATCAAGCCGCCTGGTGACGACCACAGCGCGAGAGTAATGACTCTACCTGCGACGGCTAAGTGTAGATCATGCCTTGGTAAATCGGTTAGACTATCTCTAATCACTTGCTAGACACGTGACATCAGTTACAATTACACAAAGTGGGCATCCAAACTTTATTCTAAAGAACTGTAACCGTGGCATAGAACAATATGGTAAACATTCACTCCTCCTTAATCTTGGAGTGTTGCGTTCTACTTGTCTGATACTGCTCTTCGATAGTTACAGAGTCGCCCAAATCAGCCAGGGGATGTGCCGAGCCTTGAATCTATGTTCCTCGCGATGTATGCCCTACCTTCATCCAGCCAGGAGACGTGCCGCAAGCCTTTCGATCACCCATGATAATGGAAGAGATATGACGACTTCACTCGCAGCCATTATTAGAAAAAATATATATATATATATATGTGTGTTCTTGTGAGAAATGCATGTTCCCATGCGATGTTCGTTCAGATTGTTTCCGTGTTAAATACATTTTATCTTCTTCCTCGTAGCTAACGAACTGTTTGATGCTGTAATCGATTCAAATCATCTCTGATCAATGTTGTAATCGCTCCATTGTTTGGTGTTGTAATTGATTCAAATCATCTCTGATCAATGTTGTAATCGCTTCATTGTTTGGTGTTGTAATCGATTAAAATCATGTCTGATCAATGTTGTAATCGCTTCATTGTTTGGTGTTGTAATCGATTTTCTATTTGTGTACGATAAATAATTCCACAAATCATGTTTGACGTCGTGCTGTAGCAATTGTACTTTAGTTCTATCTAGTTCCACTTCATGTAAACACATTGAGGGATTTTCATCTGGGCCATCCTCTAAACTTAATAACACGTGAGGTCACGTGCTTTTTCGAGTGGGGGGATAATGTTACGAGGCACATGTCGTGATTACATGTGGCCCACACAAGGTGATTAAATTCACGGTCGGGTTTAAGTTCGTTTGGCGTGGCTGATTGTCCAGATGGGACAACGCTACATCATGGCCCAAGCTGAAATTCCCACACATGTGTCAAAAATGGTTCTCGCCGTTGGTCCCCATTAATGTTACCCAAAGGAGGAAAGAGAGCACCTCCAGACGATACATTAAGTGAGATAACGCAGGCTTCAAAATTTACGACCGGTAATTTAGAAACAAAAGATTTACTTGTTCACTGCTATATAAGCGAATCCCCCAGTTTCAATTAAAAAGAGAAGCAGAAGTCTTTTGGCCACTCATACGCTACGTTACTGTGCTTCCTGATACCCCCGATCTAAGGCTATAACTTCTCTCCTTTGGAGATACCCTATGCTTTCGGACTTTACCAAATTGAACTGGGATTGACTTGTTTTGGCTGGCGTTCGCTCTCTCTCCACTTTGAACCCGGGACAGCGGCACATAGTAAGTATAAGTAGTAAGTATATATTAAAGAACTCTTTTCTTGTTATTTAACCCCTTGTCGTTGTAGTCACTTTGTCCACAGGTTTATCTATAAAACTATATAGTTTTATAAAGGTTACGGGTATAGTTAGTGGCAACCTCAGCGCATAATTTCCACTCTGCACGTTGTGTTACCTAGTTGTGTCTGAAAAGACTATATAGGCTCCATCGTGAGGGTTTCCCTAAGGCGCTTCCACTCAAAACGCTTCCTCTACAAACTCTGCGCTCGGATCAAGTAGCCACACGAACCCTTACCCCGTATCACCTGCTACTGGTAAGGTTGGGGCTTCGATTTGCGTACCAGAATTGCGATATGAAAAAGTTCTTAGATTGTCAGATAACCTGTCTGTGTATTCAGCAGAACTCTATGTAATTCTAAATGCTCTGCTCTTTCTTTTGGATTTAAGACCATTAAGAGCTGTTATAGCCACAGATTCTCTTAGTGCTTTACAGTCAATGACGTCATTTAGGTGGGCAAAATGCTACCCTGTCCTGCACGAAGTAGTTTGTCTGTCGTCCTCTCTATTCTTTGCTGGTCTTGACATTTACTTCGCTTGGGTTCCTGGGCATTCTCGGGTGCCCAGTAATGGCCGAGCAGATAGACTAGCCAAACGAGCCCTGAGACTGCGTGATGTTACCTCTAATCTCAAACTGACCATATCCGAAGCCCTAAATGAAGTAATGTCATTGTCATTTAAACTATGGCAAACTCAGTGGGACGCCTCAGAGAAGGGCCGTTTTTATCACCCATTTAACCCTGTTGTCAAACTTTAGAACAGCCTCCCTTTTTCCTTTTCTAGCAGAAAAGCAGAAATCCTGTGCTTCCGACTTCGGTCAGCACACCTCCCAGTTAATAGCTACTTAAAAAAGATTCAAGGCAAGAGATTCAGGTCTGTGTGATGTTTGTCAGGCTGAGGAGACCATCCATCATGTTTTACTCGTGTGTCCACAGTACACTGCTCAGAGACAAATCTTCTTTTCTGATCTTGTAGACGTGGGAATTATTGGCCCAACTCTGAGAACTGTGCTCTGTCCACCGAGGAATGCAGGTTTGGTTTTCAAAGCAGAGGGGAATTATTTATGTAGGATCCACAGATTTTAGGCTACATCATTGTCGCAGTAGTTCTCTGTGGATTGACTATGGTTGATTAGAGCAGCCTAAATCCCTGAAACACACAATATTGGCTTGGTGCAAATCATTTCATGGAATGGAGTCGCCATGTAAAAAAATATAAGTGTGTATGTATGACATTCGTATACCGCTGCTATATTGAGATATATTGAGGGACTTCCGAACTCGATACTCGCTTTCACTTCCGCAATTTGTCCATTAGATCATCTGAGAAATCCCGGATCGAGTCATACCAAAGACTATAAAAAACTGGTACTGTTACTGCCTCGCTTGGCACTTTGGCAGCATGGACTCGCTCTGTCACAAGAAGACACACTATATGCAAATAGTTCACTTTATTTATTTATTTATTTGAATGGTGTTTTACGTCGTACTCAAGAATATTTCACTGGTTTACGGTGAACGAGGACGATCTCTCTCATTACGAACGAGTTGTACTACCCAAAGGCTATTACCCGACACCGGAAGCTCTCACCTCAGGCCTCACCGCTCAACTGATGGCTAGCACTAGCCCTTTTCTTAGGCCTAAAGCAGACCAAATTGTGTTTGGGCATCAAAAACCTTCTGAAAGATATACACTGGAATTTAAATCACGCCAAACTGTGGGGTTTAGTCCGCGTTTGGATGAAATTTTCCGATTCACTCCTGGGAAGTGGTTGATATCAACAGGAGCGGAAACGGCGCACTTTGGTTCAACTCGTCCGACACGAATGGTGCCCACCCTTTACATATATTCGGACGTGCTCGAACCTCGTGTAGTAGTGGATGTATTAGCTCCACTGCTTCGTGCGGTAGCTGTTCGTGGAGCGTCTGGAGATCACGTTAGCAAGTCCTTTTCACATAAGTACGTCCCTGTACTGAAGAAGGATTGTTCAATCACTGAAATAGATAATAGGGACGACACAGGTGAACCTGTTCCATTTGAGCGGGGGAAAGTGTTGGTAACACCTCATTTTCGAGATCGGCGGAGTTTACCCCTTCTTAAACGCGTGACAAAAAAAATCCAAAAATTTGACGCTGACCGCACGAGGATTCCAAGTGGTGATTTTCCACTCGCTCATATAGGATGTCAGATACGCATCAACCTTACATCACGTACTACTGCAACCAAGCCAGGGGCGGTAATTTTCCTGTCTTTCTTGGTGCTCCGATACACCGAGGTCATGGATTAGGAAATGTTCTAGGTGCTCTTATCAAGGGGCCTCTGATAAACACTGCCAAAACCATGGGCAAAGCAGTTCTACGGACGGCCTTAGGCACTGTTGGTGATACGCTGTTTCGCCGCAAGTCATCGGGGAAAGCCCTGAAACAACGTAGTAAGGCTATTGCTAAAGCGCTGCTAGGGACTGCTAAACGTGCGCTGGCGAGGGGAGTTCCTCGTATTTTTGGTGTATCTACGCCTGGGGCAGGGCGATGCCCACCAGGTAAACCGGCTCACCGGGGGCCTGTAAAACGCCCTGCCGCACGTCGCCTCATCAGTCAGCGTAGGAGACGTTCTGGAACACACACGGCCCGCAAGCAATCAGCCAAAACGCCCAAGAGATATTTTTGCATAACACGTTCTACTATGGCTTTACAGCACCCAAATTCCTTCCCATTAGTGAACAATAAATTTGATTTGTGGACTTTACCCCCGACTCAAGGAAGTGTACAGGACTTACGATGGGATACCTACAACCCTATTGCCAGCATTATGGACGGTGGGCTTATAGAATTTTTTATTAGCAACGGGGATCCGGACACTTACTTGGACTTGGCTAACTCGTATTTGTATGTGAAAGCCAAAATAGTGAAAGGTAATGGGAATGATTTGTCCCGGGGCGCTGTCGTGGCACCTGTTCATCTGTAACTACATTCTCTGTGGCAGCAAGTAGACGTTGCTATTAATGATAAATTGATTACGCCGTCAACGAATATGTAACCTTAACGGGCGAGCATAGAAACCTTACCTAGCTATGGACAGGAAGCTAAAGAAACTTGGTTGAAAGGGAGTTGATGGTATAAGGATACTCCTGGACAAATGGAGACTAAAACTAATCAAAACGATGGATTTCACAGACGGAGGGCCTTGGCTTCTGGAAGTCGGTCGATTAATGGGATGGGGAGATTACATTGTGACTTGTTTCAATAAGATCGTTATTTGTTAAACAATGTCATGGTTCGAGTGTGTCAGACCCGGAGCGGAAACAGCTTTGCAATTATATCAACGGCCCAACATGGGGAAGGAGACGATGCAGAGGAGGCTGATTACAAGACAGTTCTTGAGGAAGTGACGACATTTATACGGAAAATCAGGTCGCCTCAGGTGTTCTGATAGGGCATTTAAAAGCCTGGGAGAAAGCTCCAGCCAAGTACCCGATTCGACGTGTATTGACCCAGTTTTTCAACGTAGGTATAGGACATACCACAGTGAATGAGCAAAACCTATTTTTAGGCACTCTTCCTCAGTGTCTCGTCATAGGGTGTACACATACCACGACATTTCACGGACACTACGTAGAAAACCCCTTCGCCTTCTACCACCATTACGTAAGCCACGTGGCCTTACACGTGATGACAGCCAAGCCACTCACTCCAAATTTCCAGGCTCATAATTACATTCATTCTTATATGAACTTATTCGCTGCCACGGGTAAAGTTGGGATAGATGGAGGAAACGATATCACATATAGCGATTTCCGCAATGGGTACACTCTGTTCGCCTTTGATTTAATTGCTGACCAACACGACGAGCAACAGTTGAACGTCAGTCAGAAGGGCGATCTCCGCTTGGAAATGCGATTTTCCGCACCTCTACTTCAATCTACCACCATCATTTGCTACGCCGAATTTCAAAATATCATTGAGATTGATAAGACTCCCACAGTGTTTTGTCATTTCACAATTTAAAAAAAAATCGCCGTAGACCGCTCCAGGATTTGAATGCTCAACCTCGACAGTGATCTGATACTCCTAACAGATGACGTCACGAACAACCAACAATTATTACAATGTCTTCAAACGGACCCTTATACACGTGACTTGGTGCAAGGTGTGCTCCCTTGGAATGATTTACTTGCACCGATGCCACATCAACCTGCTATATATATTTTAAACACCGACCCCTGTACCAGACCTGGTACCCATTGGATTGCACTATACATAGAGTATGAGGAAACCACACATCACTTGTCTGGGGATTATTTGGACTCTTATACACTTGCACCCTGGCGTAAGGAGGTAGAGCCATGGCTAAATCACGGTACGGACCATTGGCAATCGAATCACCGCCTTGTATAATGCTTAAATACCTCTGTGTGCGGTCAGTATTGTTTGTATTTTGCTCTTCATTGAGCTAGAGGACGAACAATGAACTCTATTACGCAAACATTTATTTCTCCTCCCACGGACTATACCAATGATGTTTTGGTTTATGACTGGACAAAGAGAATGTTCGGTATTCATCCGCCTTTCTTTGCTGATTAAAAAAATAGATATGCATTTACGAGGATTGTAATAAGTCATAAATGAATGAAATCACAAGTTAATCAGACTTTCTCTCTGTTCTTTCATGTTTATAGTTGTTGTACAAACATATGCTTAAAACAATGAATATGTTAGTAAAGTGTTGAACAGATGGCATATTTGCTGATTAGAACCATGCATATATATATACATTGATGAATGTTGTAAAAAAAATGACAGTTGATTGTTCTTGTTTTACTGTTGGGGGAAAAAATAATTAATATGAGATCTCACCAAAAAAATGTTCTCTTTTTTTATTTTAATTTTTGCACTTTGTTTACAAAATAGTCAGAATCTGAAAATATATTTATAAATGTGTCTAAATATCAACGTAAGTCGTGCTTACTCCATCAGGCAAAATTTTACGTTTAGCATAAAAATACGCCAAAGCGTCCTTATGCTGTGTATAGGAACACATTTGATGGGCGCGTACACGCATGCCACGATTTACTCCGGCTGCACTTTGCCCTCCCTGGTGCACCGAGAGATACAAATCCTGTGGAACGCTGTGACAGTTCACTCCTTTGCAACAAAACCATCCCCACTGTTCTCAGCGTAGCAGTAATATGTTTTGGAACATAAAGCGATAATATCATCTCCACTCATTCAACCTTAAACAGACCAGGCGTACGTTAGTCATGTTGATAATAATCACAACGCGGTAACCAGCGGTCACGTTCAGCCTCGTAAACTTCTCGTAGCTCAAAATTAACCAAGGATTCTCAATCAGGGTCCGACCATCCAATGTAAGCTGAATCTGTATCTGTCTCCACGAGTTGATAATCACTGGAATGAAAATATTTCGCCAGGAAATCGTAACAGAATTCCGGTATGCAGAGTTTGGCATACTGATATACCATAAACCCTATCTGTAAGGGTAAATTATATGAAATTCGTCTCTTAGCGCACGTGACCTCATAGGTATCATCATCAATTTCCTCCAAGAAAACTGTTTATTTTAATAAAATATTTCATTGTGGAGATATTTCAGTGCCGACAGCTCAAGTACTGCCCATTCACTTCCATGTTAAACTTTCTCCCTTTGGTGAGTGACAAATTTGTGGACAAATCTCGATGCTGAATGTTGGACCATGAAGTTATCTGTAGAGTCTAACAGAGGCTTGCCAAAAGTCAAGGATTTGATCCACCCATAAAACACAGACCGTCATCGTATAAATGATATATTCTTCACCTTTATACATTACACAATAAGCAAAATTAATATCCCTTGAACGAACGATGTCACTTAATATTTCATTTTTGTCAGCAGGAAAAGCATATATTGCACTACATACAAAATGACAAGAACAGACTTATAATTATAAATTAATGATATATTTATTCTGGTCTGAACCGTTTAATCATAAGGCTGCACGACTAAGGGTTTCAAATGTGGTCTTGGTCAGAAAATTTTCTAGGAGTCCAGATTTCATCTTTTTCTGCGGCCTTCATAGCAATGTGCTATTGACAGTGCTCTCTCTGAAGCCATACTTGAGTGTGCAGTCTGAAATGCAGTTTACTGGAGAACACATACCTTCTACCAATATGACATCTGTCACATGTGGTGGAGTGCACCAGTATTACTTGCCAAAGGTCAGAGGTTTACCCTGGCACTCCTGCTTCCTCCACCCATAAAGTACATGTACTGGCTGCCATTGTATAAGTGAAACATATTTGAGTATGCATTTATTAGCAACTAGGAAATATAAAAATAATAAAAATACCATTCTTAAAGTCAATCCACCCTTACCAGGCAAATTTAAATGCAATTCAAGCTTATAAATTATAATTAATTTTTCAATGAATGAATGCTTATTGTTTAACGCCATACTCACGAATATTTCACTTATACGAAGGCAGTGTCTCCTTGGTGCAGGGTAGATTTCCACCTTATCTTTTATCTGGTGCTGCCTCACTGAGATGACTTGCCGAAGACACCCAACAAGCCCCCTCACCCAGTCACATTACACTGACAACGGGTCGACCAGTCCACCCTCCATCCTCTTATTGCTGAGTGCCTGGCGAGAGAGCAGGATGTGCCATTTTTTAAAGTCTTTGGTATGAACCCAAATCTCCCCGTCCCAAAGCGGACGTTCTACCAACTGCGCTATCCGGGCGGGTGATTAATTTCTGTGTCAAATAACTTTGAAACATCATATAATTTACAAATCAAAAAATTTCCTCTCTCTAGTATTTACAATGAATATCTTAACACTGTGACAAAATGTGGAGACTGGTAGAATTGACAGAGTCAAAGAAAAGGGGTATATTACTTTTAATTATCATAAAAGTAGGCATATGGTCTACAGGTGCACAGAGCATACAAATTCAAAGTGGAAAATGTGACTAATTCACATCCTCAGTGCTGCTGTCATCATCTCCACTGTTTATATCAAGAGCTTCCTCTACAGTCTGTGTAATATTCTGACAATTGCGACATTTGCATAAGTCTGTACATGATCACTTTGATGAAACACACGAGCAAAGACCTGAAGAACAGTTATCTACTTTACAGGCGCACTGAACTAATTCTAACAGTTTGTCAGGGGCTGCACTCTGAGTAATCCACACAATCCCTAACAGACCATCAATTAAATTCCACCCATGACCCTCTGGTCCTGAGGCCTCTATTTTACATTTCAGAGAACTCTTATGAATAGCAGCCTGATAATTACACCGTTTGCTATGTTGGATTAGCGCATCTTTTATTGGAGGCAAATTCTTATCAGATGAAGATGATAAACAAAACAGCTTATACCTAGCTTCACTGATGTCTGGTGGCAGTTATCCATACAGTCTACACACAAATGACTCCAGACCCTGGGCTGTTAACGTGAACAATTCAAAACTACTTCCTATCTCTCGGAATGCATCAAGGTACTCATCTGAAGAAGTAGCAATGTTCAACGCCTTCTTTTTCCCCTTTACTGAAGAAAGCACAGGTAGAATCACATCCTGTAAAAGTGTGAATTCCTATTAGGGCTGCACACACTTTGGGTCCAATTGTGTCAGAAACCAATCGCAAATCCAATCATGCGAGTACGCTTTTTTGTACCAGTCAGAAAAAATATTCTGATCTGTGACATGAAGTTATTGATTAAGCCCAGAGCAACGACTGCAACATCCATGTCAGGACTCCTGATGATAACAGTATCATGATTCTGAGAAGCGTGATTACCATGTAACAGTAAACGAGTGCCAGCTTCCTCATGATCACAGAACAGATCCTGAACAGCAGTATGTGTCACGATTCCATTTTTCACCTGGATTACATGTCACTGTTCTCTATGTGCAATATAAATCTCCACAACAATTGTCAAATTCTGCAAATCAGCCTCAATCCAAGCAGAGTATAGACAGTCAATCATCGATTCCTTGTTCTTGCCACTTGACAGGACCTTTTTCCACTGGTTTGGAGTTCTCTGAGAAGATCCATAAATCTGGATTATTTGTGAAGCACAGGTCAGCTCGTCTTGATCGCTCAGTATCTTTAATAATGTTTTCTGGGTATCGGTCAGACACAAAGTCTATGCGATCGCACTTGTACTTTTGACCGATACTAATTAAATGCTGTAATATTATATCAGAAAGTTCGCCAAAAGTTTGTGAAATATTGCCAAGAGCCTGCAGTATATCCATTCCATCAACAATTATAACCTCATTCTCGGGCACTGAATCAACCAGACAATTTGTCGATTTTGATTCTAGTAGATGAAGTAAGGCTGTCTAGTTTGTCTTTGCCAACGATCCATCAAATTTGGCTAATGGATAAGACACAGTCCCCAGAGAGTAGAAAACAGCAGAAAATCTAGAAAACAGTTTCCTGTCACTTTTCAAAACAATCTCTTTACCCGACTTCGTCTGTGTGGCTGCAGTTATTTTCATGTCTGAAAATGTCTTCAGCTTAAGGCTTTTGATTGGTTTGAAAATGTCTTCTTCATTCAGCAAGTCTCTTCTTGCTGAATGAAGTCAAAATCTCCCCCCCTTTCTGCTCTCCTTCCAGCAGGTCTCTTTTCACAGCTTCATCAGCAACAACACCAGAGATAATAGTGACCAAAAAACCATCACGTGTTGTTAAATGGATTGATCATAGTTTCTATGGTTGACATGAGACCTCTAACATCAGAATTGTCTTTGCTTGTTCTTGTTTTGTCAGTATCTTTTCTTGTTCTTATTTCAGTTGTTACACCAGCCATTTCCTCACATCTCCTTGTAAGTGCAGATCTCTCTTGTTGGGCTAATATCCATCGCTGTACAGCTGCATGGTTTAGGGTTATCCCAGGTATTCCTCCTTTGGTTTTTGAGTCCTTGTTACATGTCTGCTTGATTGCTTGGTTATAAGCAATTGAAGAGAAGCGCTGGAAATTTTGTCTCTGAACAGTCCATTGGCCTTTTGCAGAAATTCCATGAAGCCATTGAGGGTGAGAGGTTTTAAGATTTAACATCTCAAGCCAATATGCTGGTAAATATCTTGAATAGTTCATTCTGTCATACGCAAAATACTACGGCATCATCATTCGTACAGATGAAAGGTGAAGCTCCCAATCTGACTCCCTTGTTCCTCTGATAAATAGCAAAAGTAGCTGAACCATGTCAATGTAAGAGCTCCAAAAGGCAAATGTAGCACTCCACTGCGACCTGTTAACCACAAATTGATTGTACTTCTCCCAGGAATATCATTTTGTGTAGAAAGCTACAGCTGGGCCAGACCTGTTTCGAAATTTAGAATTGTGTCCCATGATGCAGTGTGTCCAAATTTACTGAGAATACTCAGCAGCTGCGAGGATCGGGCTAAGTGACAAACAGTAAGACCAAGGCAAAGGGATTTTGGTGTCTGTCTGTGACCTCTGGAAAACAGGTAAACAATGTCTTGTGCAATAGACAATAACTTCACATCACCTTCCTCAGAAAAATCAACAAAGTTTTCTACTGTAGGAAAATCAGGTGCACCAATACACCAGGCCAGTAAATTGTATAGTTCCGCTGGTACGACTTGTCTTGCTGCGCTTCTCTCTATACAAGTTGCTGTCGGAGGCCATGGAGAAGTCATTCCTGATGAATCTCTCACAGCTGATTTGATAACTGCACCTGCGTTGTAAAGCAGTCTTGTATGGTCAGATCCTGTGTGTAAAGCTGTAGGTTGGCCTTGTTCTTCACTTTCACTTGCAGTATCATCTGTTTCGGATGACGCAGGCAACTGGTCTACAATTGATGCAGCAGAGAGTGTCTCTATAAGGACCAATTCACTTGTGTTTCTTCTTAATGGAGGAAAAAACTGCAACTGGGGGAAGTCTCTCCTTACGTGGTACTTCAAGAGGTCAGATCTGTAAAACAAGATGTGTAATTAATTGCCAAATAAGTAATAATCTCAGCTCAAAATGTTCACAAGCTACATTAAAATATATACATCACACATTTATTTATTTGAAATATATTTTATGGAATACTTAAGAATAATTCACTTATATGGATAGAGCCTAGAAAAAAATATGTCGTGCCAAAGGTGTATATATCTAACATTAACAACCTTTTGGAAGTGATCTCACTGCTGAGAATCCAACTGACTCCAAAGTCACCTTCTTAGTAACGTGACGGGACATGCTTCCCGATACATGTTAAATAATGTTTTGTTTGAACTCACAGAAGCAATTCAATCATAATTAATGAGGATTTGCATCAATTTGCACAACTTTGTCATCAGCACTCCAGAAGGCAAACCTACAACTTTTGCATTACTTATAATTGACATTACGTTAATATTGTGCTATAGATATGAGTGCAACGGTGCTTCATAACAAGCTCAAGAATATCTTGTGGGAGGAAAACTGATCAGCACTCGGAATACACACTATGCATTACAGGTTGTACACGATATTTATTTAAACAGTTTAAAGTTAAACAATAACTACACAGAGTTAGTGGGTAATTACATCTTAGATCACGCCGGCCGATTAATTGTGAAAAAGTTTCAACCTCAGGGCTACACGAGTGTGGGCTAATTTCCTACGCTCAATCAGGGAATTTTCAAGATTCCACATTTCCACAGTTTGTGGGGCCTTGGTGGCAATATGTGAACAGGGTTCTCTCTGTAGCCCTACTTGAGTGTTCCTGCATGAAAGTTACTGGAGATCTCCTGAATTCCACCAATATGACATCTCTCACATGTGTGAGAGCTGGTTAACATTACTCTCCAAAGGTCGAAGGTTTAGTCAAGGTACTCGGTTTCCTCCACCCATATGTAAAATCTTGCCTGCCATCATATAAGTGAAATATTCTTATGTATGGCGTTAAGCAATAAGCAAATAAAAAATTACCAAACAGAGCCCACACTACACAAAAGGTAGGCCTTTTCAGGTATGAAAGCAATCTGGCAATTTCATTGCTGAGAAGCCTGTGCTCAAGCTTAGAATTATATTTCTTCTCTTGGTTCTTAAAGGCCATAAAAATACTTCACTTGTATGACAGCATACAAGTGATATTGTGGGAGGAAAGGTGG
The DNA here is from genome assembly GCA_016165875.1 of Acanthopleura granulata. Lineage (NCBI taxonomy): Eukaryota > Metazoa > Mollusca > Polyplacophora > Chitonida > Chitonidae > Acanthopleura > Acanthopleura granulata. The sequence goes on from JABBOT010000007.1 coordinate 11,596,328, forward strand.
ACAGAGCCCAGAAAATGCATGCTGCTCATATCCCATGAGGATGAAAGGCCTGTCAGAGACAAAATGGTTCAGCAAAATGGATCAAGAGTGACCCTGGTACCATAGAATGCCTTTATCTTGACTCGCACTTCTGAAAGAAATAATTCCATTTTACGTCATGCAAAAGCATATGCACTTACATTACCTGTAATTGCATATATCAATGTCCTCATGCTGCCTGATCAATTCAATAAACTTGTGGATTAAAGCAGTCATCCTAAATATCTCCTGTTGTTTAATGATCCTCTGCTCAATGATGGTCTCACAAAATATTTTGTAAGACTTCTCATATAGTTGCTTCTTCTCTGGCCAAACATATATGTACAATACAAATTTTACAGTAAAAAAAAAACTGGTTCAACAGTACTGTATTACAAACAACAGAAATGTTGTCAGAAATATGATAAACTGAAAAGATGAAGATGTAAAATAAATCAAGTAAAAGGAAAATAACTGCTACAGAAGTATTCATGTTAGTTTAAACAAATAGTTTATCTCCCAAACATGTATACACACAACCAAAACCCAATAAGAAATATAGACCTCTACCCTAACAATTTACTGTGAAGAAAATATGATGATCTGATCAGAATCCTCTACTGACAGACTTCTTTTACCGGGTCCCCCATCTAGCCGACAGATTTATTGGTTAATAGTCATTGAGATAACATACATGTATTAAAATTCATAACCTGAAGATCAGTATACTCACTGTTTTTCCACATCTGCCTTCTGGTGACTTAGACAGTGGTGTATTCTCTGTAACAGCCCCTGTGGTACTTCACTTCGATGGCTACACAGTCTTTGTCCCGAATATGGAGTAATATACTCTCATCACACTTCAGTTCTGCAGCTTCCAATAACTGACCTATATTAAATACATGAAATCTGAATATGCAGCAATGCTTATAATTCAGCCAGTTACTCAAATGTATGGGCTTGACACCAAAATGTTTAATAATGTTTAAGTAGTATTTCAGCTATATGAAAGCAATGTCTATTGGGAGTAAGATAAGTTCATGGTGACAATGTGTTCTCATCAAAGAAATATCCTACTGTAAACACAGCCTCAGGCAATGGACATCCAAACCTGCATTCAGTTTAATATCACAGGGATAAAGAGAATATGTTAAGAGTCCTACTCTCAAGCTCTACAAGCAGTTGTGTACAATAAATGGAAAGCTGAAGTACAAATGCAGCAGGCTACTCTCAAGTATAATAATACTTTGGTAGGAGAATTCTTGACCTGGGATTGAACCCACATTTCCATGCAGCTACACAGACAGTAACTATGTGCACATGTAAATAGTTGACACAGAAATACAACGTTGATAAGCCAGGTACCAGGTATTTTAGTTTACAGAGAATTTACATACAAACATAACATATAAACGGCCTTTTAAACAATATAATCAGGATGCTGGTGAACATTTATACTTTATAGATAATGATAGAATATATATATATATATATATATATATATATATATATATATATAGACACAAGATTTAACTTGTGAAAAAAATGAGGTTCTCACAAGAAGACAGCTGTAACGCATACTTGTAAACATACCTTTGTGAGGTACCATTAAATACATCACAAAGCCCGTTTGTAGGCGTTTAAATCTTCACTCTGTGAGGCACTTCAGTAACCTTGTAGGGTATATATATATATACTTCTCTGAATAGATGTGGGCCTTATTCATCTCACTGAATTATGGTACAAAATGTTCTATTAACATTTACGAAGGGTGAGATTATTGATAATGTTAAGAAATTAGTATCTTTCCATAAGAAAAAGGTACCGGCACATTGCTAATATATTTTTTATTCATTTTTTGACTGATGTTTTCGGGAATATTTCACTTAAACGACGGCGACCACCATTATGGCGGGAGGACACTGATAGTTAAATTATTCAAAACCTGATTTAAAATTTAAAACAAGTGTAATGACTATAACGACACTAATAGGATGCAAAAGTCTTTAAATTCCTTAAATAAGCGGGGTCCCTACTCGGTAAATACTCTCTAAAAACGACTGTGTACCCCAAGTACACACACTGTAAAACATATGAACATCTACAGCCTTTGTGCAGTAGAGATACACAGCCATGTGTATCACCGATACACATAGTTTTTCCACAAGCACACAATATTTATTTCTCTGGAGCACAAAGTTTGTGCTCTTCCACTTCATGCTGTGTAGCTTTTGAATACAGTAAGTTTTCTCACTGATTAAAAGCCAACATTGTGTGTGCTGTGTAGATATGAAATATTTAACTATTGACTTCTTTAAAAATAAAGTATTCAGGTAGAAATTCCACTTCAATTACAGGAAAGGTACACGCTCTGTAAATATGGAATTCCTAGCTATTATGTTCCATACTGACTTAAGTAGATTAGCCTTTGTTACAAATAAAATGTGTGTTGTTAGATACCTAAGGCCTACTTGAAACAAGAGTGACAGACAAGAGTTGCCTACGTCACGAGAAATAAGGTTACTGTTTAGGTGTGGGGAATCTAACCAGGGCATTATACTGTGCCATGAATACCATTACAGTGATATAAACAGTATGTATGTTCCTAAACATGAAATATCTAGTAAGTAACAAGTAAGTTCTGCATTTAATTGCAGTGTAATACTTCATAAGGAATAAGTACATTAACTGGAGTGCAGTACC